>VWZS01000915.1:650608-707295 GCA_013397075.1 Rhabdornis inornatus | reverse complement strand
AAAAAAAAAAAAAAAAAAAAAAAAAAAAGCCTAAAACAGAATATAGCTCTTCAGATAATTGAAGTGTTTTAGACTACTGGCCAATTGATTTTCTCCTTGTAAAGGTAGTTCAATTGAAATGTTCAGAATAAATCATGTGTTAAAATTATCTTCTAAAGTAAGAGCTGAGTGAATATTGATTAATAATTATTTGCACTAACAGACTGAAGCAAAGAAATACCATCAATTATTTCAAAAAACTCTAAGATCAATCATGATGGGATCAATCATTGAAAGATCCACTACACTTTTCCCAATATTTCAGAAGTGTTCATCAAATGACTTTTCTAGAGATACCTTGGTTTCCTGTTTCTAGAGCTACAGAAATTTGTTTTAAATGCCAATTATCACTAGGTGTTTCAACTGCATAATACAGCTCTCACCCTTCAGTTACAGGGGAGTTCTGCAAGAAGAGCAAACATTTTCCACATCAAGTATGAGGCATGAGGGGGCACTTTCACCAGAGAAGTTTAGTTAATATTTCATACTTATGCTCTCACAGCAAAGGAAATGCAAACAGCCTAAATTAATGACCAGAAAAGATGATTTACACAGAGCTCCCATTCAAAGACGGGGGATACTCAGTATAAATTAACTCTGTTTTACACACTAATGAGTCCTACTCACTGAATTTAGCTGGGCAGCACAATAAAACTCCAATAATTCTCTAAAAACTGCAATTTAGCTTGCCTTGTTATAAATAGCATGGAGATCGTTAATCCCTTATGGCAACACAGGCATTACCCAAGCTTGGTACCTTATTGAAAATCAAGCAAAATTTTCCTTTCTCATGCTGCATAGTCCCATTAGAGTTGGGTGGGGAGTCTGCTGGGTGTAGCACCAGGTTTTAAGCAGGTTTGAATGAAAAGAAAATTTTCTGTGGTTCTGATTTTCAAGGTTTCTTTTCCACTAAGTTTCAGGTTTATCTACTGCAGAAGCGTCAACTAGAAAGACAGACAAAAACAGGTCATTAAAACTGGTGGAACTTAGTCCATGCTTGGGTAGAACACACTCAAAATTGCAGTGCTGACTTCTTTATTATTTCCTAGTTTCTTGTTTGGTTGGTTAGTTGGTTGGCTGGCTGACACAGGACTAATTCCCATATATACTAATAGGTCTTCAGAAGGTAACAAAATTTCTGTGCACTTCCTCTGTAATGCACAAAAAAGCATTTCATCACTTGAAACAATAACACTTTTAGCTGAAATATTTAATTTTAAACATTCTTTACATAAATGAGATGCACAGCTCTGTCTGAACACCTTAATTTTATGCATTTTTATACTTCTAAGCAACTTAGTAGTGAGGACTGCTTATTTGCATTCATTTACATACAATTTGCACAAAAAGCTGAAAAAGGGTAGTAAGGAAATTCATCATTTTGACTTTAAATGAAAATATTATTTCTGAAAAAAATATGTTGAATGTTTATTTTATTTTACTTATGACATTGCTTTTAATATCTTCATAAATATCAAATGGCACTTCTCAGAAATGGTGACTTTTTTCACCTAGTAGGTTTAAGAAAATAATCCATCAACATTTTTGATGTAGAGAAATGCAAAATGCAACCTTTTTTCTCCCCTAAGAGAATTTAATTTCTTAGCAAGGAGAATCACCATTCTGATATATTCTGTGTGTTCTCTGAACTTTTATTCTACTAATTTTCTAAGCCCCAATCTTTACCAGGTTCAGGAGGGGAAAAGTACAGATTCCCTAATGAAAAAATGGTGTAACATGCATTTACAAATGTAAGTGTTTTTAAGTCCTGTGCTGTCTGTGGATTATCTCTTAGATAATGTTAAAGTGTGTTCAAATAAATTCTTGATAATTTCACACCTACATTCAGCATATTTTCTTAGTCTTGTAAAGATACCATTTTCATATGCAGGCACAGCCCTTCTGGCTGCCAGCTGCACCCGTAATCAGCTGATACTAAACCATATCTGTTCTCAGCATTAAGATGGCCAATGGCTTCTCATTCCTTAGACATTGCACACAGTTTAACTCTATTTCTCTGTCACATTCAACCTGTGTCCCATTACAACCTCACGCCTCTGCAAGACACAAAATAGGAACTGCAGAAAAGGCAAAGAAAGATAAAAACATGGAGTAGATTATATCCTACAGCTGAGCTTTCTAAGGTAGCACATTAGGAAATTCTGCAGTGCAAAAGTGGTCTCTGGAAATAATCATGGGTCGGATTTGCTAAACAACCCACTGTCAGCCACAGTGACACTTTTATCAGCTTTCACCATATCCCTGGTGTCAGCAACTCACAGCACAGTATCAGGGATAACTCACCCCTGAAGGGCTTCAACTCAGCTCAAGTGAAGGCAGCAGAAGTGTGTGCTTGGCACATCCTCCAGTGACCCCATTCCTGGGCTGAGGGTCACACCCCTGAGGAGCGCTCACACCTCTGCAGGGGGACTTGGGGCACTCCACCTCTGCAGGGCACAGGCAACAGAGGCAAACCCCAGGGTTACTGGGGGCACAGCCCAATAGCCTTGAACCAGGGCTGCCTCAAGCTAAAAAAAAGAAAATGCTTTATACTTTCTGCTTCAACCAAACCCAAACAGACAAGGGCTAGGAAACAAAATGTGTGTTCTCAGGCTCTCATGATCATTGTTCAGGATTCCTCCCACTCTTATTTCTTATATGTATGCTTTTCTATATTTCATCCAAGTTCCTGGGTGATTCAAGATATGCATTTTAAAGTTTGACTTACATGATTTCAACTGCTAAATATTTTTTAAATAATTTTCTACTGATTTCCATCAGGTCAGTAACAAACTGCTTTTTATTGTATTGCCTTTATAGCACATTACACTAGAAGATTTTAGACTTTGAAACTCACAAGTCTCTACTATATACTTCTAATCTGGTTGAAATGTGAAAAAAAGGATATTTTACTCGTGCAAATTAAAAGCGAGTACAAGTATATTAATTTTCATAATCAGATTAAATTGTTGTAATAAAACTTTCAGTGACTCAAGGGAAAGGTTGCTTGAGACAGCAAAGTGTAATTAAGCAAAACTAGTGAATCTGTATCATTAAAGAAAATGTTAAAGGTAATTTGAGTCTAGGGATCAGCACTTCAAACCTTCCCTAACCCTATCCTTAACCCGCAACCTAACTTTGTGGTGTAAGCACTTTTTGTCAACAGCAGCCCAGAGGCCTCATGAAATTAATTAGGTGTCCTATCTCTTTACAATGGAAACAAACCCATCCACATGTTGTTTGCATTTCTGGCATGATCGGCATTCACTCCTGAAGTCACCGGCATCAGCAGCTGGGAAGCACAAGACTGAGCTCTCTTTCACTTCTTTTGTCCTCTCTTACCACTTTTAGATTCACTCATTAATTATGGCAGCCCACAGGTGATGGTCTTATAAAGCAGGTACATCCCCCACTGCGAAATTTATTATTCTGATGGTCCTTAGCACAAGAAAGAAAAAGCTTCCCAAAATGCTGAAAGAAATCCTTTGTCCTTAAAGTCTTCATACTCTCCCTTAAAAAAAACCCCATGTGAGTCAGAAGTGGGAGGACTGCAAGAAGGCAAGGATGCATTTGCTTTGCCATCATGTAGCAGCTGTCAACACTTCCATGCCAATGACAGACGTGAAACTGCATGAGAATTTGGAAATCCGATATGGCACAAAAAAAAGAGATGCCAGGAAAAGGTTAGTCCATGCCTCCATGCTGATGCAGCCTCCACAAGCACTGAGTGGACCCATGTGCTCTGTCACTACATGGAAACTAATGGCAAGATGGCAAATAGGTCTGTGGCATCATCAGAGCCGGGATTCTCAGCTTCAGGGCAGATGCTCCAGGCAACCTCCCAGAGATCTGCGGCAGTTATGCCAATTATCCCATGGATCCTCCAGCTCTACACATTTATCAAACTGCATCAGCAGCCCAACACAAAGACAAGACACCAAAAACCCCACAGAAGCCTTATTATTCACCCAGTGGCTGTACGAGCACTGGCCCTTTGATGGCCATCTATATAATCATCATTCTCACTCTAGATCCTGAGGCCATAACTTGGTTTGTTTTATAAATAGAAGATTAATTTCCCCCTGCCTGACCATGAGACGCAGGTTTTAAAAGCAGCAGAAGACTCTAAAAGCCCCAGAAGAAAGTCATTGAGCATAGCTCAACCGTTCACATTATTTTACTCCCTTGTAAATCAACTGCATGTGTTTTTACATTCCCCAAGTCACTATGAAAGATTTTACCAAAAGGTTGCAATGGTCTCTGATTTTACAAGGTTCACTTTTGCCTTAAGAAAAGTTGGTTGGTTGTTTTAAAGTGAGACTTTACAATGGAATAACCAGTGTCATTTCGCTTATGGATAACTGATTTTTGACAACTTGTTTACACTCCTGGAGAACCATAACAGAATCCCAGATCTCTGTAATCATCAATATGTTATTTATGTAGGACAATCACATGATTGACAGTGCACACATCAGTGAGAATAGCTACAGTGCCAAAACGCACACACGTAAGATTATTTGCTCTTAACAGACATGACCATCACGTTGGTAAAAAAATGCTGTCCAGAAGCCATTAACCTACACCTCTGAAATGCTGCTCTTGGATCTTCTCTTCAATTTGAATATACTCTAGCCAAAACAGGAGGAGTTTCAATTTAATATTTTACATCCAATGGTGAAGCAAATACTTCAAATGTTATGCCAGCAATTAAAATGTGTCTAGATTTTTTGGCTACTGTGGTTGTTGAACTTAGGACCTTCCCAGTGAATCACCACAGTCACACCATTACTGAGATATTATATTCTGCAAGTACAAAGATGGGAAATTTTCCAGATTGTCTGCCAAGATTCACTGCACCTAGGATACAGCAAGTGTCATAAATAGAATTTGCCACAGCAAGCCTTGCAATAACTTCCAGAGAAACGCAACAGACCTCCTGTGGTCTGATTTAACATAAACAAGCCAAGACATGAAAAAAGTAAAAACACTGCCCTGCAGTCACTGCTTAATAGCTTTTCCAATTGAGCAGGGAGAAGTCTGATGCGTTGAGAATGTCTGTCTATCCAGCGTACGACCGTTCCTTATGCACTGCAGCTTCTGCCACATCACAGGGAACCTTCCATTCCTACTTGGAAGACAGCAAATTTATGTCCAGAAAGAGCTGAATTTAGAGTCTGTTGCGAGTGTATATGTGAATATTTGCTTTTACTGCTTCTCCGCCCTGAAACAGCAAAACAAACCCCATGCATGTTAAAACATATGGCTTGGGAGCGGAATCAGTAAATGCAAAGTGCCTTTATTTCCTCATCGAGTCTCACTTTATAGCTGCTTGTGCATTCCAGATCACACATCTTCCTGAGAACATTTTACAAAAATAAGTTTTCCTCATGAAGACACAAGAACCCCGAAGTTTTCTTATAGCCTATTACATTTTTATTCATAGAATATTATTTAACTTTTATTCTTCAAATGAAAACCTACAAATAAAAGATTTTTCAATTCTTTCACACTCTATAGCTCAAAAAACTACTCCTCCTCCCACAGGACATCCTTTAAAGATTAAAATGTTAAAGCACACTAAAGAGAACAAATTAGTAAACAGTTACTTCAATCCTTATCACCATATTGTAACAAACATTACCAAGGGTATTACTTGCAAGCATTGTGACTGAATAATAGACTGAATAGAACTCTACTTGTAATTTCTACATAATAAGCTTTAGACTGCATTTATGGTATGTTTCAGAGTATTGGAGGAGTAAATAGAACAAAGGAATAAAGAAATTATATCTTTAACAACTGTGTTAAAAAGGTAACACTACCTTTAAAACAAAACATTGGTCAATTAGTTGGAAAGGGCAAACTCTTATTTTTCTTCCTCTTCATCTTGCTACAAAGAAACACCATCCTGGGAAAGGTCACGGTGCATTATGGAGAAATTAGGGAAATAGATTGCTGTGAACTTAGTCCTACTCTGCTGTGGCAAAGTGCAAAACCCTGCAGTTATAAAAACAGTCTAGAGATAATGGCTTATCAATGAAGAAGCAAAATTGTAAATGACTCCATCATGAGAGCTTCAGGCACAAAGCTAGCATGAACAGCACTGTCACATGTGCAATTCTTCCACATCCTTAGAACAGGACAAAATTTCCTCTTAAAAAACAATTCCATTTCAAATAGAAGAAAAATCACTAAAAAATTATTTTGATAGAACTTGAAAGTTGTAGGATGTCTGAAGTAAAGGTTTAAAATCAAATGGATTGAATAAAATAATTTTTTTATACTGTGAAAATGGCACTGGATTTCAAGTCTTGCATATAATGAAACAGAGATCTGAGGAGAAATAAAAATATTTTATTTCAGTTTAAAGCTCTATGCACATGAAACCAATGAGAAGAAAATGCAAATAATTTCAGGAGTGTTTATTTTCATTATTTATGGAATTATAAATTCATTTTAAAATTAATTGCATAAAATTGAAATTAAATTAAAATACTGCTTAACTTTTTACAATACAGTCCTTTGAATGCTGAGATCCCTGATAGCATTTGGCAGTTTGTCATCTGGAAAACCTCAAAAAGATGTAACTCCCTTCATACTTATCTAGGAAAACAATGTTAAATATTGGAAAATAATAATTTTATGTGATTTTTTTCCTTACTATTAAATTTGGAAATATATCAATGTATCACTCATATCATGAAAAGAGAAAGTGCATCCACCCTGTGGCATATGTGAGCTATTTATCACACTGCTACAGCTACCTCACATATAGCTGAAGACATCATGGCTTCTGGATCTTACCCCAGCACAGGAGAACTAAGAAACTATGAAAAATCTGTGACATTAAAATGTGGTCTGTAAGGCTGAACTGGAAATATTCTGATGATATGCTATTGGGTGATAGCTCATCTGACAGCATCTGCAGAACCATTTCTACCCTTTTCTAATTTGCCTGGGTTTTACACTGCTTTCTGCTGGCTTTTAGTGGCTTGATATGTCTTTACTCTGTAAGAGTTCATTTTGTAATATCAACAAGTATCAAAGAGATATACAACTGCAGAGCTATAGCAAGGTCTGTAGTTATCTAGGTATCTGCAAGTCAACAATCAAAATATTTACTTTGTCCAAATCTCCTTATTCTTAGCTTGCTTTTCAATCAAAGCATGAACCAAATGCAACTGTTCTTCACGTAACATGAGCTCACTTTTAGTAGGAATCCAGCACTTGTTTTTCTGATTTCTTTTGGTGGAAAATGAGCTAAATTACAACCAGTGGCAGTCTGTGATAAAGCTGTGTTGGACCTTAAAAAAACATGGGTCTTTGATGCCTTCAGACACTGATTTGTGTCACTTCACATCTCTTTCCTATAGTTCCTTGTTACTATCTGGCTATGCTAGACAATGTATAGATGTGCTAAAGATTGCTCACAGTTAAATATATACGTGCTACAACCAATTCACTTACAATATAATTTTAGCAGCCAAGAAGAGTAGCTGAGATGGATATTATTCATTTGTTCTTTGTTTTAATTCCCAAGGTATGAGCTTATCTACTTTTAAGCTATTACTTTCATGTTTTTCTAGGCAAAAAATGTTAGAATTCTTTCTTTACAACTAGAAGCAACTCTGGGGCAAGTCATCATGCTGTACACAGTACTGCAAGCTGAGCCTCTCAAGCAATCAGCAGCACTGGCCCCCTGCACCAGGTGCTGATTTCCCCTATAACAATAGGCACAATTAAGTCAAAGCCAACCCGATTAACTGTGCTCCAGGCTAACCCCTGCATGCTCACTGCTTCCCTTGATTAACTGTACAGGACTGACAGACAGGAAGGTATCAGGAAAACCCCTGAAGAATTAGCAAGCCTGCAAGGACACTCTACAGGAGGGAGAAGGTGCAAGAAAGAAAGAGCAGAAAGGTGGCAGTTTAAAACACTTATTAAAGGAGTTAACAAAATAAAAGGATGTAATTAAAATCACTAAATGACAGAAACCTATTGTGATGAGGCAGTGCAGTGTCTGAAAGTGGATACTCCCTGTAAAGATCACACATGTACCTGCACAATAGCATTAGATGAGGACGGAATTATAAACCTCAGTGACATTGGACTTTTTTGGTTCAGCCTCCTTGCAATAATTGGAGTAGATTTTGTATTGATAGTTATAATCTTCAGCAATATAAAGTATTTATTAGTGCCCACCTGCTGGTAGTACTTTAGTGCCCCTTATGCATTGCCAACAAGAACATCAATCAGCAACTCATTAAAATAAAACTCAAAAATATGCCAGTGAAATGCTAAAACATACTTGAAATATGTTCTGTTAGCTTTCCCATATTCCTATATTCATTTATAGCATCAAGGTATGAGCCAATATACAGAAGATCAGATGTTGTTGCAATTTTAGCATAGGGCAATGTTAATTATAGCATGTCAAGATATTTAAAAATTAATAAAAGGAGACAATTCCATTTTTTCTCACATACCAGCTAGAACTACTTCAGTTCATCACAGCTGACTGCTGCATCATTTTGGACTTTATAGCATTGTGCTCTGTGTGGAAGGAGTGCCCTCCCCCACTTTAATGGCAGTAGACTGCTGGGAGATTGTTCAAAGATAAAAATATGTACCAAGTCCCTAAAATGTCATGATAAATGAACTCAAATGTCACTATTAAAATATTTCCTTTCATCAGTTTCACAGCACAGATCTCCCATCACAATGCCAGAACTGACACAACTTTGCTCACACTTCTGTGGGAATACGGAATTTATTTTTGAAGGTTGATTTTAAGACAATGAAAATGCGTGTGGCATAAAACTGAGATAGCCACCTGTAAAGTGACTTAAAAGGTGCCCCCTGGAGAAAACCTCTTCTGTATGACCCTCTTCCAGAGGAAAAAAAATCCAGGTTGAGCTAATCACAAGCAGACCCCTGAAACAATCCTCTACAGGCTTCTTTAAATGTGAAAAGCATCATTTTGCTTTTAACTGATTCTGTTAACAGTCTCTGAGAAAGAGAAAAAAGTCACACAGCATAAGAGAGAACTGCTTATGAAGAAAACAGAACACTAAACGAGAAATTCAAGGGTACCAGATTTTTTCCTTTTTGCCACTGTTAGTCAATGCTGTGTCCCCAAGTAGCAAGGAAAAAAAAAAAAAAAAAAGAGAAAGAATACCTTTAATGCAATACTAGGATCAATATGACCATGAAAATATTGTTAGCTTATTACGGGTATTTTCTATAACATTTCATGCCTTTCTCCCTCTTGTCTAAGTATTTTCTATTCAAATATCCAGGTGATGCTTTGGAACTTTTAACAAAGGGCTGGTAGAAAGTGAATGCTAATGAACAATGCATGTTTATAATGAGAACCAAACTGCTACCTGCAGAGAATAATACAGGATGATCTCTCTTTGGAGAGGGGAAAAAAAATATCAACAACATAAATGGAATGCTGTCAAATTTATAAGCAGCAATTTAGACAGCAAATATGTTGCTTGGGTTTCAGCAGCCTTAAACACTGTGAGCGGCTTAACCTTATCTCCCAGTGCCACTGCCTTCCTGGAGTAATTGATGCTCGGAGTCCCCCAATTTCACATAAACCAGGCCACTGTGTTATTGTATACAGCAATCTAACTGCTAGCAGAGACAGGAAACGGCGCTGAACCCAGATCAATAGACATGTCAACAGTAAGCTGCTTAATCTAATTCTGCCTATCTCATCTTGGAGCACAGAGTTTGCAATTTTACTGCTAGGTCCCTCTGGCAGGAAATGGTTTGGAAAGTTTAGTCTTAAGAAGTTTAAGCGATATGCTTATCCTTCAGGCTCTTGAATGTTTATTCAGCAGAATAGCTGCTTTAAATGTTTTATAAATGGTAGCAATGTAAACAAGGCAGTCCTGAATTCCTTCCCATATGAAAGCCATAATGGTGATTTCCTCACAGTGGACAGGGAGCTTAACACGACAGCCAATTACACTTAAAGGTAAATTGCATTTGTACAGATGTACCAAACTCAAATAAACTTTGGTGATCAGAATAATTTTCCCAACAACCTCTCCTTCACTCTGATGATGTTCCCACATGGAAACGCTTCTCCTTTAGCAATTATGTTGCTCCCTCCTCCTTCACAGCATTTTCAATGATTTCCCTGCAAAAATACAGACATACATATAGATAGAATTCACAGTTCACTGGTGCCTGTTCCATGTCCCAAAACACTCAGAGTTTTCAATTTCAGCTGAACTGTGACAAAGTCATGGTGCATTCCCAGGGGTTTTGTGGTGCCTGCAATTCAAGGGGCCGTGGCCATTGCCAGCAGAGGGGAAATTTAAGCTCCTGGTTAACTTTGGAGTCCCAGTTGATGTTTTCCAACCATGACAGACCTTTAAACCACTTTGACCATCTATTTGTCATTGGAAAACAAGTGCAAACTTGTTTAGAGAGGAAAGATGGTGTTTCGCTCGAGGTACTGGAGAGGGAATTAGACAATATAGGTTCTTTCCTCAACTCTGCTGCAAAGTGCCAGTGTGATTGTGCCAGCCAGTTTAAAGTGCTTCAACTCCCCATCCATAAAATAAAACTTTCCCAACTGCACTGGAGTGCTGAGATACTTGGAAGCATTAGTGTCCGTGAGGTGTTCAGACACCACAGTGCTGAGCATTACAGAAAAGTCAATAAATGAACTCCATAAATAAAATGTTACAAAAGCCCACTCGAGTCTTTCAGCTTGAAATCATGAGACTGCTCCCATGAGTTAGTGCCTTGGAAATGGATTTAGCAAAGATTCCAAGAACAATACAGCTGAGGCTAAGATTAAGAAATAGCAAAGAAACAATTATTATTTAGATACTTGTATGTTACTCAACAAACAAGTTGTTTACTACTGGAAGTCTTACAACACACTGCATGCCTCAGATGAGGAAATGAAGGTCTTCAGAGTAAAGTTTTTAAAAATCAACTCAATATCTGTAGGCTTATTTGTGAACAAAACTCTCTTGAACAAAGACTTAAATGGAAAGTGTTTGCATATGTGGCCTAAAATCTCTTCAAGCCTGTCTTCTTTCAGTTTATAAAAGTTTTGCTCTTCGTGCTCTAAAAGCCTAAACTACAGAATATTATTCCAAAGATCAACAGCATACCATGAATAATCAAAGGCAAAGTTGAAGAGTTTCTTTTGTCACCAATTCATGGACCCAACAACAGCCATTTCTAATAAGGAGCAATTTAGTAAAAATAATAAAAATCAGGAGACAGACTAACCATGAATGTAAAACCCAGTAATTTAGTTCAATTAGTTCACTTCAAATAGAAACTTATGGTGTGCTAGTCTATTTTGGTTTCAGACTTATCCCACCCCCAGTCCACATTTTCAAAGCTATAGTATATTCCAAATGCTAATTAACTACCGTTCCTTTTAAACTCATGAATATCCCTACAAATCTGACAGTGTGGAGGTTTTACATGGAGGTAAGACTAAGAAATTACATTCTCATTAAAATGCAAACAAATCAGAAAGACCTTACTTTAATCTCCAATACACCATTACCTGTCTCAGCAGAGACCATTATACCCAAGAGCAGCTAAGAAGAGGAACACGTTTCTTATCCTTGTGACCCCCATTCATGGAGATCTTCATTTGTGGATATCTCAATGTTTGTAATTTCAACATTGTTCTAATGACAACTTCTCTTTCTCTAGATCAAACTTTGGATTTTCATCCCTCACTTCTCGTAAAAAAAAATGCCACTACAGTGGCTACAGTAATTAGCAAATTAACAACGCCACAAGATGGAAATAATCCATTTTACCAGCTCAAATATTTAAAAAAAAACTAACATGATTCTTTACAATCATCAGTTTTGGCAACAGTGAGAATGATATAATCATCACTATTTTCCACATTTACATGATGCTTCTCAATATAAATGAATATGTAATCTCTGTGGAGGGGCGACTCAGTTTTAACATGCATTTCTTTTATACCTACAAGTGAAGTCACTGATCATTTCTGCAATGCAAGTAAATGATTATTCCCTCTGATCTGTAAGAAAAAAGTATACAGGGAGCACAAAATCTTTCCAACTCTAAAATAAAATTGCAAAACAAAAGCATGCACGGGATCTTGCTGTCAAATGGCAACAAGTCTACTTGATAAAAAGGGACAGTTCATCTCGCAGTTTTGAGTGGAATAATTAATGTTAAAGAGTTTTAAAGGCTTGGCTGTAAAGTGCACAGAAGATAGATAGATAGATAAATGAGTAATTAAGTCTTCCTGTATAAAAAATCACAGAGAATCTTATAAATAAATAGAAATTAAAATATTATTATTATGGTGCCATATTTGGTACGTGTATACAAAAAGTACTCTATAATTCATGATACAGCCCAGGTATCTGGACATTTAAGTGTTGGACCATTTTATTAAAACTAGACTAGATCATAGTGGTCTCAAAGTTTGGGTTCCCCACCCCAGACCTCAGGAATTCACTTTGTTACTTAGAAACATTTTCAACGGTGTTGTACAAACTGCCTAATACCATGAGGAAAGAGAGTTACAAGGATGGTTTCAAAGTATTGTGCCAAAAATTGAAATACATTTAGCACATTTGCGGCAAAATTTGAAATGTATATGTTCAAGAGATGGAGGCAAAACTGTTCAGCTGAGAAGTTATGTATACAAACGCCACATGAATTTTTATGTCCTGATCCTTTGTAACAAAAATCAAAATTACACTCATTTTTTAAAACTCCCACACAACCATCATGAAGATGCCACTTTTTATGTTACCCTGGCTTATATGAGACCAGATAGAGACCCAGACCCTGCAGGTCAGTAGGCAAGAAACCTGAACGTGGGTGCTTACAAGTTTTTTGAAAGTATGTGAAGCTTTGAATTGGAATCTAATTCCCTCTGGGATCAATAACTTTTAGGTGCCTAACCTGCTTAAGCACTTCTGAAAACCCTACTGCCTGCTTAAAATCTTGTTTTGGCCAGTCTGAAATAGCTCATAAGACTGTGACATTTCCATAGCCATAACCACCATTAATTCATTACTTTACTGACTGGTGAAATGGCAGGCAGTCCGTCCAAAAGGACTAAGTCAAATTGATGGGTAGGTGTCTTTCTGGCCCTTGTGTTTAACAAATGCATTGGTTGCTTTCCGTCCAGGCTTAGATAAATGAGTAACAAATTAAAAGAAACGTTTTTATGATTCACTGCAGTAGCTTGCTTTTTGTGCTCTTCTCTTTTCTGATACAAGGTTAAAAGTGACTGGTAAACCTTTTAAGGTTATTGAAACTAAATTATTAACGCTGTGTTTCACCTTCCTTTTGTCCTCTTCATGGCATTTTCCCTGATTGCTTACTGCTACTCCACTCCTACAAGTTGTAAATCAAATGAAAAGCCTTTAAAGTACAAAACCATCTGATTAAAATTTTCATCCACAAGGGAACCACAGATACGACAAGACGCCACATTATGCAGTTTTTACATTTAAAACATCTGACAGTCTTTTTTTTTCATGTGTGTGAAAATTGAGCGCTTTCATCTTTGTAAGCAACAAAAGGGATGATTCTCACTCATAAAACCCATTTGCAACCTTCAAAACATCTTTGATATTCTCCTCCGTTGCATAACTGCATTTGGTGCAGTATATGCAGGCATAAAGTGCTGTGACACATGGCTAGTCTGGCCACATCTGAACTTCTCCCAGCTCTAACCTGTACAGTTCACAGCACTGCTGAGATTACCCATCAAACTCAGCACCAGATCCTTCACAGAGAGCCCACACTCTGTGGGCAGCTGGAAACATAAAGGACATGGTAAATGATGATCAAGGGTCTAATAAAAACCTATGGTGAATACTTCCAAGGGAAAAGACATACATACCTTTAAGGAATGAACTCTGTCTAGAAGGAAGTAAAATCTAATTTACATTTTAGTGAGGTTTCTAATGTAATTCCTATCTTAGATAAGATATGGGTTTATTTGACAGCACACTTCTGAAAAGTTGGCAAACAACAACTTTCTTAATGCTGCTTTTCAGCAGCAGAGTATAGGATGATCCATCACCAAGTTTTCAAGATCTGAGCTCCTGATACTCCAAAAGAGAATAAACCAAGCAAATTTCTGCATTTCAGTTTTCACTGGATATCGTAGCTGCTACACATTTATGGTCTGCTAGGCTGGCACACAGTTACTGCACATATGTCACAGCAGTAAGGGGTTTGTTTGTCCAGCAGTGGAATCCCTGCACTGGAGTTAAAACATCAGCCTGAAACACGAACAGGTTTTGAAGAAAGCCTGTGGTGCTAACACTACACTATTTAATATCTGATAACATATCAATGTCTGATAACATATTCACTATGAAGTTTCAGGAAAGCACTGAGATCTCATTAAATAGTAGCACTCTCTGCTGGGCCAGCTCCTCATTGTTTTCATGGATGCACTATTTAAATGCTACTGCATGAACAATGTGTCCTGTAAGCCCATTGTTACAGTTTTGTAAAACTGTAACCTAGTTTTTGGCACACTATATTAAGAGTCAAAAGCACAGAAATGCTCCTTCCTAATCCCAAGGCATGTGATGTGTACATTGCTTTTCTGGGGAACAAGGTCAGTGACAGGACATTGAGAGCTCTGTCAGGAAAGGATGCTGAGCAGGAAAACCTTAATATGTGACAAGTTTCAGGAAAGTATCCCAAGAGCTACAGGGTAATCACTGAAATGACACCTGAGATAGCATACTTGGATCAATAATGCTAATCAACGGAGATTTCTTCATGAGGATTCATGAGGGTCTCAAAGATGTTTATTTTCCTTTGTTTAGGATGTAAGGTACCAGTCCCAGTTAGTGTTTCATAGAGAAGAAAAGCATTCTCTCAGCAGCAGTGGAAAGCACTGATGGCAAACTTTGCATGGGAAGGCATAGGGTGCTGAAATGGGCAGAGGGGACTAATCCAGGAGCAGTGGCTGAACACAGTGACTGGGTCTCTGAGCCAGAAGACAGCAATGTGTGGGCATTTGTGCTTTATTTGATCTGGCGCTCTCACTTTTCCCTACAGATTAAAATCTGTATTGCCATTTCCTACTGGCAAGATTTTCTCATGGAAACCTGAGCAAGCTGCATACGGAATGAAGCAGCTCTTAGGGGTTGTATTTATTGAACAACTTGTTTTCTCAGATGTCAGTTTTTCCTCCTTTCCCCCCCACCTTTTTCTTCCTTCCTTTGTTTTGGTGTTCAGACACCTAGATTCTCACAATCAATCACAGCAAACTAGCTCCCATAAACCTGCTTAGAGGAAAACAATTTCTTCCTCAGGCCTCCAACCCATTCCCTAGAAACCAGCTGTGTCTCTAAACATACAAGGCAACAGCACCTGAAAAACTGAGTATGACATTATATGACAAGAGAAATCATTTCAGCTCTGCCATCCCAAGGCTTTGTAGAATTGGGATTCATGTAATAAAAGATATAGTTCAAACAATTTGGAGATCCATTTATACAATATACATTAAAAGAGTCACCAGCCAGAATAAAAAAAAAGGCAAGGGCATAAACAGCTGGGAATCCCCAGCAAGACCTCATACACTTCAGGGAAATATTCATAGTCTCTTCTGCTGTCCCAGGGAATTTTTTTGTTCTATAACAGCATAGTTGTGACAAAGGAAAAAATGAGGCACAAAAGAAAGGTGAAAAACAATTTCCCATCTTTCATTTGCTAAATGCTGCTGTACCCACTCTGGTGTCAGATGATGAGCTTGGCTCCCCTTTGTTTCAGCAGCCACCGCAACACATTGTGCAGGGCCTCCAGCTGAGTCAGTGCTCGCTCGCTGTGCTCCGCGCACACAGATGGGAGTAGGCAGGGAAATGTCAAGCTACTTGGATTAGCTCGGCTTTGGTCACGCACAGAAGCAGAGCTCAGGGCACCGAACAATCCTAAATTAAACACGAAGCCTCCTCCCCAGTCCTGGCACCTCGTTTTTCAGGCATTAGTCATTAAGGAACTTCCAAGCTGGTAGGTCTTGCTGTGGCTTTAAGTGCTTGCTTTCATAGCTCTACATCCTGGCAGTAATGGTACCTTGCCCTGGCAATGAGATAAAGCCATCACATAAAAAATGTGCTATGACGTTTTAAGTTTTTAAATCACTTGGAATGCACAAGTGTAGTCAACTTTTACTGTTATTGTTGCCAATCCCCTTGAGGGAAAAGCAATCTTCCTATTCCCCTCATTCTATGTATGGCATCTTTTTTGTCTGACATATTTCAGTAATTGGGCATGTTTATTCCTCAGCTAGTTCTAACACAACCAGAAGAGGCTGAATTTTGAATCTATGAGAGCAAGCTGGCAAGTGCCATGGAAAAAAATTAACATTTCCAAAAGTACGCAACACATGGATGAATGTTACTCAGCCTGATGGGATGCACAATTTTTAAATTTCATACAAATATCTGTGTATTATTCCACTTCTCTCTGTGAACACTCTGGTTTCAGTTGAAGGCTGTTTCCAGTTCAGACTCTTTTTCTTCAGCATTTTCTCGTGTCTTTCCTACCTGCTATAACACCTATTACTGGCTCTCACTCTCTACAGGGTCTTGTTTCACTCTATCCTTTCCATTTTCTTTGTACTAATTCTGTCCCTGGTCTTCTCTCTGACTTCAGGCAAAAAGCAGGTCCAATTCTTCCTCTATACACAATCTATAGGAATATGAAGTACAAATGCGTAAGAATTTGCCAATTTCACCTTTTGAACAGAGATAAAACAATAGCCTTTTGCACTATGCTTCTGTTTGTCAATGCTAAACCACACGTAAAATACAAAAGCAGGCCTTCTCAACCAGGTATTAAAAAAGAGTTCCACCATAAATTCTCCTTCTGCAAATTTCCAATTGATTATGAGGGTTGCATCATAGATTAAAGGCACCATCATGCTTGGAGTGCTCAAACATGAAAAACAGCAGAAAGGGCAGCACTATCACAGCATCAGCATATTTTTTCTTCTCACCACTTTTAGCCCAAAACCTTCAGGATCCTCCTTGTTCCTCACCCAACTGTCACAGGCTGAGGATACATAGGAAACACTCAAACATGGAACAAAATAACTCAAGAGAGCTGCTACCATATTGCTGAACAGCAGTTCATTGTTTCCTTGACTTGGATAGTTTTAGGCCTTTATTTTACTCAAAGATCTCTTACTTACCAATGCCCTGACCTTGGCATCTGTGCTACTCTCTTAAAGCTAATGTGATCTGCTCACACAAAGCAGACTATTGCCAAGGAGCATAAGCAGCCCTAGTGATGTCACGGAACTCATTAAAGATATAGTTGACTTCTTGCCCCTAGAAAACCTAATTATTAAATGTAACCTTAGCTGAAAACAGTAGTGGTTGTTGATAAGCAAAGTAAAACAAAAGGTGTTTTGTTCAAACATAAATATAGTACTTGACCAATAAATAGGAGTTCCTGCTTTATAACTGTGGCAAACTGTAGTTAACCATGAAATTCCTGAGATAATTGATATAAAAAAAGAACAGAGTATTCTGAAATGCAATCACGTGCATAGTTTGAAAATCTAATTCCTATTGCAATTCATAACATTAACACCAGGTCTAGAAAACTTAGTGGTTCATTTTAATAAACAGCAAATGCTGCACATTCTCACTCTGAGGACCCATTAGGAAGCTAACCCTGATGTAAAACTGCTATAATCTATCTTCTGAGAATTATTTTAAAATATACCTTTTATAGCAAATGTAAAACATAACAACTGTGTTGTAAATGTGACTGCTATATTTATTTGTTGCTATAGCTATGGATTGCAAATTCAGAAAGGAAAAATACAGTTCAAATACTATCACAGACAATAAGAGTCTTATGCTTCTACACAATATTAAACATTCCACCTCCCACTGGTGATATATAAATCACAGCACTGTTAAATCAGCTTCTTTCTTTGAGCAAAGTAACTTCCTGAAATTTCTTAGATTTTTGTAAGATATAATGTTCTTATTTTATCTATTTTTATCTATCAAAGGGCCAAAAAATGACTGACAATTTTTGTGTCACTGCTGTCCATCCATAAAATTTACATGAACAGCAAAATAAGAGAAACCAATATTCTTGAAATACAAGTGACTAAATGAACAGTTTAAAAAACTGAGATTTCAAGCGAATATTCTCAAGGGTCAAGACACTGTCTTAAGACTGGAATATGCCTAGAATATTTACAGACATCTTTCCCTCTCCTCTGTCTTTATTAAATGACTGCAAAACAATTATCTCTAAAAACTAACAGGCTACACTGAACAGAATGTACAGGTCTACCCACTGAAGCCACAAATAATTTCCATGGGATTGGTGCAGCTTTGCAGGTATTGTGCTCTCTTATAAAGTAAGCCAGATACAGTCATCCTCAAAAAATAAAGTGACTCACATACATTTTAGTATGAAAAAAATTTCTTAGGATGAGAATGAATATTCCATTATTTGAGGCATTCGATTTTAAGTTGGTTAAAGTTACCCTGGTAATAATGCTATGGAGAACAATGCTGCAGAAACAACATTCATCTGTCACAGAAACTAATACAATCCCCTCAAATTTCCCTATAGGTATTGCAGCCCCGTTTTGCACAATTTTCTCTCCTCCTTGCTGCATGCTTCAGGATTTCATGAGAAATTTTTGCAGGAGGTCTGTTCAACCTCCATGTAGAAGCTACCAGCTAAGGCAGCACTCTAGGTTTGAAGACTATCTGCTGAAGGAATTGAGGAATCAGTGTGAAAATATGACTTCTCAGACCAAAATTATTCAAAAAGAAAAGAAGATTCATATACATCATATGTAAAATTTTAGCACACGGGAAAATAACACTAAAATATATGTGGATGGCTTTAAAAAAACCAGCAGTTAAAGTACAAAGTAAGCAGAAGGAAGTAGTTTTAAGGGAAGTAAAATCATATATCATGTGTGAGCTCCAAAAATGCTTCTTACCTCCTTTTTTTTTTTTTTGGTGGGGGTGTATGTGAGAGAGGATATCTGACAGATGTCAAAGTCAAATCACAGAGCCGTTAGAGCTAATACAAACTATTACAGCACTCTACATGTATGTGTCACAAAAAATGCATGTGATTTTATACTCTTGACCACAGATTACAGGCTGGCTTCCTGTGACTTTTTAAACATATGGTCAGAAGAAAGGATGGAAGAAAGCATTTTTGTGTGATCTGTCATTGATCTGAGAATGTAATCTTTGTTTTATTTAAGTGTCACAGCTTGCTACAGTAATGAGCTGAATCGAATATTTCAAAGAGTTAAGATTTTAAAATGAGCAGATTCATGAAAGGGCTCAGTAAGATCTTAACCCCTAACAAGTGAGTAAACACTGCACATACCTAAGGCCTTTCTGTTTAAGGTCTTTAAAAAAAAAAAAGTATAATCTCAAAGCACTAATTTTAATGTCAGATTTGGCATCATTGCTGTATAATTATCTAATGCCTAATATGTCCTTGTACGAACAAAATGTATCACACAATCACACCCCATAATTACAAAATACATATAATCCCTATTTATATACTCACATTCTTCAGTATAAAATATGCCATTATAATCTTCCACTAAGTGAACTTCACTAAAAATTGTATCTGTCTGATATTTTTCCTTCTCTCTCATTCTGCCTTTACTCTTGCTTCTGTCTCACCCTAACTATAAGCAGCAAGGGGTCAAAACTAGTTATTTGCTATACAATTACACCCAACACACTGGGGCTTGAACTACATGGACCTTCTCCAATATGCATGTTAAATTACAGCAGCAAAGTCTAGGCAAAAGCATTCCAAAAAAGCCTCATTCAGGTCTCTCTGAGCATTCTGTGAACACAGGAAAGTGTGTACCAGGACGTGAGGACCCAATGTGGTAAATTTACTGTTCAATTTCTCAGCATCTTTTCGTCTCCAGAAACTCTTCTTACCTGGAGTCAGGTACCCTCACAGACATAGCTGATACACTATGTCTGACTTCCAAAATACACTGACATTACATTCATTGCTGTTTTGCAGCACCCCACATAACACTCTGTTCACTACAGTATAAGAAATACATTTTATGTTTGCTTTTGCCAATGACACTGCAAAGCAAAGTGCAAATTAACTGAAATAGAAATACAATTTTATAACAAATTATTATAATTTTTGAAAAGATTGTGTTTTTATAAAGTGGATCATAACCTCCTAACTTCAAAATTAAAATATGCTATGAAGGAGACTAAGAGTTACTTAAACACTTCTACAGGCAGTGGTTTTTATGTTAATGCAAGGAATGTGCTTATTTTTTTCAACTTCTAGAGATGAAAAAGAAATCTTTCTAATCCTGTAAAATAAATGGTTTTAAATGTCAAGACTCTGACCACTGAATTCTTGCCAGGTAACTTAATCCCACTGCTTTCAAATTAAAAATGGAATTTGAACTACTGCTGCTCTGCTCTAAACAATGTTGCTTCAAACAGAGGAGTAAAGGAAACCAAGCAATTACAAGAAAATAATAAAAACATGTCAGCTACATTCACATTGGTTTTGTGCACCTACACCATGGGCACTGCCATTCCTGAGGAGAAACCAGGTGTGAAACTAAAAACATCTGCTCTGCCTGAGCAACCCAGGCTCAGGTGTCCAAAATCTTCCTTTTATATCTCCTCCCACTGAGGTCACTGACATCGCTCGGGTTGCCCTTCTCTGTCTGGAGTATCAATAACCTCTTCACCCTTCTCAAAGCTTTCTTCTAGTCTTTCTGTCAAAGCTGATCCTCATATTTACTGCTTTTGTGCTGTATCAGTAACTTCAAATATCAGAAGATTGATTATTAGTTACTACACTATTTCTTCCCATGTAATTTCATTTTCTCTTTTTATATCATCCACTTTCACAAATGCTAAGAACACATTTTGTTCACCTTGGATAAACACATGTCTGTATGTATTAATCTTGGTCTTGCAATATTTGCACACCATGCAGTCAACATTTTCCAAAGATGAGACCTTCTCTTAGGCACCAAATTTAAAATGAAGAAAACCTCAGATACATGTTTCAAAAGCATAGATAACCATTGAAAATAAAACATAGTGGATTATAGAAAATGGATGTCAGTCCAAATCTAGGTAGTTAAACTGGAAAATGGTGTTCTAAATGTCGAGTTCTTAAATTGAAATGTTGAAGCAAGCCTTATAAGCTGGTTATTTTGTCAATTACAGTAATGACAGAGAATGAATCACAGACTCTCTGAATATTCTGAGTTGCAAAGGACTCAAAAGGATCACTGCGTCCAACTCTGAAGTGAATGGCCTGTACAGAGATCAAACCCACAACCTTGGTGTTACTGGCACTCTGCTCTAACCAACTGAGCTAATCATCCCTACCAAAATCCATCAAAAACCTGCAAAACTCTACAGGATTTAAAACAGTATTACTTTGTATTTTACTTAAGGGTCAGCTATGAACATAGCAAAGTATAAATATCATGGAACCACAACAGAAAGAAGCCAGGTCTGACTCCTGACTGTGAAGCTCTTTGTGTCATTCTAGGTTTGAAGGGGGAAAGGCACAGCATGACACGCATCCACCTTCAACTGACAAAAAGGTGATGCCATCCAAGCACACAGAATTATCTGTTCGTGCCCCTTCCATGGGCACTTCTTCCCTCTCCCACACCCATGCTCATAAACACCATTTTCACCTAAGCTCTGGTAATCACCAGGCACTTTATGAGACCAGCGACGCCTCAGGCTCAGCAGAAAATTATCCTGGGTAGAAAAGAGAGTTTTCTGTACAGTCAGTGAGCAGATCTGGCCCAGCAAATGGTTCTGTGAGGAACCACTGAGAGAAGGTCAGACCATCAGAAATGGAGGAAACTGGAAAGGAAACAAAACATTCCTCTTCTTGGTGGCTGTGAGACACCACAGCAGCCCAGTGGTTTACAGAAGCAGAGCACCAGAGTTCTGGGAAAGGGAAGCGACTCTGTATGGAAATATTAACATCAGTAGTGATGTTCTTAGGTTTGCTTTGTCAACAGCACAGTATTTCTGTACGCAAAATCCTTTAGCAACTTGGAAAAACAGCAAAATCAAGAAAACCTCCAAAATTGCTGAAGTCAAGAAGCTTCATAGGTTAACAAGCTTTTCCAGCAAAGTATCTAAGATTCTGAACTAAAAATTTATTGTTGCAGTTTTGTGTTGAGAAGAGAAAATCACCAGATAAATGGAATGACATGGACAAAACCACTCAGAAATGTAGCAACTAACCATGTATCTCTAAACCAGTACATAATTCCCCCTTCCATCTGTTTGGAAGACTTCAAACTAGCCAACTTGTGATCACTCAGCTAAAGCCAAATGAATTCATGGGCACATTTTGCAAAATCTGATATACTAGAAGTTTGCACATATGGATGCAACACAAATAATTAAAATTAAAGAAAAAAGCACCCTCGGGTCATAAAAGAGTCTTGAGAGGGGAAGACAGAGTGCCACTGTAACAACAACAACAACCACTGCAAGCTAGAATATCTACAGCCATCACCATCTCCATATTAAAAGGAATGCATATTCATATTCCCTAAGCAATGTCCCTCTGCTCTTCCAAAGTCAAAGGAACTCTTCTCTAAGCAGATAAAATCTTTCTCACTATGTTTTTCAGCAGCTGTCTTTGCTGGTTTCTAATCAAAGCTCACAATAACTGGCTTTGGCAACAGACTGTAGTCTCCCAGATGAGTAAGCAAACAAAGAGTTTATTTTTCCCCCTCTTCTGCAGAACTTGAGATGTATTTTCTGTCTTAAGAGGGAATTGATGACTTCTATAATCTGGTCAACACCTCAAATACATTTAATGAAGGAACATCAGGGGTCTGTGGTATTTGTATACTTCAAAATGTGGACAGCTACAAGACAAAGATAAATGCCAGCCTGGAAAACAAAAATCTGGACTGTTGCAATTTGTAAGAGTAGAAAATGAGAAACCTTTACACAATAATTTATTTAGATTTGACTGAGAAACAGACATAAGAAGAGAAAGTAAATTGATATATCATAAAAAATCTTCATTTGGGTTATTCTTAAGTATTCTTTAAATTTGAGAGGGGGGGAGCTCATCACAACATTAACTGAAAGATATTGATTTAGAAGGCAGAGCCTGAGGGATGTCAAACCAGAAAATCACTATAATCAACTACAAAGGAAATTCATCATGACAAAAAAGGAAGTGGGTGGATAAGCAAAGCCCATGGAAGAAAAGTAACATTGCCTGCTGTTAGATATATGATTTAAAAAAAATAATGAAGTGAATGTTAAAATTATTCCTATCCATTTAATATGAGAAATCTAATAGATAGATACCAATACATTAGAGTAGGGGATGTATTGTCTTGAAGAGACATCGCAGAGTTCCATAAGCAAATGTGTCTTGCCACTTTGTCAAAAGACATATTTTAGGTTGAAGATTACAAACCTGAATATTTAAAAACATAAGAGTTATATTTATTAGAAAGACTGCACAAAAAGAGAGAAAATATATGCTAAACCCACAATTCTAATTTACTTTTCTATAATGAAACAGAAGAGTATTGAATAAAGTCCAGCAGAAGCCAGCATGTTGATAATTGACAAAGCAGACAACTTCAAACATCCTAGGACAAGAAAGATTAAGTTTAATATGTCTCAAATGTGTGGGTTTAAAATAATTTCATTCAACTTTCGTTCTCAGTCTTGAATAGGAGAGGAGGAAGAGGGGAGATTAAATGGCAGGTGAACTGAATGTTTCTTTTGATGATAATAAAATCTAGAGCACTGATGGAATGTAATTTAATCTAAAGCAGCGCAAACCACTTTTGTGTGTGACACAGGCCTGATCCTGCAGTGCAGTCTGGAAGCAGGAACAGCAACACACCCAGCTCAAAGCTACACTTTGCACATGGGATGTGTTCAGCACTGGGATTCCAACACAGCCTCCACACAACACTCTGACAGCAAATTCAGGGAAAAAGATTCAGATGTGGTTGATGTTTTTGAATGCCCTGCTTTTCTCATGTTTGACTTGAGAATATTTCTCTTGACACAGACAAGTGATGCAACTAGTTGAAAATGAGGCTAGAGAAGTTTAACATGAAGCAGTCAGAAAACTTTAGTGAACAATATTTGGCCAGAAAAATTTAGTATGCAAGCTGCATAATTCACATTCCCCTCCACCGCCCTAAACAGTGCTACACTAAGCAGTAAGTGAAGTGCTAAAAAATAGTAGATATCTTGCAAGTGGTGGTAATTTTTACCGCAGCTGCTGAAATTGGTAGCCCCCATAGCCAACCCCAAAGTCCATCTTGATCTTCTACCACCTATCTTCATTCGTGATTTAACAAAAACACCCCACCCACCACCCCCAAGAATAAAACTTGGGTACTTGCATGGTAACTACATGCAATTTTAAGGCGCTGTTTTTCCACCACTGTCAATCAAGAGCATATTGTGTCAGATTTAAATGGCAACTTCATGAGTATCTGGAGTCAGAGAGTGGGATTCACCTAATAAAATGAAGACATCTACACTATGTCACTCAGGCAGTTAAGATACATAGGACTTTTAGGTTAACAGTTGGACTCGATGATTCCTATTTGCTTCACAAAGTGCCTGCAAGTGAATGCAAGAAGTCAGTGAGTCAGTGGACTGCATATGCAAACGAGTTCACAAAACTATACATTTCTTATTTTTGCCCTTTTTTTTGGTTGCCTTTTTTTTTAAACCTAATTTTTTTCCATCTTAAAGAAACAAAAACAGTTGGACTGTATCACAGTTGGACTGTATCACAGAAAATGTCCATCTGCTCCATACCTTGTAACAGCAAATATCTAGGGAGGAGTACAAATGTATAAAGAAACCTCTCTGATACACACCTCCCATCAATGGTTGCAACGATGCTGACATTGATTACTGACTGCTTTAGCTCAGTTGGTTTTTTTTTTGAGGCAGTGATAACAACACACAGGGTTCCAGTAGCTGTGCAGACTCAGAGCAGCAAAGCACATTACCAGTACTAAGAATGACTACTCAACGTGTTCACTTTTATTAGAGATTTGATGATGAAATGCTCAGATTTAATATGCCTATTACTTGTATGAGCACAAAATAATTCATCCAAAGCTTGAAGCCTATTAGCTGCCAACTAGTCTACCAATTTACATGATTTTCTGATTAAAAGCACTCTGAAGATCCCTGCAGTAATAATGAGGTGTTTCTTAAAGAAACCAAAGCAATATACTTATTTAAAAATATTTATTATAACAGCAGTTTAAACATAGTAGTTATAGTTTTCTTTTTCAGATACACAAAGAGTAAACATTTGCCTCCCTGGCAAAGCTACTTTTGTACAAATTTTCAAAGCATCAGCTTTGAACTTACAACTTCCCATGACATATTGAGCTTATGTTAAGGCAAGGTAATTTTCTATATTTTGAACTATTTAGCACACAGGATCATGCTATCACCTCTAACAGTTCTCCTTTTCTTTTCTGCTCCTCTTAGTCCTAGCAAAACAATCTCTCAAACTTCTATGTAAATACTACTAGTAAATAACAATAATATTAATAATGTAGTTACTGATAAAACCTAACAGTATGCCACAAAAAAAATTATTTTACCAGGACAAATATTCCTAAAAAATGACAGAATCTCACATGACTAGCAGAAAAATAATAATGCCCTTTCCGTAAAAGAAAAAAAAAAAAAAAAAAGAGAGAGAGAAGTCAAATCAATAAGCATACATTGAGTCCTCTATAAAATACCATGTAATAGACAACACAAAAATGCTCAGTGAATCCAAATGGTTTTCCCTGGCTGAAAGGGACCTGAAAGTCCTGCTGTCACAAAAATGAGATTTATCTGGTTATGCCAATCCCATGTGACCATAAAGACTTCTGATGTTGGAGAAATACATTGTCTTTACAAGTAATCTACTTCCTGTGCTTCACTCTCTTTCTCACTAGACAAAAATATCTTTTTAACTTCCCCTGTAAATCCAGTATTTTTGTCCCATTCACTGCATACAGGGAGAATAAACTATTTCCTTATTTTGAGAAGCCTATTACATCATATCAGGGGGGCTCTCAGAGTTCGACAGCAGTAAAGATCACCTCTTGAAAAGATGTGCATCCTTTTGAAAAATCATTTATGAAACATCTTTCCATTAATAATTATTGCCTGTGAAGTTAAACAATATCTGTTTGCACACTCTCATGTTAAGTAGGTCCTCTGTTATTCTGACACTGCCAACATAAAATTTTTGTATGTTTTACTTATTGAGCCAATTATAATAATCAAGTGAGAAAAATTCCGTTACAAATATTAAAATAATCTATTATTGTATTTTAAGGGCTTGACTACATAATGACATGACTTCTTAAGCAATATTACGGTTGCTGAGATATCAATATTCTTATATGCTTTTTTGAATTGTTCTTTGAACAATGTCTCCCCCAATCTATCATATACTATATTATCTACATAAAGCAAGAAGTCTTACAATCTTACAGATCCTCAAAATATATTATAGAACTGCTTCTTGTCTTGCTTGAGTAAATGGTATTAATGGAACATGTACAAGTAGATGACTGTATACAATTGCTACTTTGTTCCTGAAAGGTAAATTCTTAGCTAGCAGCCAAATTAGAGATATCACATGCAACTGAAATTGCTGAGGAAATATCTGTAAGCAACATTTAGTTTTTAAATTCAATTTCAAGTATGTAGAGATTGCACAGATGAGTTTACTCAAAAGATACAAACAGATATTATTCAACAATTCAGGCATTATTTTCACTGAAGTATATAAAATTTTGTATTACAATATGGAAACAATACCTTTCTTAAAAATAAACCCCCAGTTATTTATCAATTTGGTAATCACATCTATGGCTCTGTGATATTTAAATAACCATCAAAAAGAGACAGCTAGTTAGAGATAACAAGCATCCATGCATTTACGTCACCTTAGATGAAAAAATAAGCTTTGAAACAGGAAACAGGCAGTGTTTAGTTGACAATATTCGAGTCTCCAGAAGCATACAAGCCCAGAAACATTCTATAACTGGCCAGATTCTGCAAGCTAAATCTTCACTGCTTTTTGTCTTGCATATATTCTTGACCCAGGAAACACTTTATGATGAAAGGAGAGAGATGCAAATGAAAGCTCCAAGTACTTGATTATTATAAACCTATAAATGAATTCCTTTATATAGTATTTGTTTTACATACTAATATTTAGAATTTAGTCATATTTAAATCCCGTAACATTTAAGCAGATTGGAGTATTTGAAAGTACACAATAGCTGTCCAGACACTGTCAAATTCAGACATAATACTTTGCCTTTTTCATACACAGGAATGAGGACAGACACTGATCTAACCAACAGGAAAGGGCAGGAAGGTGCAGAGGTTTTAAGCTTGATCTTGCATGTATATGAATCAGGTTTA
The DNA here is from genome assembly GCA_013397075.1 of Rhabdornis inornatus. Lineage (NCBI taxonomy): Eukaryota > Metazoa > Chordata > Aves > Passeriformes > Rhabdornithidae > Rhabdornis > Rhabdornis inornatus. The sequence continues at coordinate 679,744 of VWZS01000915.1, read as the reverse complement.
ACTTTCCCCCCAACTACTGTAATTGTAGCTAAAAGTGACTTGGTGAGTATCATCAACTCAGATGCCTAAACATGGAAATCTAAGTGTCAGTTTAGTGACCCAAAGACTTGTTTCCATTGAAATGGCAAATATGAAACAGACCTATAGCAGCTGAAAATCCTTCTTGACTGGAGCTTTAGGCTGGATTTGTGACCTTTAGAACATCCAAAGTTGCTCCAAATATTAACATTTAGGCATTGCATCTGCCTTTCATGGATATTCACAAATCTAATTTTCAGTACATGTGTTATGAAAATCAGATGTCCCAGACATTAGAGAGGCATGTTCCTAGAGTGCTTCGATTTTCCCTGTGGAGGTATCTCTATCCATACACTATAGACTTCTCTCTCTTAATACCTATACTGTGTGTGAACATCCTCCTCAGTGCCTCTGTTTAATGAGAATGTCAAGATTGTAAAGGCAGATGTAAAAGTGATGCTGATTCACCACAACATCAGGATTACAGAACATCATCAGAGCAAACCAGACAATGCCCTGGAGAGTTAGAAATGGCCAAGCCTTCACTGAATGGACTCTCATTTGAACCATGCCCAGAGAGGAAGCTTGGTTGACTCTGGACTTTAAGAGTTCATATCAACTTGGTAACTAAATGACCTCAGGGCAGGATTAATATGTATGGGTAGGGAGTATTTGCAACTCTGCCTAAAGCTATCTCACTCTCTGAATTGCCCTCCTGAGGATACTAGCTCTCTCCTTTAGCTATATAGATAGGTTGGCTTTCTAATTTAGGCATGAATAAGCTGCTTTTGAAAGCTTTGGATTTTATTTTTGTGGAGCCTATGTAGCTTGGACACATCCTGACAGATTTAGGCCTGATGGAACCACATTAAATCAGAGTATTTCAGAGACATCCATTCATCTTCCAGGACCTAAGACTAGAATTTAGAATGAAAAATTTTGGATCTAAACATTTCTTTAAGTTCTCTACATTTCACAAACATTTTCTCTTTAACTCTGTGAAATTTTCTAATTTGACAGCTAGAGCCATAAGCCATCATGACTATCTTAATGCTATCAACATTCTTAAGTGCAGTATGAAAGCTCAGTTCATCGAACCATCAAATAATATGACATAAGACCCAGTCCCGTTAATCATCATACATATATATATAGAGAGAGGGAGAGAGAGACAGAGAAGCATAAGTAAACCATTGTACATTCAGCCTGTCAAAATGTTTTAATTATTCAGTCAGAACAGTATGATTGCACGAATCATTTCAGTGTTCACCACAGAGCAAGCTGGAAAATGGTCTTGATGAAATAACTGCATAGCAATTTTTAAACAAAATTTGAGGTATAAGTAAGGAAGGCATAAGCAGGTATAAGTCAGGTCTAGGACTGCTCAGAAAACATCATTTTTTCTGCTTCCTCTGCTAAGCCCTTTCCAATTCAGATAATGTTTCCATTCTGCTGCAGGCTTCTCTCAGGAAATTAATTTCTTAGTTTGATGTCACCTGAGGACATCCATATGAACCACCTACCACCTCTGCAGCCTCCTTTCTTTCTAATGCTGTGTTACATCTTAACATTTCACATAACAACTGTAAGTCAGACAATGTGATCTTACTGTAAACTCTCTAAATACTGCACCACATTCTATGGAATTGTACAAATAAAAGTAAGATAGCATCACTCTTGAGGAATTTTTTTTGTGCTCTAAATGTACTCTTTCACAGGGCAACGTACTGGGCAAAACTGAAGGTTTCGGTTAACAGGAAACAAGGCTGGAAGAAGGCTGATTTCCTCTCCTTTTCATTCTTTTACAGCATATTCTTGATTTCACTCCCTTCATACTATCTCCACCATGTCGCAGGAGGAAAGGGGATGGATGTTGTCTAGAGGGGATAATTGCAGGAGATATTCTGCATAACAGGGTAAGATACTAAATTAGACAGGACTCTTTCTTATCTGGTGTGTTTGCATAGGAATTACTAAATAGAAGTCCTTAAAGGTACATTAAGCTTGACATTTATCTCTCCTCCATTGTGAGTTTGGCACATGTGACTGCTGTGAGACAAGGATCCAGGCTGCCACTCACTCTAATGCCAGCTCAATCCTGACATTCTCCAGTGTCTAGTGAATTTGTAGTGAGATATTCTGAAGAAGTTTTCCTTTTCCCTCAGTTTTTCAAATGAACTTAATACAGTGTAAAGTGAGAGTTTATGATCCCAGAGAGAGATATACCATACAGTCTAAAACAGCATAAAAACTATCAGGATAGGCTTTCCAGCATCCCCCAGTGTCTCAACTCTGAGCCAAAGGGACTATTTCCTAATCAAAAGCCCTCATATTTTTCATTCTTTGCTCCTCTTTTGATAACAGAAGGCCCAGACAAACAGAAGCAGATAGAAACTCTATTCTGCTGTTCATGCAAGCCTGTACACAAAATGCCTCCCATAGGCTGCTTTCCACCAGCCCTGCTATTTCATTTAATCCATTCAGTCCTGAAGAAGGATCAACTTAGGCAATTAGACAAGGGATGTGGGCTCTGAGGGATAATTGGATGACTTGCGTGCAATAAACTTCTTGCACGGTTTCTTCACTCTTTTCTTTTGGTCTCTTTGCTCATCCCTTTGTTTCTCATCATTAATTTTTTTAATCAAGTTTGCAACACCCTTGCAGTTACAGCAAGAAAGTAATGTGACTGAGCAGCAAGAACCTGAACACCTACATTGCAGCTCCTGCTGTTTTATGCCTCTTTAAATTGTTCTGATGTGGTATCAAATGGGATGCAGCAGTCAAGGCTTCATTTTTGTATGTGCAGCACTGCTGAAGTTGCAGGGTGAGAATAAATGAGCTCACGTATCTTTTCCTAATCTCAGGTGAATCCTGGAAGAGAGCTCATATGGAGGGAAGAAGTATTACAGCAGAATTTAATTGGTTATATTCTGGTGAATTGTGTTTGAATTATATCATAGCCAAGGACCTTACTGACATACATTAAGGATTGCTGAAATGTAATTATTATATTTCTTTGCCCCCTATTACCATCTTCATCCCACCTTCTTGTCATCTCCAAGTCCAAAGTCTGGGAGCTCTTTCTGCCTTGGGCACACAACCTCATTCTCATCCTTAGTCCTCAGCCTGATGCTTCTAACTTTCATTTCCTCCTATTTTGACATGTTCCTCTCACATCAACCACTTCCCTCATGTCATCCTTCTTAATACTGTATTTATTTACTGTATAAAATTGCCTTCCTCTCCTCACATGAGTTTAAACTTCTCTTAATTATTTTATTTCCTATACACTAGCACAATTTGTCAGACTGGATACACAGCAATTTAAAATCACATACAAGTTTCAACATTTCCCTCTAACATTACAATATAATTCTCTTTTATAATAAATTCCAGTGAAATATTAATGATCATTATTCTATCAACCATAAAAACCAATAACAACAAAAAATAAAAATCTGATCTTAACACTGCCTAGCTTGAATGTTAGATTGTGTACCCAGCTGCTGAATATGCAGAAGTCCTTTTCAGCACTCATCCGAAAGGAATAAAATATTGCAGCCACAGCTACCAAGATTTGGCTCAATCTGTAGGAATGACAGTTTTCCTTCTGGATTTTTCCTTCTGGATGTCCACATTCAACCTCACATGACAAACAGACACTATGTCCTGTAGACCTCCTCTGAAAAGATGCTCAGGTAACACTGACAGGCACAATATGAAATCAGAACAGACTATGCAGAGCATTGTGAAATACTGTAGGTTTCTTACAAATGAAAAACACCTATCAAAAACAAGGTCAAGAGCAGAACAAAATTTACTTCTCTTCCTACTAGAGGAGACAGATATATGTATTCAAGAGATAGCTACCTTCAGATCAAGTATGGAGGATTTTAAGACAGGATAATTACCTGACTGAGAAAGAAATGGAAAACCACTTTTCAGAGCTCTTGAATGACTAGAGGTAGCTCTGCTCTCAGTATTGCCTCATTGAAGAGAAGGTGTGAATAGCTCAGGCAGAATGATGAAAGATGTGACTGTTGAGTTGCTTGAAATGGTACTCCTGTGTTCTACCCAGAGAATATAAATTGACTGAAGATGGAGCAATGAAATAAGAGGGTGAAATTTGAAAGATATGATTAAACTAAGCACACAAAAGGAGTGATGTTACATTTGTCTACAAACAAAGAAGGAAGATGGTAATGCTTTGTGTCTTTTCTGGTGAGATGTGGTGATAGCTGAGCTTGCTTTGTTCAGTTCTCAGCAGCAGTTAACTTGCTGTTATGTGACTGAGGAACACACATCAAAATAATTTTTCCTCCTTTCACAGTATCTCAAGGGACACTCTCAGATAGGTACCGTGAATCTCAGATGGTTTATGTCTTTCTGTTGTAGACCTTAGTACATTCAAGAGAACATGGAGATAATAAAACAAAAAACTTAGATTAAATACCAGGAAATTGTCTTCTCAAAGAAGAGTTATAAGAGAAAGAGCCCACATAATGCTATTTCAATATGCACTAAGCAAGTGATAGAATACACCACAGTAAGAACCAACACAGGAGATCAGATCAAGTGACTAACAAGGTCTTCTCTGTGACTCTGTAGAAAATAGTTTCTGGAAGAATATCAACATGCAGTTCTCACAAGCATACAGGTGTTAACCTTGGTGCCCTGGCCATGTTCCAGCCCAGGTAATTAATTTTACACTTAAATTCTCCTTCCATACTGTCCTGGCTTGTCTCCACTCTCTGGCCCTGATTTATGTGCAATTAAAGAGCAGCAGTGTGTCACTGCACAGGTGTCAGTGCAGGGAGTGGTGAGGGGATCAGCTGGGGGGTGAAGGTGTAGTTATATTAACTACAAGTCCCACCAGAGGTTATAGAGTTCTTCAGGGACCTTGCGAATATACTCTCTAGATGAAAGATAACCCTGCACAGACCATCCTATTCCTCATTTGTGCTTACAAGGAAGGCAGTTGATTTTTCTATTTTTTTCCCTGCAAGTGAGAGGATAGCTGGCTCCCCTTTGTCCCAGCAGGCTCAGGAGGAGCTTCTCCCTGATCTCCATCCTGCAGTGCTCCTGATCTCTGCAGGAGAGTAGCTTCATTTCCCCATCTTACCTCTGGTGTGCCCCTTCAGCTCCACAGGAGATCCTGTGTCTCCTGAGCCTCTATTCCTGCAATGCACTCACCACCTGCAAATTCTAGCCCAGAATGAACATAGCAAGCTGGACTTGGAGAAATGCTCAGAAGCCTTTGTTTCAGAACTCACCACCAACACAGTATCATCTCTCTGGGAGTTATGATCTCTTTTTGCCCAGGAAATTGTGCAGATGAGCTGCAGAGCCTCAGTGTTAAAAGAGAAAAACAGAAAATCCTTTAGCAAAAGAAAGGCTGTCAGAACCACACGTCCTACACAGCAGCAATCCTGCCCTAGCAGAACTAAGTATGTGTAAGGAGCAATCCAACAACAGCAATACAACAACAGCTCTGAGTCATTTTTAACTATACTTTCAGATGTATCATTTTTGGTGGAGCTGAATGCTGTAAGCATGATACAAAACCTGTGAATTAAAGGAGAAAAGGCAACTTCCTGTGCAGCTTCCTTTATTTAAAGAAGAATCAAGAGTTACACCTTGCTCTCAGGCTTATTATTCAAGTTTCGAGAGTGTGGAAGGGGAAAAAGACAATATATGTTTTCAAAATAATTTGAAACAGGACATGTAGTTAAGTGTATTCTGAAATATGAAAATACAATAGGTAAAAAAGCTAATATTGGCAATCATTCAAGAAGTTCAATGGTAATTATTTTGTAAGGTAATCATTATTTTAAAATTTCTTTTGATGCCTGCAAAATTTGAATCTCTTGTTTCATATTCCAAATATTATATGAATGATTCATTAATTTTGGTTGGGATTTTTAATTTATTTTTTACACACACACACCAGACCCCTCTCCGAGTTGCACAGCATTAGAATGGGAGAAAATGGACACAAACAGGAGCAGGAAATTCTGATAGAAAAAGCTTTTTCTTTTTTTGCCTTTGTTTTTCTAGCTAGCATGAAGCTGATCAAATACTGGAACAGACACCCAGGGAGCTGAATGAAATCTCCAACCTCAGAGATATTCAGGTCACAACTGCAGCCCTGAGCAATCTGACCTGACCAAACCCACTCTGAGCAGGGGGTTGGGCTAGATGACTTCTGGAGGTCACTTCCTCTGGAGCAGATGAATTTTTAGAGATTTTCTAAATACAAAAACATATAGACAGACATAAACACATGCACATAAAAATTCTGTCACAGCTAAACACATTCTTGTATCAGCATTCCATTCTGCACATGGGCATGTGCTCTACTGAATGTAGACACACACATATGACAGGTTACATAAAAGATGGAGGCATCTGAGCCATGAGAAGGAATAATGAAAAATGTAAGTGTGAGCTCCAATAAAGTAGGATTATTTCTGACACTGAATGGTATGCTGGCTTTACCTTTTTTCCTGTTAAATTCTGACATCTTGAGCTGCAGCAATTTTAACTACAGAAGAACAGTGCAACTAATGAAAGCTAATGAAATTCAGTCTGCATGAACTGTTCAGTGTGGTTTCACAGGACAAATAACTTAGCTCTGACCATCTAAGCAAGATATAGAGGATGTTTCTGAAATTCTAATTAGACTGAATTGAGGAACATTGCCTCATGGAAGAAAAGAAAAAGATGGCCCTTCTCTAATTCACTGTGCCTTCAGAGAATGGACATCAGGTGTACCTGCCCAACGTGACACATTTCACAGCTGGGATGAGCAAAGGGAAATGAAGGCGTGATGGCTTTCCAAGCACTCACAGAAGAGGATCAGGCACTCGGACTGCTCCAACCCAGCAACTCCTTGTTTGAACAATGTACCCAAATGGAAAGTTTTCCAGATACTACTCTACAGGGAGATCTTCCAAGAAGAAACAGGTTATGAAGCTCAACTTAAAATAGTAACAGAAATGCATTTGGGGACTAGAAATTACCAGAGTATGATAATGTAGACAAAACTTAGATGAAGAGCCCTACTAAAGTAAAAGGAGCAATTTCTTTTAATTGTACATCCTTTCACAGAATGCCTTTGCATAAATTCCCATAATTGCTCTTCTCCATGATCCCCCAAAGATTCAGACAAAAAAACATTACTTAGAGCACTGTTTTAATACCAGGTTAGTTCTAGATGAACTATAAAGACCTAATGTAGTAACTGCACAATCTTAATAACTCTACCAAATCTTTTAAATTCCGTCTAATGTATGGATATGTATGGATGTATGGATATGTATGTCTCTAATGTTTTTGCCACATATAAAAACCATACCTGCCCTCCATTTTCAATGTCTGTTTGAGAACTTGTACTTTATCAGACACAGAGATTAAAAAAAAAACTAATAAAAGCAAATGCATGGAAAATTGTTTCCACAGAAAAGAAGCCTCTGTCTTAAGTACAGTTTTAAAAAAAGTTGGATCAATTAGCAATCTGTGAATGTTAGAAACATCTTAACAATGTCTCAAAGATGAAAGAGCATATCACAGAATGAGGAAAGGGGAAAAAATTAAATTATGTCTGCAATCCTAATGAATCAAAGCCCAGAAGGTGGTCTCCAAATCAGCGGGTTTTGATGAAATATTAAGAAAAATTATTATTGATGAAAAATGAATAAGCTCTTTTTGATTTTAGCAACCTTTAAATCACACTTTGCTAATTAAAATAGCTTCAGCACATCCCTCCATTCCTTGATGGGCATTTAGCAATCCTAAAAACGGGTGTGTTAATTTGACATTTCAGCCAATATGCATAGAGTTTATCTTAAGCTGGCAGACATAGCACAGTTTAAGATGATGTACAAAATAATACACAGCTAAACCTTTTTCGCCTTTTCTCCTTCTTTTTTTTTTCACACTATATCTACTAACACAATTACAAAGTAACAACAGGCAACTTCAGCTTGTTTTCTCTGCAGCATAGTAACATATACTACCACTGTTAATGAGCCATGAACTATGTCTTGGGGAATAAAGACCAATGCTAATATTTTCTGTCTTCTTTGTTTGCCAGGTCAGGGCTCTTCCCATCCCAAAGATAAGTGGAAATGAAAAGTCTGAGGGACATTAGTTCTCACATCCCTTGAAATCTAATCCTAACTGTTTTTCTAAATGTTGGGAGTAGAAGTTATGTGTTCACTTTTCATCTCAGTTTGTATTGTGTATTCTTTTAAATGGAAACCTAGGAATGAGGGAAGGCTGTAATCAACAATGAATTGTTGCACACAGAAGACATCTCATTACAGAAAGCAATGCAGCTCAGGCATGCCATGCATTGTTGTTACAAAACCATACACACAAATTAAAAAGAAGCAAAATCTGCTCCTCCGACTTTTCTTTCATAAATTAAGTCTTATATGTTATATCACTGTCTAAACTATGAGTAGATGAAATTACCTATCCATTACAAATATGTCATCTATTTACCATAATAACATTTGATAAATCCATCATGTAAGAAAGAGTGCTATGAACACATCAAATTGAAAAGCTATTTAAATGCCACTAGTATTTTAAAGAATGAAAAAAAAAATCATGGCAAGTAAGTGATTTTAGAAATAAGTCTGATGTTCTTCAGAAATACCTAATCATATAAAATAGGTCACGCAAGAAATCTTTCAATGTTTCACATCACAGTGTTTGAGCCTCAAGGAACAAGATTTCAAACACCTTATAAACCAATTCTTTAACAATATATCATGAAGTACAGGGCTGTGGGAATATACACTGTTTTCTGAGTGATGAGTGGAAAAGAACTGTTCTTCAGCTTTCCAACCAAGAACAAACTGAAATGAGATCTTTCAGCAATTTCTCAGTTTCCAGGGCTGCCAGTGTGGTATGTTTCATACACATTCATTCAATGAGTTTACAATATGTTAAAAGGAATTAACCACTTCCCCCTGCAACCTACATGAAGTGATGCTCTTTTCCTTCCTGAAGTTCACTGCAGAGTATTCCTCCCCACAATTAGACTCCACCACTTCCTCCAGTGACAAAGTACTTTGACCATAAGTATGATGATTTGTAGGTCACATAAACAAACAAGACTGGCCATAAGGATAAACAGTGTAGTTAAATATAGTTTGTCTCTTCTGTGAAGGAGATATAATTCATAAAAATAGAAAATAAGGAAAACCCTTTCAAAACCTCCAATACTAGAACATTTTACTGTTCGTCCTTTAAACTACATTAAAGATCTTACTCCAAATTGCATACTTAATTTTAGAAAGTAAAAAGCCCAGATTTCATGAAAACACAGGACTCTCTCCAAGCTCTTCCTGTGCACCCCTCTCCAAAAACCAGACAAAGCTAAAATGAAAAACCCCTAGTTCTTCAAATGCTTGGAAAGGAGAAGCCTGAATCCTTTAGCAAAGAGGAACAGATGGGTTGACTGGAGGGACATAAAAGACAAAAAGATCATAAATTTGTATTCTATTTAGAAAAGGCCACATTCAACAGCAACAATAAATTAAACAGATTAAATTATGGTGTTCAAGTGAGGCACAACATCGGTTTGCAATCCAAATTTTGGTTACTAGAACTTGCAAAGAACAGATTTTAGCAGTTTACACCGGTGGGATCAAAGCACTTGATTTAATGAATGGGAAAGCCTTTCCCTTTTCAGCTTTCTGTACTCAAATATTCCCCGTAATTTTCTCAGGATGAAGAATTTCAAGTTCCATTGATGCCATTAGTGGGACAAAAAGATGTGCACGTTACACACACAGCTGGGTTTTTGGACTGCAATCTCAAGCCATACAATAACCATTTGATGCCCGAGACACAGCCTTTTCTAGCTTTTTCATACTAGGACATATAATTATAGTTTTATTTTTCCTTCGTTTGGTTTTTTTAAATTAAATATTAACTTCTACCACCTGAAAAAAAATTAAAGATTTTTCTCTTTTTTAATCCAAGCAACAAAACACTCAACTGATCTAGATCTGTGTGCAAATTGTGTTAATATACCAAAAAAAATGCTACACATAATTCAGTTACAATGTATTAAAATTACTAATATATTGTAGTGAAGTGACAGGTTTTGACCTCCCTTTTGTAAACAGTCTCTCATCTGCACTTAAAGGAATTGATATCACCCAGCTACGCAGATCTCCCAACCTCCAGCACCAGGAGCCCATCGCAGTCTCCCAGAACAGGGGCACCAAGGGCACCTTTGGGCAGGTCCCTTTTCACCTCCTGCTCCTGTAACCCAGAGCAGGAAGTTCATCTCTCTTATCTCTCTCTGCATTTGCCTGCTGCAACCATTTGTAGAGGTACTAACTCCAGCTGCTTTTGTGAAAACAAACAAATAGCTGCCACACTTCTATTGCAAGGCAAGCTGGCCGGAGGAGAAGGGAAGGGAAGAGAAACCACCAGGGTTTCAGTGAGGCTGTGGCTGTGGTAAATGGAGAAGGATGTGGTTCTCACAACAGTATCAGTGCTTGGTATCTATTCAGAGGGAGAGCAGGACTTTCAAGTAATTAAAATGGGAGACCTGAATAGAGTTCACTGTAAGACTGCCATTTATTCCACCGAAGTGGTAACCCAAACAGGGGAGTGCAATTGCATACTTTCACAATAGGGAGCCTACATAAATCCTCATGAATTTATATTAAAACTTGTCTTATATTCTATCAAGATGGAAGAACAAAAGAAAACAACCAACCTAAGATAATAAAATGCCAATGCTAATAGTGTCTATTGGGTTCTAAATATATGGGTCTGTGAGAGACCAAGCTAATTTTTAGGCAGTCCTAGGGGCAAGGATTACTGGCTTATAGGATGAAGGGTAGAGAAACAAAAAAACCCAATGTGTTAGTGCTAAAGTGAAATTAAACCCCATGAAGAGTCTCACAGAGGCTCTAACTAATCCTTCTCTGGGTTATAACAGACAGGGGAGGAAAAATACCACAATGACTTCCAAGTATTATTTTCAGTTTTACACATTAGAGAACTGCAAATAGTTCATTAACCCACTGGTTGCCTTGGAGAGTCTGATTATTCCGTAGTGGCATATGTGCCATTTCCTAGGCCAGGAAAGTCTTTCCAAAAGTCAGATTCTCACAGGAATGAAAAGTAATTCACTTTGTAAATTAAGAGAGTGACACTGATTGGAAGGTGAGGATTTGAAACCTGTGACTGTCAATTTTGGAAGCATTACCGATTACTTATGGAGTTTGCAAAACAAGAAGGTCCCTGCTCTGAAATGTTTGCAACCTGAATATTCTCAACAATATTTACCCGCATGAGTGGTACCTTACCCTGCAGCAGGGTATCTGCAGGGCTCTGATGGAAGAGACTGCTAAACAGGGAAGAACAAGAGATCCAGGAAATAGGAAACCACTTCCAGATCAGTGAAGAGAACTAAACAGAGGTAGGATGGAAGAGCTTACTCATAATCTTATTCAATATAGGTTGCTAGCCTTCTGCACAGCTCTGCATGTTTTAAATGTCACTGGATAGATGGTTTGCAGTGCCATGGCCTTTCCCCTCAGGAAAGTGCTCTTCAAGTCAACTTCCAGAGCCATCAAAAAATCTCTTTATCTAAGAAACATCCTAGCATTTACAGGATGCATCACCCTGAGTAATAACTCCTATCTCTATCTCTGGTGGGCCTGGCAGTAAGCTCAGATTCCTATGCATAAACGATCTCACAGACTTAAGAACACTCCTGTGACTGACACTACTAATAAAGAAGTTTAATATAGCTGCACAAGAGCCTGCTTTTTTAACAAATATTTATCCAAGCACAGTAATATAGTATTTCATAGCTTTCATGACCCATTCTGCTATTGCTAAGAGTTATTTTATACACACTAGAAAGACAGGGTCTGCTTATTTCACTTTTTACATATTCTTTTATTATATTAGAGTGTTTCTATGCAGTTTCCAGGTTTCATTACTCTCATGCCAATTTAAGCACAAAGATATTACTGAGAGAATCAAAGTTAACAACTTAATAAAATGTTCGCTCTTTCTTTTCGGAAAAGCAGCAAGCAAAGTATGTGACTCGATTTGAAAAAAAACAGTCTTGCCTCTTTGCACTGAGCAGATGACAGTTAAAGGAAGTGGGGTTATTTTCAGTTCCCAGATATTCCTTTGACATAACTTGATTCCACTCCTGATAGAAAATAAACCAGTTCATAAAGGTCTCCCTTCTAAAATGAAGGATTTTTCTTTTAATGGCAAAATGCATGCAAAAAGCATGTGATTATAGTATTTATGTTTCCATTAAAATGTCCTCAGCAAGCTGGAGGAGTCTAACCTACTATTTTCAAGCTATTTAGATTTACAGCAGCACAGTGCCTATTTTATTTCAATTTTATTTCAGGACAATGCACTCTTGGTGGGAAATGATTACAGAGTGACAGCCATTAGGAGTTGTCTTTCTACATGGTGCTCAGCTATGGATGTCAGGTGATTGCCATAAAGCCCCACTGTATGGCATCCTTGTCATCTACATGAAAAGCAGTATTGATCAGTCATTCAGCTTCTCTTCTCTGTAATGCAAAACATACTAGAGACATTTTTCAGCTAAGCTGAAAGCCTTATTCTCAAGAACTGTGTTCTTGAGACACCTCTTTCCTGAATGGTAAAATAAACATAGATTATACATTCCACCTCTGCCTCAGTCCATCAATGCCTAACATGGAAGTGAAAAACTTCTTAGCAGCCTGTCTCCATTTGCTATCAATGTACTGGATGGAGCTGATGTCACAAGGGCAGTTCATGTATATGGAGCTAGGCTGATCATCAATCTCTTCCAACATATTTATTTATTTGTTTATTTATTTATTGTTAGAGCTTCCTTTCTTCTGAGCAATAAACTCCTCTGTTAAGAAAGACAATCTGCTTTGATTTTCTAGGATAAAGAACAGAAAGCAACTTTTTTTTAGTGCTCCACCTATAACTGATACAACCACTGAAAAGCCAAACCAACCAACCAAGCAACACTGTCCCCTCTAAACCCCACCAATATCCATTAATGATTGAATTCTGATGCAATACAAATCTGCATTACAGTAATTCTAAACCAGTTCCAAGTCCTGTATGAATATATTTGAGTAGAATTTACTGTTTACAGGCTGAGGTTTTTTAATAGCCATTGTTGGTAAAATTGGGTAAAACATTGTCACTTACACACATCTATCTGTGCATGTCTCCAATAAATGAGTTAGTATCTTTTTCTCCTTTGCTGTATATTGTATATTGTATATTATATGATCTACTTTCTATTTAGAGAAATGGAGAAAGTTTAAGGAATAACCACGTGCTTCCTACTGTTTTGTACTGTCTACACTGATGAGCAGTTTACATACTTGTCCTCCACTTTGCTTTTCACTACTTGCCATGATACAGTTAAGCTTAGAACAGTTAGTGGCATGTGTTGATGAAAGTAATAGAGAAGTTGAGGGAATATTAAAGGAAAACAAACCCTGACAAGGCCTCACACACAGCCACAGTAATTCTCTTGCAAGTTACAAAAAAAATTTGTCATAAGTGTTCAGCAATGGTATGCAAACTATTATAGGACATTTTGTTATAGGCTCCTTTGTAACAGACTTTTAAATAACCTTTTGGACATAATTAAATGTCAAATTTTGTTTGGCACTAAGCACCAAACTTCAATAGAAATAATATTTCCCATATAAACAATGCTGCTTTTAATATGAACGTGCTAAAGATTTGAGACAGCCTGACCATTACCAGCTCCTGGCAGTTCAGCACAAGGATAACACACTGTGAGTGATTTCCCTTTCCACCCACAAAGGCTGGAAACAACTGTTTTCACTTGGGTAACCTCTGAAACATCCAGAAGAAAGGAAAGGATGGGAGGGCAAAGAAGTAAAATACACTGAAAATAACACTCACCACAGGTGAACACCTATGTACATAGTATTTTAAGGATTCAGAACTGCAACCTACAAATTTCTCATCAAATTTCTTGTAGCATTATCAGAATTAATCAGACTGCAGAGAAGAGAGCTCCATGAAGAAGAGCCTTGAGCAGAGGCACTTGGATAATTCAAAAGGGGCATCATAGGAAATGCCAAGTGAGAGGAAGGTCTCACTGCTGGAAAGGGATAGCAAGAAAGAGGTTGCAATGCGCATGGGGTAAGGAGATGGGTATTCTACAGACAAGGACACAAACCAGTTAACAAGCACCTCAGGTCCACATGGTCACAACTAGATTCTTAGAACAATGCTCAGACGATGCTTTCTTAGAACATCTAAGGTAAAGCCTGTAAAAGACAGAGCAGCTTTTGGGAAGGTACCTCAGCCACAAGCCATGCTCTCACACTGAATATTACAAAGGTCAAGCTCCCAGACATCCTTCACACACCTCAAGGACGACCAAAAGCTGCCCCCTCACAGCTGTTACACCTCCTCCATGCACAACCAGATGATCTTTAACATCCCTTCCAATCCAAACTATTTAGTATATGGTTTTGTGACACACTCTCTCAGGAATAGGCCCAAAGTGCAGACCCAGCTTCTGGGTCTGTACTTTTGAGCCTGAGATTGTTCATATCACTGCAACATTCCCCAGAAGGTCTCCTGGAACCAGCTGGGATTTACCATCTTCACAGCTTGGCTGTTGATAAAGATGTGAGGAGAGAGAGAAAACCCTATACACCAAACCTTCACGTCTCAGACCCCTGAACAGGTATTTCAGAGTAAACTTATAGCAAATAATATTTTTACATCTGAATTGAATATTTCTTTCTGAGTGTTTCTTGTCAAATGTGCCCCCCTTTATCACAGGACTAGGGTTGGTTTTTCATGCCCCATTTCTAGTACCCTGCTTGCATTCTCTCCCTTTGCTCAGGCCCATTGTGTGTGCTGGGTCTTTCCTCTTGTCACAGCATGATCCAGCTGTGAGAGACAGGACCCTCCGTGCTCCAGGAGCAGCCTGAATGTACAAAACTACTGCACTGCTCGTCAGTCCTACCCACCTGATTAACATCAGATTCCCCTGGTACTCCATTATCTTCCACTTTACTCACTCTCTCCTGGCTCTTTTATCAGCCACCACACAGAGTTAACTGGGTCACGCAGGTCTCCTATTTTGCTGTGCCAGGTTTGTATCAAAGAACTTTTTTTTTGTTGATGTGACATTGATGGCATTCAACTCCAGCATGAAACACTGCCTTTGGTCTCACAAAAACAGCCATGAGAGTCACCACGTGGCATACATATCCAACCAAGCTATCTTGATTTCCAAAGGCACAAAAGTGCTGAAATGTCAGGCACCTGGGTATACCAATGCCAGCCAATATAAGGCTAAGGAATACAAAATTTCAGCGACACAGATGAAGCCGACATCTTTTAACATTATTTTGCTTCCTTCACTGAAATAATGTACATACATCCACATATATAAATTATTTTCATTTACTATGAAAAGTAGACCTTTTACACAACACAAGAGAACAGTGTGATTGAGAAAATAAAAAGGCAGCTGTGCAAAAGATTTTTAGTAGAAATGTACTCATTCCACGATGCATGTGAGATTCTCTTGTCATATTATAGGATGTATATTTATCAATATTACGTAAAGAAACTTTGCAAAATAGATCAAGTGGAGGGTCAAATACAATACTTGCAGTCCTCAAAGAGTTTTAGATATTTAGCTGAAATATGAATGACTCCATTACCACCTAGAACAGAATATGCAAGGTGAATACCACTGCTCATGAAGAAGCTAAACAGATCTCAAACACTGCACACAAAGACACTGCTTTGCTGATTTAACTGAAAATTCAATATTTTTCTGCTGGAAAGAGTGAGGTAGAAAACCAAATGAATGGCTTCACTATGAACTAAATAAATAACTTCCAAATGAGTGAATAATATGTCTTGCACTCGGATTTTAGGGTTAATTTTTGTAACGCTGAGAAAATGCAGAACTACGAGTTTACAATAGTAAGCCAAGAAAACAGGTGTATTTTCACTATTAAAGAACAAAAAACCCTGTGATTTTTGCCTTTCACTATTTTTACTTTATGTTAGTTTACATGCCTGTTCTAACATCAGGTTTTCAAACGAACTCAGGACTTCACCAACAGAAACCAGAATTTTGCTCAGTTTCATCATAAAAACAAGCAAGACAGTTCAGATAATGTAACTGCAGGAAGATATAAATCTTAAGCTACAACCCAAGAAGTAATTCATGAGTGAAGCTTAGAATTTGCTCACTTGGTCTATACTTAATCAAAAAGCTCAACCTGTTAGACTGAAGTTCAGGACTACACTACAACTAGAATCCATGTAAGCTTTAACCCATTTTTACTGAAACAACAGTAACCTTTTAGAAATTTTGAAACAGCTGTAAATAGATTGGAAATGTTACATATCCGCAAGAGCTTTGACAAATATACCTGATTACGTTAAAAATTTGAATTTAATTCTAATGATACCCAACAGTGATTCCAAAATTCCAAACCATGTGAAGAAAGAGAAGAAATGTAGTTGCTCTGCAGAAAACAACTTCCCTATCCCCTTCTGTAGCAGGTTTATTTGAGTGAGTTCAATACTATTCTACATAAAGGCTTTAAAAAGCCATCAATAAAAACGCAGCTCTGCTTTTCCAATTGATGTGGACAACCATCTCCCACGACAAAAGCAACACAAGGGCAGATTTTGAGAGGGTGTATTGATTGATGCGTGGCGCCTACCTGTCTACAGGTGAAGACTTTGAATTCCGTGGTTTCTTCACTTGGGCGTACAAGGCTTCCACTGTCTGCCCCTCCCTGGGGCTCTGTGGTCGGGCGTTCAGCGCTATTGTGCCGCTGTTTGGAGAGTCGTAGGCAGCGATCCCAGCGTACATTGCATCCGTGTCACAGCCAAACGTCCGGTTAAAATCCTGGATCTCTGCATAGTCACGTTCCCGAGCTTGTCTCTCGCGAAATTCTCGAGTTTTCGCTTGGATTCTGAAAAATTGAAAGAAGGCTGAAACCAAAGGATGTCCCCCCCGAGGCATTTGAAAGCAGCAGTTAGCAGACACTTTAGGTAGCCTATCTTAATGGAAACCAGTGAAGGTTTCCAGTTGCAGTTTGCCATGAGGTCTCAAGTTTACCTCGGACATTGAAGCCTGGATTGAAACAATGCTACAATCAATTTTGGTCTTTAAAGAGTCCATCTGACTATCCACTGCCTTTTGTTTCATTATTAGCTAAATAATGATTAGCCATAGCTGCTGGTAGACAGAGTTAATCTGTCGTTTCATGCTTCTTAGGATGCCTGTGCTATTACCTGGCCTGACACCATTCATATTGTATTGTACTCCATCAAAACTTACCAGATTTAATGGTCCTAATGCATGTAATTAGAGAGAGAAATTTTAATGTACTTTCTTAGCTTAATATTAAAAAAATAATATTTTTTTTTCAGAATTTAAAAACTGTGTAGGGATAGGATATATGGATATATTTATGTTTGCATGCATGTAGTAAACAGCAGAAGCAAATTCTTGTATGATTCCTTTGAGATGCGCATGCTTTTTAAAAAATATAAACAAACTGAATCTGGCATCTCTCAAAAGTAGGCTGCATCTTCTCAGAAAGTAAAAACATGTGCTTTGTGTTAAAGTTACAAATGAAAGGTGATGCTGGACAGGATTTATATCTATGGGCACTAATTTAGCTGTATGATAAAAAGTGACAGAAACAGATGACATTTAGGAATCTGACAAGCACAAATTGAGCACAGGCCATATTTTCAAAAGCACATAAAGCTATTACAAAAAATTTCATCTGGGCTTCATATTGTCTTTGGTATTTTATAAAATTTGATGTATTGCACACATGTACAGCAAACTGACCACACCCCTCTTTTACACTGTCACCCCAGACCAATTTAATGCTATGCCATCATCGCAAAATGAAGCTATCGCCTCCCTTCCATTAGTAAAATGTGCTCCTTTTCCATCTAATACAGCCATGGCTACAGTGTGACAGCGTCCATCCATGCAGACTACAGCTCTGTGCATCTCTGCTGTGTGCCATTTCCAAAGACATCCCGTCCGCCAACTTTTAACAAGAGCAGCCTATTCAAAGTCTCTGTTCAAAGCAAGTCTCAACTCTTCTGAAAATAGAAAAGCCTTAAAGTTAGGTAACTTTGACATTCTCGGAAATTTTAAAATGGCCACTTCAAGATTAGATTTGCAAAAACAAAAGAGGACGCACAAACAGTGGGATTCAGACTGCAGATAAAGACATGAGATCTTAGTGCCAGCAGTAGGTAAGGTCAGAGCAGCCACGTGTGCAGGCTCCCCTTATGGTGGCCAGGAGCTGTTGGCAGCAGACTCCAGAGTTAGGAACCATCCATGTGTCAGAGAATGAAAGGAGTCACTCTAGAGACACTTTTGATGCTGTTGCTTAGGTCTTTCTTGGGAGCTTGGATACCCAGCCTTGATTGAGCTTCTCAAACATAAGCAGCTCTGGCACCTGACATCCCCAGGTAATCCTGATGGACTCACAGCTGCTGGGCAAGGACTCCCCCAGGTCATGCTGAAGTCTCAGACTGTGACAGCCCAAATGACACAAGTCATCTGTGTTCAAGCATGTGAATCCAGCCCTGAGCTGGTATGTGAATATCAGAAATGTCTCTTCCTCAGACTGAGTCCCAGGCAAACTGCTCCTTTAGACTAACAAAGATCACAATAACAAATAAGGGAATACAGGGATGGCATGGATACACAGACTTGTTTTCCCCCACAAATCCTGAAAGTATTGACCATAGATTTGGGATACAACTGAATTGAACTGAACCTTCAACAGACAGAGCCCTCTACAATGGTTCAATGATCCATTTACATGCCCCATGCTCAGTCACAGTGAAAAGAAAAATTTTTTTAAAGTTCAATTTAAAATAATGTAACTTTTTAATTTTGCAAATACAAATTATTTTCTTTACCGATTGCTTTTTATTTTAATAGGGAAAAATGTTACAGCCTTAATCACTTGGGAGGTCCATGTAGGAGGAAAAGCAGGTCTGAAAACCACCTGCGCATGTTGATTCCTCTCACTGTAGTTTACCTCCCAATTTGTAGTCCAGCATTAATTACTTTGTGAAGAAATGTATTTATTTACAGATACTTGTCCTCTGAATGGGAGAACCAAAAGAAATCAGAAATTTCTTAGACATTGGTAGCTTTAATTTTCCTTTAAATGGACAATTTATCATCACATACGGGAACACTGTCTGACACCAATTTGAGGGAAAAAATACATGTATTTTAGATAACCAAATTTTCAGTGCATGAAATCAGACAGTATAACAATAATGTGGCATAGAGTTTTTCAATCAGAAGAAAACACTGTTATCAGGTAACAATGTGCTTATAAAACAGAATTACCTGGTGGTTACGGGTGATACCTGCCTTTGTTACTCAAACTGCTATGGGAGAGGGCAGTGAACTCCTGTGCCTTTTGACCATGCAGATCACATCACCCCCCACAGCTGCAGACACGAGTGTTCCCTGTCTCACGTGAACCACCTTTTCTCCTGTATCTGCTTATTTGCTCTTTAATAGTTTGGATGCTTAACCATTTGCAGCCAGTGCATTCAGGTTTTCCCATGCACGGCTCCATGAGGGATACTTATTCCCATTCAAGTGGGAAATAACTTATTGTTGAAGTGTTTTGCAAGTAATTATGTTCACATCCACCAGGAAAATGTTTACAGCATTTTCTACAATTGCTAATACAATGTATTAGTATGCATACATAGTATAAAAAATCAGAGTCTAAACATATTAATCTTCTTGTTAATTATTAACAAGGTACACAGTAACTGTTTGCAATAACATTTAACAAAAGATAACACTAAAATTAAAGGTATGAGATGTCCAACTATACTGAAACCCAAAATGCTCAGATTTTTCAAAAGTATAGGTATTTCATATATTTCATATACTTTCAAAAGTATAGGCATTCCAATTGCTTAACATATTTTGAATATTGCTTAAAATGTTTGGTTTTGCTTTTTCAAGGACATACCGTATTTAAACATTGTGTTTTTCAACTTGAAGGAACCAAACGACTAGGGAGAAATATGTAGGCATATTCTTGAAGAGAATAAGAGCTGTCAGCTGAATCCTGCACTATCCCTTTTGAATCATAATAGCTTTTAACTCTGAATATATTTTTATATAAGGACCTGAATTTAATGTGATGATGTATTTTATGTTGGGCCCTCTGTGCTCGTATGTGTATATGCTTGGTATACATATACCCTATACGCACTAAATCATTTGTTAGCACATACAACATCAAGTATCTATACAGGAAATGCCAGTGCAGACTGTTGTGGGGAAGATTAAAATGGTTAAGTAAACATACTGTGCAGCACAGATGAGAACCTAGAACTCACTCTGTGCTTCAGCCCTAATCAGCAACACCCCTACTAATGAAATCCAGTATCTGGAGAAGTGTTTGACCATAATGCCTTGGTTTTATAACGTGGATAAATGTATTAAGCTGTCTTCACTGAATTGTATTCCTTCATGGCACAATAAAAACATGTACGTCTGAGATTTCAGATCAGCTAATTTTGAGGATTTATGGCCTTCCTAAGGATTTTGTGGGGGTTTGATGATAACAATAACGATAATAATAATGCTTAACATTCACATAACTGTTTTGATTGTCAAAGAATTTTTGCAAAATCCGCTAATCAAGTTTTCAGTGTTTAAACTGAACTTTTAAAAATACAAAAGCTATCCCAAGAAGTTTCTAAACCCTTCCTGCTGAAGCATTAATACTGAAAATGTCAACAACGCACTGTCATACTTTTGAGACTCAAATTATAATGTTCAGTATAAACTATCCTCATGCATTTATGTGCCATTCAATTCAAAAGCTAATGATAACTGCTTCAAATGACAATATTGTTAGCTGCAGAACTTCCTATAATTGTTAGAAGAGCTTTTCATTGCAAGCTAATCCAGTAATGATAGACATACCCATTGTACAGCAATTCCTATGCACATGAAATGGTGGTCACAAAAAGAAGGCAAAAGCTTTTGCATGGCTGTCCCCATCAAACAGCAGCTACTTTGTTCCCTTCTTAAAATACTGTGAGTGATAATCAGCTTTCAGATGAAGGCAACTACCATTTTAGACACCTAAATTTAGGTATCAAGGTTTGTTTTGAACTCCAGGAGAGCTGGTCAAGATTCAGCCACACCATGCAGCTGATGCATAGTCCAGCATGCAGTTCAGTCGAACATCTGTAACGAACATCTGTAAAATGTCCTTACACTTTAAGGTGAAGCCAAACCCTTCTCCAGGCTCCATCAACTGTGTTTAGAAGCCCTTCCTTGACCACAAAGGGCACTTAGCCATGTAACTCATATGTGGGTACTAAGTAATGATATTAATTTGAGATTCAATTCCACCCTCAGCTAAATATTTACAGCAGTTCTCTGAACTAAACTTTAACTTTTTTCAGCAACAGAAAAGTCAAATGTGTGGAGCTGGATGAGCTGTTGTTGGTAAAAGTGAATAAGCAAAGCTGTCAAAAGAATTTGACCCTAATTTCATCTGAAGTTAGGAGTAAAATATAAATATATCCCAAATCCTCTGGGACCTTCAGTCTCCTTTGTTTGGATTTTTTTCATATTAGTGATTTAGGTCCTTGCAAAAAACCCACTACTTATCTTAATTGATGAACACAGCATGGGAAGGATATTCATGGCTAGTACATTACATTTGCCATTGCAATGGCAGCAACGTCCTCCCCTAAGAGCAGAAAAAAAGTTGGCTGCTGTTTCTGGTGTGCAATTGCTTGGTCAATTCAATTAATCCTCCTGCTGCTGCCAGGATTCAGCTATTGCCCAAGTGATAATCCACACCCTCGTTTTTTTCCACCGAGACTCACTCATTTACAAAATCAGTATTGAACGCTTGCAGTTCCACATATGTGAGATGGCTGACAATGTTTATTAAGGATAGAAACAGCATTGTGTAAGGACAGAAGCTTAATGACAAGCCATTCACGGCTGCCAGTTCTCAGTTCTTCTACCATCAGACTGGCATGCGCTGGGATGATGGATTGGAAACAGAGAAAAACAACAACACGTTTATAAAGCCAGTCAGCTTGTTCAAGTTAGTCCAGCGGGATGAACACATTCAGTCCCATTTTTGCCAGATATCGTTTCTAATAAAGAGGTCAGAAAGTGCACTGGCCAGCAGCCAGATCTTGTCAAATTTGTCCCCTCCTTCTTTTCTAGTGAAAAATACCTTGCAGGCACAGCACACCAGGTCTCACTGTTCCTCCCCCAATCTCCTCAACTGCCTTCAGGGCTTTAATGGCCCTTTTTCTAATTTTTGGCAATCAAGTCAATATGGGAGTTTGTCCTCTCCTGTATTTTTCTTTGACCTTTGTCTGGAGCCAAGCAGAATTTTTCTGACGACTACCCTTCTAATGAGGGTATCTTGATTATAGGCATTACTGTGATTTTTCTCTGAACCGGCTTATGACACTTAGCTTTTCTTACCATGATTAGAGCTAGTCAGTTATCACAGTTATAACCACCTCTCAGCAAAGCCATCTGCTTTCCTGGGAAAATCATTCTAAAGGATCACTGTGCACAATGGATAATCCTGGCCACCAACAGCCACTTGTAAATAAAAAAGACACCTCCTCTTCCTCATTTCCCCGCATTTCATTCAAAACTTAAGCACATTCTTTTAAAAATTCAGAAAATACAGCTATGCAAATGTATTTTTTAAATTGAAAGGCTAGAGACCCACATTTTTCAAGTCATTAAAAGAAAAATACTAGCAGTTCTGCCTTATCTGCTATAGATATACATGCATGGCCAGTTGACTGAAATATGACCATCCTCTGACCTCAGACACATGAGGAAACACATGCAAAATGTGGTCAGTTTGCACAAGCATACAGGGACAAAATCAGAAAGTCCAAGGTATAATGTGAAATAAAAGTAGCAGGGAGCTTTAAAGATGACAATAAATCACTGCATAATTGCATTAGCAGTAAAAGGAAGAGCAAAGAAAAGGTTGCTCCCCTGCGTGGCACTGAGGGAAGGATATTGACAGATGATGCTGAGGAGACCTAAGGCTTAATGGTTTTTCCCTTTGCATCTGTCTTCACTGAAATGGTTGACTGCAAGCAGATGACCAGCATAATTGACTACTACCAATAACAAAAATATCTTGAACATACCAGAAAAAAAAGTAGCTAGAAACTGGTTAAGGTAGTTGAAGTTCATCTGACACACACAACTGTCTGAGCAGCCTCAGACTCTCAGCAACTGGGAGAACTTGTTGAGGACAGCTAAAATACTAAAAAAATAGGAAAAGCCAAACATACCTCAGAGAAGGAGGAGAATTAAAGACTCATGAGTTTAATTTCAATCCCTTCTTAAGCAAACTACTGGTAAGCATAGAGGAGATAATGGGACAAGCAGTAGCCACCATAGAGTTATCAAGAACAGATGTGGTTAAGTCAGTCAGATTCCCTTCTAAAACAGGGGAAATGGCCTTGTGAACAGAGCAGGAACAGTCCCAGGCTAAGAAAAACAGCAGTGGGAGGGATGCAATAGGTTGAACATGGCTGCTCCTACAGAGTATTTTGAGAATAGGTTCACAGTCACCAGAATGGACAGATTGAGATATTTTCTACGTGGATCACTCTGAATTAACTCAGAGGTTTTCATTATTAATTAGGACACTACTGAATCTGCAGAAAACCCAAATGAAGGAACTTCGGAGGAAATTATTAACATTTCAAATGTTTTTGAAATATAGAGTAGACTTCAAAAATATAATTAACTTAAATAACAGCAACTAGAAGATAATTTACATAGTTCAAATAATTAAACAATCAATTAAAAGTAGAGAAAAAAATCTGTGAGTTGCTTTTCCAGGAATGGATCTGGAAGTTCTGCTGGGTAACACATATGAGTCAGCAACATCAAGCTGTTTGGGAAAGAAAAAGACAGAGTGGGGACATGGGGACATAACAGCAGTGTGCAAACACCGGAGGAAAAGAATAATGTGTTAAGTATTTAACAGAAGCAAGAATAATTAAGATACTGTGAGCAGGGCAACTTCCTAAACAAAAGGCAGTAGAAAAGACTGCCATAGGAAGCTGTTTAAGGCAGGAAGAGTTTATTGTAAACGAACTAAAAAAAAAAAAAAAAAAAGACAAAAAAAGCAAACAAAAAACAAACAAACCAAAAACAAAACAAAACAAAAAAAACCTCCAGGATGAAACAAACATCTTGCAGGAGTGGCATACCCTGCAGATCCTACCTTGAAAAGGTGACATGGTCTCTCTTTAAGATCTATAATTCTGCACCTACATAGAAATTTTACATACATGTATTTCCTACATATTGTTCTACAACAGCTGAGAAATATAACAAGGACTGACTACATTTTTTTTATTTAAAAAGGCTGCCCATCATCTCTAAATTAAAGAAATGTATCTACATAATCAGACAGTCTTAATTTTCTTTCTCCTTCAACAATCACAGCCTATCTGCCAATTAGAATATGTGATAGTACTTACTGTCTCTCTGAAGATCCCCCCTCCTCAAATCAGAAGAGATGCATGAGAATTTCAAAAACGTTTAATGAGCTACAACCCAGGAGGGCTGCAGTTAAAAAAGAAAAAAAGGTGAAGGATAAAGGTGATAAGGTGATTACTTTAAGTGCCCTAATATATTAAGGAGAGAACATTATGCTCATTTTTATAAGGAGTTATATTAAAGAAGGCTATTAAAGAAGGCAGCAAAATACAAATGAAGACGTAAAGAAATGAAAAAATGCAGGAGAGAAAGTAAATATTATGCATATGAGCAGGTGAAGTGCAAACACCAATTTGAAATCAAGTGACATTGATGAAACTAAAGGAGACATTAAAATTATTTCCTCTAACCTTGTAGAATCTCTCATATATTTCACCCCCACCCTTCCTTATCCCCTGACCTTCTTGATTCACCCTTTGTCTCTCCAAAGTGAAAACACGTCCCCCTCAGCAGAGGATTCCAAACCTGCTTTTTTGGCTGTTGTAGTAAACAAGTGAAAATCCTTGCTCACTTTGAGTTAAAAAATCTGCAAAATTATCTTACTTACACTTCAATGGAGCTTTCAGCCTACTTTGCAGTTAACAGTCTGCCACATTTTAGGGTGGAGGGTTTGTCTGCTGTGCTTTTTTAAAAGAGTATGTTTCAACCAAAGGAGAACATTGCAGGTACACAGACAGCATAGGTCCTCCTGTCTCCAAAACAAATACTACCTCGACTGAAATTTTCTGTCCTTATTTTCATGTCTGATCCAAGGATTAGTGGCCTCAGCAGTGGAGGATCACCCAAATGAGCAACTGAGACTGCTACCCTGCTGGGAGCCATGTTCATCAATGAACAACATTGCTGTCTGAAAGTAAAATGGAAATTAGAGTTTCTTTTGCATAACAAAACCGGCCAGAAAGGCTGCATTTACACCTATGACAACAGGTCCCTGATCATTAGATTATTTTATCTCTAATCCCCTATTTAGCTCTTCTGCTGGACTAAGTAGAAAGGAAGAGATCACGATATTCAACTATTGCTGAAACACAACATTGCTGAAACACAAGCTCCTGCTTCATCCCTCCTCGCTTTAAGATCTCTGATTACCTCCTTCATACAGACTTGCTTGGACCATTTCTTACCGTACTTTTTTTTTCCCCAACTGGAGAAAAATTTCAGAAAGCAGCACTGGTGGGTAACATCTGAATTCTGCAGTTAGATATGTAAGGAGCAGCTGTTCCCATGTGTGCAAGAAACAAAAATGACATAAGCATACCACATTTCAAATGGTACCATATATCATCCCATGAATCAAATCAGTCATTCCCAGATACTGCAGGCAGCAACTGGAGGTTGAGCTACAATACTGTGATCAGTTGGTTGAGCTGAGCCCATCCACCAGCCATGCTCCTCTAGCTGAAGTCTAGTAACAAAAGTGGGCACAAAATTCTGCTGCTAGCTCTATTTCAGGTCCATTGTTCTGCGTTTCTAGTGTACTATGCATAAAATAGCCTAATCTGGAAGTTGGAAAATTAAACAGTATGAAGCGATGAAAAAAGCAATGAAAAATCTCACAAAAAAGCAAGGATTATGTGAATCTCATACACTGAAGATGAAAGAAAAGGAAAAGAAAAAAAAAAAAACCAAACCAATAAAGAATATAGCTTATAAGTCAGTATTTTAGCTCAGGACCCTCAAATTGAAACCTACAACAGCTCCGAGGATTCACTTTTAAAACCTTACTTGGTCACAGTACTGAGAGCACAAATCTCTAGCATGGCCAGAAACAGAGCCAGGTGTCTCATAACTCGTAAAAGGTTTGTTCTAGTAACTGGTTACAAAATAAAGGTTGCAGCTGTGGTGTAGAGGGAGGATGGATCCGCCTGTTAGGAATGTATCATTAGGTGTCTTTCTGGCTAGTCAAATATTTGCTGCTACATTTAAGAATTAGAAAAAGGAGTAGGATTAGTGCCTTGTTTTACTGTCAGAGTCCTGTAGTGCAGTGTGGAAAACCTGATAGGTTTTGAGTTCTGTTCAATTCAGCAAGAATAAGTTCAGTAAGTTAGTAACTATGGTACAGCTATTTTAATTCTCAAATAAGTCCTTGCCACAGTAACTCTGCCACTAAAGGAGGGCTCATATGACATCAGAGGACATGCTGCTGCCTTAACCTAAAGTTCTTGGCATTCTTAAATGAAACATTTTAGTGCTCTTACGTTGAACTGGTACGTCTAAAAGAGCACTGAATTTATATGATCTACAAGACACCTTAAACTAATTTGTAACAAAGAATATTATAAAGACCACCTAAATTATGTTTTTTAAATATATTGCAAGGGACCTGGTTAGATCTTGCCCAGGTGCAATGTATTGAATCACTACAGAAAAATAATAGAGAAAATATGCTTTTAGCATGATGTCTTAAAATCTCTATAATTACAATATGTAGCTAGAGAATATGTAGGATTTTGTCTGAAAAACTGCTCCAGTAACTATATTCTACAAAGCCTTCAATTTACATAGCTCCCAAAGTCAGTATTTTTATGAAGTGGAACTGGCCTGAAATGTTTTTTCCAAAGCTCAATATTCACATGCTTCACTTCTGTGTTCTCTTTCAAAAATTATTGCCATTGATTTTTTTTTTCATACCCTGCACCCTTATCCATTATGTAAAACACTACTGCCAAAAACAACTCTACAAATCTCAATGAAACTGAGACAAGCAGACCCCATCACAAAATAAGTTAGAATGAGAAACATATTGCCCTGATTTTCTGATCACTGAGGAATTTTTCCTCTCCTCTGCTACGGGATTGGAAGAAGGTGAAAGTTTTAACAGAAAATTTTACAAATTATGAATGTTTGCAGTAATAATAGTTTTAGAGGTAACAGTTTTTCTGAAAGTTGTTAAGTGGCATCAAAATACAGCAGCAGCAAAAGTAAAGCTGAACCTTCGAGTTATTTCAAAAACACAGATAACTCTTAGACAATGTAAAAAACAAAAATCCTTTCCTTAGCACAGTATGTTGTCTTTATTCCTTAAAGTAAGATGAAACTGCTCGATGAAAATATTTTGCTTAAGGGGAAAAAAGTTGGGGTTTTCCAATAAAAATATTATGGTCTCTCTGGGAAATCTGGAAAGACACCAAGAGTGTCCTGCTGTTCAGCCCCCTACTCCATCTGATACTTTAACAGTTCCAGATGGCCTTTACTACAGGATGACCTTCCCTCTATTCTTTTATTATGACCTTTGGGTCACAAATTATCTATAGGATGCTGCTGTCATTCTGTAAGACACTGCTTTACTCTTTCATCTAAAGAATAAAGATGCTTAACATTAAAACTCATCTTTGTTAGGCTGACCTTCCAATGATGATCAAACCAGACAGTTATTCCAATCAATGTCATTGCTGCAGAAAATATGTTTCATTTTTTGCAACACTGACATTAAGAAACTAAGGCATGGTTTTAAATCAAATCACTTTTGCAATCCTATTTGGCTAGAGAGCATAGCCTGTTATACGAATGTAAAATATCAAAAATATTGTTGTAACGGTTTTGATGAGTTACATTGATTAGCAGGGTGTGGTGGGTTTGTTTTTTGTAAATTATTGATGCGGTTTTCATCCCAATGTCATTGATAGGAAGTAATAAAACTTTATGTAGGTTTTATTAATTATTTGTCTTTTTCTATCATCACTAACAGAACACATTGAACTTGCATAGGAAAATATAATAAATAGTCCCAATGTACTAAATAAAGTAATAAGGTTAATTTCTTTCCTGCTGTCAGTAAATTCATGTTAGCAGTCTCTCGTCAGCTTGACATCAATTAATGATTTTAATTCCAGACTCTTGTCACAGTACTCACCACCCTTTCGTCTAATTAAAATGGATGATGCATGATGAAGGGAAAACACAAGACTTCTGTTCTTGTTGTAACATTTCTATTCATTAGTATACTTTTACAACAAAGGGCTTGTGGCTTTAATGGTACTAGAGAAAGATGAAGATAAGTTTATTACATGTTAGAGATAAAGACCCATATACCCTTAGGAAAATATAATACAGGAAGCATTTTATGGAATAACCAAATCCTTCAGGGGAAAAAAAATCAGTTTTATTTTAACTATTAATGAACAGGCAGAATGTTTCCCTCTAAATTTAGGCCAAATAATGCGTGAACGACACCCACTCTACTCGCAGCCTTGTTTACATCCGCACAAAAAAAGTGCTGTCAGCCTATAGACTGAGCTGCAAAGTAACACAAATCTGCCAGCGCAGGACAGACTCTGGACCCGCCTCCCCGGGCAGCGACACCGCGACACCGTGACACCACCGCGACACGGCGACACCGCCACACCACCGTGACACGGCGACACCGTGACACCACCGCGACACGGCGACACCGCCACACCGCTGTGACACAGCGACACCGTGACACCACCGCGACACGGAGACACCGTGACACCACCGCGACACGGCGACAC
>VWZS01000915.1:318630-650586 GCA_013397075.1 Rhabdornis inornatus | reverse complement strand
TGGCCAAAACCATCCCCGGGTGCCCAAAGCCATTCCCGGTCGCCCAAAGCCATCCCCTGCCCAAAGCCATCCCCGGCTGCCCAAAGCCATCCCCGGGTGCCCAAAGCCATTCCCGGCATCACAAAGCCATTTCTGGCCGCCCAAAGTCATCCGGCAGCCCAAAGCCATCCCTGGCCCAAAGCCATTCCCGGTCGCCCAAAGCCATTCCNGGCGACACCGTGACACCACCGCGACACGGCGACACCGCCACACCGCTGTGACACAGCGACACCGTGACACCACCGCGACACGGAGACACCGTGACACCACCGCGACACGGCGACACCGCCACACCGCCGTGACACAGTGACACCACCGCGACACCGCCACACCACCGCGACACCGCCACACCACCATGACACCGCCACACCACGGTGACACCGCGACACCACCGTGACACCGCCACACCGCGACACCGCGCTGCACCCGCCCCGCCCAAAGCCGTCAGCATCGCCCCTACCCGGATGCCCAAAGCCATTCCTGGCCGCTCAAAGCCATCCCGGCCGCCCAGCGGGGCTGTCCCCAGCTGACACCGGCCCGGGCGCGGCCGCACGGAGCGATCCCAGTGGAGCCGGGCCGGGCCCGCAGCTCCCCCTCCCGGCCCCGCCGCTCCCCAGGCACCTCCCGGGCTGGGAACTCGCGGCGCTTTGGGCACAGCGACGGAAGAATCCTGTAAATGTATCTCCGCTTGTAAGCCAGAGGAACAAAAGGTCATGTTTTCCAAAACGGAAAGGGGGGAAACCAGCACAGCAGGAGGGTTCTGGTCCAGACGGGAGCTATGCACATGCACGGACCCAGCGCGGCATCGCTCTGCCGTGCTCACTGTCCTGCAGCAAGCACAGCCCAGGCTGGGATTGTACCGCTGCTGTGACAGAGCCCGGCTCCACCGGCCCCCGTCTGACCGCTCTATCGCCCTCCCAGCATCTCCGGAGCCTCTGTCACGGCGCTTCCACCAGCACACTTTAATTCTCTCCCAAAAGGTTTCTCTTTATCTCCTCAAAACTGATCCTCCCAACACAGGTGTTTAAGCACTAGATTTTGCATCCCTTTCAGCGGAAGTTGAGGAAGAATACAATACCAAGATTAAAACGCTTTTATGGTAACACAGAGATTTATAGAACATTAGTAAAGCCCTTAAATCAGTGTATTAACCAAACAGAGAAAATATCCTCTAGACCTTGCTTCCAAGAGAAGTGCCTCTAGAGGCGGATTACAGCATAAGCACTGTTTGCCCAAAGATGGATCACGAACTCTGAATCATGAGATTACATGAGAATTGCAACTTTCATCTTTTAAGCATTATCCAGCAGTGAAGCATGCTGGATTCAGATGAATTTCTTAAAAACTTCACAAAGAGGTACGTTTAGCTCATTCCTCTGTTATCTGCTACTTGGGTACAAAGAGTGAAGTTGTTCAGGTCAGGGAGAATCTTCTTTGCTAGAGGAAGTCAGTCCAAGGCTGAAGATCACCGGCACATACAGCCTTGCCATGTGTGCCAAGAACCACACATGCCTGTGCTAAAGAAGGGAAGACCACAGGCAAAGGTTTTGGATTTGCTGACAATTTATTTTGTAATGAACACAAAGTTGAAATGGAAAGAAAAAGAAAGGAAAAAAACAAACAAACAAACAAAAACAACAAACAAACAAAAAAAAACCAGCACCCAAAACAACAAAAATGCAAGGGTGTGGAAGAGGGACAAACAAAGGTATCAGAGGACCTACTGGTTGGAGGGATGTCTCTCTCCAGCAAGAACTACCAATAACAACCAGAAGACAAAAGCAGTAGTTTTTTTGAACAATTCTGTCTTCACATCTAAAAAAGAGACTAAACTAAAGGTCATTGAAGAATTCAGAAAACATTTCAGGGCAACCAGGTTGCAGGATATCAGTGGACACATTGGCTAAATATTGAGCAAAAACTATTCTGGGAGGCTCTCAAAGACTAGATGTAGAGGGTTTCTAGACTGGAAAGGTCTGTGGGCTTCCAGAGGTTTACCTGAAGCAGCACAGCACAAGGTGACCACCCATATGAACTGATTCCTCTTGGTCACTAAGAGAAGTTTCAAGATATCCTTTTAAGTCTATCCAACACTGCAACACTTGTGTAAAACTATAAGCAGTCAGAAGCATCTCTAAAAGCTCAAGATTCCACACATCTCCAGTCTGTAAAATCCAAGATATTAGGAAGATATGAAAAACCACAGGTACATCAGGAGACTCTGGGTTTGATAAAAGACCTTCTCTAAGAAAACCACAAAGGACCCAGGGCTATTTTCCCAGGTAAATGTAGCATCTCAGTGGTACCCAGTTTGAGCAGCCCAGTGACAGACAGACAAGATGACCACACAGCAGAGAGGGGCTCCAAATTAGCATGTATGCAAACCAGCTGTGATCTGGCACAGGACCAGAGCTAACTGAATTTGGTTCTTATTCAGCTTCCTCAAGACTGCAGTACAGACTCGTTCTTAGAGACTCAAGGCCACAGTCAGAAAGCCTATTGCCTGTAGTCTTGCCTCAAGTTTTTGACTGGTGCCACTGCTGGGGAGAACCCTTTCTCACAGCACAGCAGAGCCCAGACAGATTTTAAGATCAGTGCTTGGCAGATACTCAAGGATAACGCAAGCAGAATTGTTTTTGTGCAGTAAACCAGTGTTAAAGCATAGTGACATGGGGCAATGTTCTATGGCCTTGGATGAACTGTTGTTCCAACATTTGGAGGATTTACAAATAGCAAGTATTTTACAGAATTTTTGGTGAGTCTAGTGGGTGGTCTCATCAAGTACACCCCTAATTGTTCCAGTAATCCTTGTCATTGAAAGCTGGCTGTATTTTCAACTAGATAACTTCATTTTTCATCCAAAATTGCTTTAAGATTGTCACTAAACGCACATCATATACATATATATCCAACATATATAGGATGTAGCTTAAGAGATACACTCCTTATTCAAAGAATCACAGAATCAAGAAATTATTATTAATAATATATTTATGAAAGCCCATTTTATTAACTTAATCATGGTAAATTGAAGAGCATTAATTTTCTTATTTGTCTCATAATCCATAAGAATGCTAGGTTTTTAAGAAAATACTATTATAAGCACAATACTATTAAAATTAATAATTCTATGAAACTGTGGGCATGATTGATTTTTTAATGGGCTGTTCACTTGTTCTCTGACCCCCCTAAGGATTTTTGTTTTTTGCCTCTCATACATAGTAAATTCATTAAATCCAACCTATTTCCCCAAAGCATTGCATCATTGTAGAGGTATATAGTATCAAATACCAAGTAAAATAGAACAAGTGAATTGCACTGCTAAAAAAATTGAGGAGAAAAAAACCCAGAGAAAACAAAGTTAAAATAGCAGCCATTATGAGCCAACACTGACAATAATATTTTACACTGTCTCCTAGTAAGCATTTTGAGGGATTGTTCAGTTAATTTGCAAGAGTACTCTTCATTAACAGCATGTATCTAACATCATTATTTTACAGGATCAAAAGGAAACTCTGCAATCTAACTGCAAAAATATTTAGTCTCTATGGACCAAATCAACATCTGAATTTTTTAGAAACATAAGGAAGCACCTCACACATTCAGTTGCTATTTTATTATATTTTATTAGTTGTACATGCGACTACCCCAAAGAAGTTGCATTCTCTTATAGACATAACACAAAGGAAAGCAAATACACAGAGAAATAGAATAATGGGAGGAGAAGGACCCATGTTACTATGACATCAAGCTGTTATGAAGTTCTGGCACATGCATTTTCTGCAGTTTCGGTGAACACATAAAATTGTTTTTATAACACACAAGGAGTGAGATTCCAGGAAAGATTCAAATTGGTTAGCATAACTTGATGGACAGGGATTAGGATTTGCTCCATGCATTGGGGGCTATATAAATAATTTCATAATTCTACCTTGGTACCCAGCGTGACTATTGCAACCTCTCTTACATCATCACATGGACAGTCTATATTCTGACCATTCTTACTGAGAGAGACAGAGAGACACAGAGAGACAGAGAGAGAGAATGAAGAGAGAGAAAATGTTACTAACTCAGGCATCAAGTCTTTCCTCTTTTATAAAAGTACACGGCTGATTTTCCGGGGACCTAATGTTACTAAGAAACCCTAAGGGCCAGCTGGGGCTCAGCAGTGTGTGAAGCCAGGGCACAGTGTGGTGCTTGTCTGACCAACCATCCCCT
Source organism: Rhabdornis inornatus (assembly GCA_013397075.1). Taxonomy (NCBI): domain Eukaryota; kingdom Metazoa; phylum Chordata; class Aves; order Passeriformes; family Rhabdornithidae; genus Rhabdornis; species Rhabdornis inornatus. The sequence continues at coordinate 646,329 of VWZS01000915.1, read as the reverse complement.
GCCCTGAGCTGGGCAGAGCAACAGAGGCAGCTTTCCATGGCTCTGCACCCCTGGCATGAGCTCTGTGGCTGCTCTATCCATGTGAAGGGAAGCTGGCTGCACAAACACCCTCATCACTTATTTCCTTCAATTCCTGCCTTCCTCTTTACCATTTAATCTGCAAGCCCTTTACTTTTAAAAACAGGAACAAATCTAATGACCCTGTCTCACTTTTGTTGAGAGAAAATAAAAACCGATCAGACTAGCAAAAAACATCCAGGCATTGTAATCCAGCCACCTTCTAAAATCAGAATGGATGGACAAAGACAAGAATAAATTTTTACATCAATTTATGACAGTGTAACTGCTAAAGAGTAAAAAAATTCCCATGATGTAATCTAAACAGATGGTCACAAATGATAGTTTCTGGCGTTTAAGAAGTTAAACCAATAAACACACACTCCCAGTCTGCCTTTACTGTAAATCACTCAAGCCCAAAATAACTGAGCAAACAATTTTAGGTTTAACTGAGGAGTCTACACAAGAGTTACTGTGGCTTTCTATTCTGTTGAGCTGTTAATGATGAAGCCACCATTCATGAACTTTTGTTCTTATTTGCAGAAGACCACAGAGATGATGGTTAAAGAGATCATTATGACTAATTAGTGATATCTCTTCTACAAGGACAAGAAAATTTCCCTCCAGAGTTTCTGCATCAATCTTAAATTTATGGCTGAGCTACAGAATGACTTTTAGATAAATTATTCTAAGGCATAGTTCACTTTCACTTCTAAATGTGCCTGAATCTATTTACCATTAAGCAATCAAACTTTGTTAAGTTTGTCTCCTTACTGAAGTGATGTCCACTCAAAGAGGTTGTGTCTCCACTCACATCTGCCAGTATAAGTTAACTGATAATCTAAGCTTTTCAAGGTTTTGACTAAATTGATTTGAGAGACACCAGAGTCTAGGCCCCAGATATCTAGGACTACAAGAGACAGGATGAAAAGTAGACTGGAAACGTTGAGAAGAGCATATGACATATATATTACATAGTTTTTTTTATGTTAAGGGAAGCTCACAAGGAAAAATAGAGGTACTCACCACTCATTTTTACAATTAGCAGTTTAATATATATATATCATTCCATAAACAGACTGCATGGCACATAAATAGACTGAACTCCAGTGACAAATATACTGGTAAATATAATTTTTATGGTTCTCCTAAATTTATCAATGAAAAATCTAGATATGCAAAACTCTGAAGAAAAATACAAAACATACTTCATTCTATATAAATATTTGTTTTCTGAAAATGTCAACAAAATCAGTTATAGAATATAGAGATAAGGCATTTCATTTTATTACTTCAGTCTCCTCAATAAGGGAGCTCTGTGTCTATGAAAGATTGTTAAGAACACAGCCAAAGGAGCTGTTCATACTAATGTCCAAAATAAATCCAGCTTTGTCTTGTTCCTTAAAGTATATAAACATATCAACATGTGGAAAATTTCATCAGTGAAAATTGAACTTCAGTTATTTAATTTAAAAAAACAAACTCTCTCTATCAAGGTTTAAGCAAATACTGAAGTCTACCTCTCCTGTTCTTGCTTCATTCGTATTCTCTCCTCTTCTGAAGTAAGAGCTTCCTGCACTTTTATTTTACCAGTTTTCTCACTCTTGTCATCTTTGCGATGTTTGCCAAACCTGTTAATAACACACAAAAAAAGAATCTAACTTGTGACATGAACAAAACTGTATTTTCCTTCTTCCATGACAAAGAGAGTTCTCCAAGAACAACTGCTGGGAAACCAGGAAGGGAAAGTGCAAAACCTCAGAATCTCAATGTTTAGGATTTTCAGGCTGCTTCTGGGTTGGGTTTGTTTGAGGTTTTTTTTTTAACACAAGTTTTTAAAATTTTTATTTTCATTTCACTCCTCTTCAAAGTTTACAGAATTCCTCACTGAAGAACAGAACAAGCAAAAAAAATAATAATTGGACCACATTCCTCCTTTATGCCAGGATTTTGGGGCCGCTATTCTTAAGCAGACAGTCAAACAATGTTTAGAACACCATCTCTGCCCAAGGGCAGCACTGCCCCTGCACCCCAAAAGGGCCATTTCACCACACAGAGGCTGCCATTCCAAACTGTCCATTTATTCTTTTTCAGCACCAGGGGTTCTCATTTAAACTTTATTACTCATGACTCTTTCCCCATGGGTGCAACAGTATGGGAGGGTGAATGGAGGGATGGAGCTGTCTGGGCTGCCCTAGACAGAGATGGGTGCTGCCAACCCAGAGTTTGCCCTCTTCACATCTCCTCTTGCCCTCTACAGGCCACATTTCAAATATATTAGATTTCTTCCATATTTGCACATTCCACTGTTTTCTTTAAACTTTCAGGGAGTTTAAAGGAGGAAGTTCCAGAGAGGGAAGAATTTGGCATTTGAGATACTCAGTTATTATTAGGACAAAATTATTCATATTTCTTAAGACATTTCTGACCTATTCTGGAAGGAATGACTTTCGTATAGAGTGAAGCAAACACTTTAATATAACCTTTAAATAGATCTAAATTTTAGATGAAAATTTTCTATTTAAGGCAGAAGGGCTAATACGTATCCGTTAAACAGTATATATACCAATTAAATGTGGCATCATTTATCGCACCAAAAGCAGCAAGAATTTTACTTTTTTTTATACCAAACACTTATGTGAGAGCTGACTGACACTGCGGCACTTCACCCTCAGGTTCACATTAAAAGTGAAATAAAAGCACTGAGACTTGCAATCAAACATGTCTAGCAATACTGCCTACAGGACACCATAATGCTCATGGACAGTGAAATAAACCACAGAGTTCTTACACCTTCCTTCTGACCTTTAAAATATTTACCAGGCATTTATAATATTTTGCCATTTGTTCCTTTCGATTCCAGGAGAAAAGCTATTGTGTGGGTTGGAGACACACCACACAGCAACCCTGCAGAATGATTAATTTCTGGTCATTCAATCAAGGGACATTATTTATATTGTGTAATCACGTTTATGGCTCTTAAGGCAGCTCTTTAAAACCAAAACAGAAAAATATAGCATAGGAGCATGTACATAAACTTTAAAGTGCGTGCCCGTTCTCCACAAAGATTGCTCATTTCCAAAGTAATTCAGACATCTGAACACTAAAACTGTTTTTTAATAACCACCTGAAAGGGGATAGGCAGAGGACATGATGGGGTTAAGAAATGCAAAATATGTGTAGTTAAAGCCTCTGATTTTATGTCTTATGTAAAACTGACATACTTAAATTCAAAACACCAACATGTATCTTTTAAAACATCCACCTATTTATTAGAGAGTAACCAAAACCATTATACAAAGCATTTACATGTATGACACAAGAGATTCAAATCAAGTTCTGGATGTTGCACACCAGACAAAAGAGATTGTTTAATTTAAAATAGCCCTAAAACCTCTAGCCCAGAGAGGAGTTTTGGCAGAAAAACAGTGGAACTGAGCCACTCTACCCTGATACAGAGAGTGCCTGAGGTGGCAGCATGGGTCTGACTGACAGAACACGCAGAGCTGTGAGGAGACAAGCAACATATGTGGCACTCTACCACAGCATCTCTGGGATGCTCCCATTTGCTTCAGTTTCCTGTCCTTCCTCAACCCATTTAAAATGTCAGGCAAAGCAAAGGAATCAAATTCTGGAGCACGCAGTTTATTTTTGAAAAAGAAATAATGGTTTTTAAAAATGGGAGGAGGGTGTAAAGAAAAAAATTGAATTAGTTATTGCCCATTAAGTTTTGGCAGCAAAACAGAATTTCTGCCACCATAAATCAATTCATTGCAAGTATGAACAGATATATAGTGAAATCATTACCTTATTAAAAAAATAAAGTACACAGGAAATTTCTAATAATCCTTGTAAGCAATCTAGTAAATGTCTGATCAGGCTGCATGATTGTGAGGAGAGTATTTTTAATGTTAACACGTAATGCAAACCTAGCAGAATTCAATGGTTTGAATTTGCAGATCCAACCACACCAGTCCAGAGCACACAGAGCTCATGTGCATTCCCACAGAGGCAGAGGTGGGCACCACACATGGAGCACTTGGAGCAGCACCAGGGCTCAGTTTGCTTTGAGTCACGAACAAGTTGTGGCAACAACCCTTCTTCTCTTTCAGGGTTTTCTTCCAATCATCCAGGAATTAATGTTCCTTCTCTGCCCCCGAGGACCATCCTGATAAAAGTCTCTGGAAGCCAGCTCTGGTTCTTTCCCAGGCATTTCAGAGGGTGGCCTTATTGTTCCCACTCTGACTGGAGACTTCCCAGTGCCCATCTCTGACAAGCTCAGTGGTCATCCCAGCAGTGGACAGCCTGGCAGAGTATGAACCATGGTGGTCTTGCACAGGTGCCTTCTCTGGACTTTGTCACCCGCAGAAGTGATCTGCCATAATCACCACTGCCTGTAACAAGTTCAGCAACATTAACTGCACTGTCCCTACACCAGAACCCCAAAAAACAAACACCATCCTCCCCCCTCCCCGATTGCAGCTTCATGTTTCTAGCACGATGCACAGTTGTATTAATTGTGACTTAGCAATCCCAGAGCTTTGAGAAGATGCTAAGATAGCATCTCAAGATGCTGAGAGAACCACCAGGCACTTGACAAAGGTGCTGAAAAGAACTGTGATGGAGATACATTTGTACACCCCCACACACCTCCTTCATTTCTGCAAGGGCAGTCAACAGTCCCCACTCCAAACATCATTCTAAGTCTTTGGTAAAATTACTCTTGCTAGCAATAAATGTGTTTGTTATTTACTTCTATTAAAAGTGTTTGCTTCATGAGGTATGATTTAGAGTCATAATGAAACCCACAGCCCAAATCAGCATCCTATCCACTAAATTTATAGCAGACATTTATAAATTATTTATTTAACAGTCATAATCAAGCTAAGTTTTTAACTATAGAAATGCAACATCCAGCAATGCTAAGGCACACCATTAAAGTCAGCTGTTAAAACTCTGACAGCTGTATTGAAGTGTCAAGCTATTGAAAATCACCTGTCCTAATTTCTTCACGTAGGTGTTTCCTACTCATACGAATTTCCTACCCATATTTATACTCATATAAATATAAAACATATAAATGATGTTTCCTATTCATGAATATTAACCAAAACAGGACACTTAGAAATAAAACTATTCAGACCACTGAAATTCAAGCAGTCTATGCAATATCCCTTCAAAACACCAAATACACATCCCACAGTTACTGTGCACTGTCTCCACAGCCACAATTAAAGCCCTTTCTGCTGCTGTTTGGTGGCCCTTGTCCAGTTGTGTCAGGTCCCCAGAATTACCCCTGGTATGTACAACACCCTGAATTGAATGCATTGGCTCAGTGCAAAGATCTGGCTTTACCTATGTGGAAGTTTCACCTCCTTACAAGTGCAACTCATCTAGTCCCTGACCTGTCTCATGAACATTTTGTGTTTGACACCTTCCCTGCAAGCCACCAGGCTTTGCATCATTGTGAATCTTACCTCTTACTGCTCAGGTACTCAAAAGGAAGGAGAGATGGAACTAGGATGTATGTCCCATACATGACCCATGGCAAATTTGGAACCTTACTGCTTCCAATGCTATTTTTTCCATAATCCATATATTGAAAGGCCTGGCACACCCACATAATAAGTTCTCCCACTGAAGTGACTGCTCACTTCCTGAAAGCAGCCTAAGACTGAAACTTGCGAAGTGCAATCAAAGATTATCTCCCTTGTAAAGCAGAAATCACCATCCATTCGTGCTGTGTCAGACTCTAGGCTTTTGCAAGGCCCTGAGGACACAGCCAAGTGCTGTGATCCCAGCTCTCACTGCTCCCTCCCCAGACACAGGAGCAGATCTCTGCTGCCTGCAGCTGGTTAGAGAGCCTCCAGCACTTGGTGATTTTCAGGCGCTTGTCTGAACCTGAGATGGTCTCATTCTCACTGCTAGGGGGATGGCTGCTGGGATACTTGTTGCAGCTCTTACAAATGCAAACGAAATGACAACTTACCTTCTGATACAGACATGAAAACTCCATCACTCAGCATCTGTGCACAGCAATGCTCCTTGCATTAGTGAAAAGGAGGACAGAGCTTAAAAACTAACGTAGAAACGACTGATCTTGGAATTAAAACCCAAAACCATGCAGAAAAGGAGCATCTGTGGCACTGATGTTCAGACAGTCTTGAGAATCCAATCCCAAACTCTTTTCTTTTGCAGTGTTTGGTGCCAGCCATTTGACTGCAAGCTATAAAAGCCCAGCCTAAATCACTGCACAAGATACCAATGCACAGACATGAGCTACTACATGACGTGCAACCAAATTACACACACTGCTGCCTCACCAAGCTATCATATTCATGAGGAAAACAGTTCTCTTCCTAAAGCTTGAGCGATACCAGCTACTCTGAAGCACCTGCAGCTACAGAAACACAACACTGACCTGTGGGCACCACTTCACTCCATCTCAATTCTTAGAAGCAGAGCACAGGTTATTATTACTAAGAGTAGAAAATAAAAGAGAAAAAAGGAAGTGCACATTTTTCTCCAAATCCCAAGTAATAAAAAAATTACCATTCTGTTCATAAATATCCTTCACAGATATAGCTTAACACTTCTTTGAGGACACAAACTGTATGGTTATAGAAAAATCTCTTCAAATTACTAACAATGTTTACTTCATGTAACAGCTAGTTTATTCAGTAGATCTCTCATTTAAACCCTGTTATAAAAAGCACAGCTAAAAAGTAGCTCAATTTTATTTTGTAGCTGCACAAGAAAAGAAAAAACTTCTATGACTAACTGAAATACAGGTTGTAAATTAAAAATACCCTGTCTGTCCAAGAGTGTGAGAAATGGATGAAAGAGAGCGGCTGAAATCTTGTTCACTCTAATTGCCAAGATACTCCAGAGTTCTACTTAATTTGTATCTTCTTAATTCTCCTTTTACATTAAGGGTTGGAGAAAGTTTCAAGATAAGTGTAAATGCTCAAAGTCATATTCACAGATCCACAGACTTAATCCTCAAATTCAGCCAACAGGAGGAATCACAATAAGTGAAGAAATTGTAAGAGGACCATCTTTTAAATGTATGATCTCTAGTACGTAACAGCCAAGTCACATCAGAGGAAAGGACCATCCTCAGACTCCATGATACTGGTTTGTCACATTATTATTATTAATAAAAAGATGGGAACACAGACCTGTATGCCGTAAGCTTGACCCTCAAATAGGAAATTTCATGAACTTTGGATAATCTAATCAAACTAAAATGAATACCCAAACCTCTCTGTCAGCTGGCTCACTTTCAAGCTTACTTGCTTGAATGAGTGTCACCAGCTAGGAGGTGACCTAATCCGAAGTCTATCATACTGAACAGAGAGGCACTGACTAACAAGTGCCTTCAGTGGCTTTGGGCCAGTGCATCAGAGCAACTGAACAGTATGAGGCTCAACAGAGTAGACAGCATAGCAGAACATTTAAAGAACAGGCTCAAGTTACAACATGATGCCACATATATTTAAAAATATGTGAAATGTACATAAAGTACATATGTAGACATAAAGAACATGTAAATAATTTTGCATGAATAGATATACAGATAGAACAAAGGAAGCAAGAAGGATGCATGAGTAACAACAAACTCCACATTTACAAGTTATCTCAAAAATAGATTCAGTTTAAAAGAATATATATCAGCATCCTTGATACAATAGAAATAATATACTTGTAATCTGCTAAATGGATTTTACTCTGATGCGTTACTGATGAGATCATTGTCGTCTGCCAAATCATCCACATATTTCATTAGAATAAAGAGCTACAGAAGAAACATGCATTAGTTGATTAATGAAAGAAACACAAAAATTGATTGAGACAAAAGTTCAGTAGCATTATGTTTCTTAATAGGAAAAAGATCATCATTAAAAATTAACAATTGGTAAGTGTCTTGAGCTATTTTGTCAATGTTTTCTAGCTTCAAGACATGCTCTTTTCCCCATAGTAGCAAAGAGTATTCCCACACATGCAGGCACACATAACACTGCTTGAATGATTTTGGTATGATTTCTTTTTCACCCTGGTGTATCAGCAAAACAATAAGATTTATATTGCAACATATTATTGGGACACACAAAACCATTCTGTTGCTAAAAAAAACAAAAACAAAAACAAGGATTTAACATAGCAGACAAACAAAAGCCACCCTCTTTAGTGATGACCTGAAGGTTTAGAAGCCTTCCATTCCAAGCAAAATTGTGCAAGTGCTATTTTTAAAAAGATGCTTTTAGATTTAAACATTTACATATTGGCAATTGATTTCTAGAAATAGCCAGTTACCACATGCTACTAATCAAATTAGATCCATTTCTACTTGTTGAGAGGGAGTGGAATGACTGCTGGAGTGACTCAGCAGCAGCACTGTCCTGAGATGACACAAAAGCACTGATGTGCAGGCACCTTGATGCAGGAGCTTGCAGGCATAATTAGAACAGATATTGATAACTTCATTTTCCATGGATTTCCTTGCCAATGTTAAAACTGAAAAAGCAGCAATCCTTCTGGTGCAACATTCAACAGAGGACCCCTGCCAGGAGGGTTCCTGGAGAACTCAGCTGTCACAAACCAAGAAAAGCACCTTTATAAAGGTCAGAGGTAACTCATGAAAATGAAGAATACTCTAGAAAGGTACACCTTTTATAGTATCTCTTCAGGCCAGTGATGTTTGCCTTCAAGCAACAAAGACACTCACGTGCTCAGCCACAAACACAGAAATTTAAAGCACTAGAACCAAAGTGGCTGATCCTGCAAAATATCAGCCCTTTGAAGTGCCCACCTTGGGCCTGAATACTGTAAAGCATTTGAAGGTCTTCTGTGTTCTCTTCACGCATTTTCTCCCAGAAGCCTCCGTATCACTTTCCAAACATCAAAAAACCATTTGTCAGCACCATTCAAGGGGGTGTTCTAGCACATCTCACCAAACTAAGTTTACTCAAAAAGAACAGACAGGAAGGTGCATATATCACAGTACAGCAGCACCGGTGATTCCCACAACAACTTCCTGGAAAGAAGTGGAAACAACATATGTGATCCATAACTGCTTCCAGCCAGTGAAACGTAATCTGCCTGTCTTTGTGAGCCATATCCCAATTTCGATGAAAATGGTATGATGCCAAACTAGAGACATGTCATGAGGTTTCATTCAATTATTTTCATAAACAGTTTTGATAACATTTCCTGAAAGGCATGACACAACAGGCAGAATATTATTCACACCAAGTCGCTCTCTTTTCACAACTCAGGCATTTGTAATATTTACTTTCAGTATAAAATGGTGGAACTTTTAAAAACAGATTTCTTTTATGGAAAGACCATCTGTTTGCAAATTTCTAAACAGAAGACAATCTTCTTGCATTGCTACTCGTGATTGCCTAAAGCTGGCTGGAGCCATGGACAGCTCTAATAAATAAATAAATAAAGCACAAGAAATCAGAAAAAAGCCCTAACAACTATTTCAAATTACTGTAGTTGAAAAGCAGGCTGAGAAGTTCAAAGAAAGTATGAAAAATTTTACAAAGATACTATTGGAAAGACAGCAGCAAGGCAGCAGAGATGTCCAAATCTACTCAGTAAGCAATATCACAACACAGTAAAAGTCACCATAAATAATTCATATTGATGCTGGTCAGACAAAACCTGTTAAACTGGGGACTGTGGCATCCCTGAAGGAGTCAGGAATATTAAAAAAATCTTCTGCCTAGGTACAATCTTGTTAACAGTCATCAGTGATGGGAGCACCCACAGAAGTAGTACATGACATTTTAATGGACATTTCATAACAGTGTAAGCATTTTAGAATTTGTGACCAAAGCTCTTTAATGCTGTGTACGTATTCAAAAAAGAGAGTAGTTATTCACCACAGTTACTTGCCCCAAGCTTAAATTTGATACACTGTGTGCTACTTGTCATTGAAGAAAGTAGCTCACACATGTGACTCTCTACTTCGCAGTACATAATACCATACATAGGGATAACAAAAAATTCCCAAATTCTCAGCATCAACCGCAGCCAGTATTAACAAGTTCCTGACAATCTAAAGTACAATGTAGTCATTCTTCTATAACATAAGCAATTTTTCTGTGGAGGAGTAAAATCCTACATCCCAGTGCTACAGGGTGCCAGGTTCAGCCCCCATCTCTGGCTCACACTGTGCCAAACAGGTGACACCGCAGGTGACACCGCCTTACCCAGCGCTCCCCACCTGCCCACAGCTGCCTGCAGCCATGCAGCAAGGTGAGCAGCCTCTGCTGTTGCATGTGTCACGCTCCACAGAGGAGTTTAAAAACTGTGGACCCATTTAGGTACAAACAATACTACACTGTATGCTCTAATTACCAGTGTCCACTAGGCATCCTTAGAGACAGCGTTTAAACCATGGCTACTCTGCAACGCATTCTCTCCACAACTATACTTCTAATTCCTGCTCTGTTCATTTTAATGCATTATTGTTTCCAAATACAATGCTTCAAATTGCAAATTATGTCTCGCTCAAGGGCTGATTATGAGAAACACTAGCACTTCTGCCTCTGTGTGAATAACTCTGATAATAATGAGTGATTGATTGAGCTCCAAGAAGTCCAAATGATGAGAAGGGTCAATTTGAACATTTTTATTAGCTTCTTTTGTTAAATCTAACACTTTGCCAGGCCAGAGACAAATACTGCATCTGGTTACCATGATTTTTTGCAACCCTACAGAAGTACAGTTTAGAAAATGGGTACTGGTCTAAAGGCAGACCTTATAAGAAATGCTAATGAAACATAAAAACCCACCCATTTTACTGGCACTCAAGAGATGGCTAAAGAAAAAGAGAATAAAAAGAAAAAGTTGCAAGGGAAATTTGCTTCAAGACTTTCTTGCCAGAAAAGGAAAAAAAATCCCCCAGTAACACTAAGAGGCATCATGGCTCCATTTTACAACCAAAACACTTTGCTTAATAGGCCTGCCTTAGGTAAACATGAGCTACAATATGAAAATCACTAAAAATGCTCACTAAGCACATGCAACAGCAGAGAAATTAGGACAGAAATGTAATACACAAGCTAGTTAGACCAGGAAATTGCAGTAACATTATTCTAAGAACTTAAGTCTTGCAGTCATACAATTACACTGTATAAAATCAGCAAAAGTTAATATAGACACACAAAAAGTTAATCAAACTAGTTGCAGTCCATCCGGAACCTTCTAAAGATTAAATTTTCCCTACAGATCTCATTACCTAGAAATGTTAATACATCAGTCAGCACTTTTTCTGTCATTTACTAGAGGTCTTGGTTGATACGCACCTCCTAGAAAATAACCTCTGCAGGGTTAATTAAGCAATAGGTGATGTCTCTGTATCTTTAGCCTCATTCACATATTTACACTCACAGGAGATAGAGAAGCCACAGACAATTTCCAGCAGAAGACCACAGTCAACACTGTAGGATCTGTGGGACAAGTCTAAACAAAATATTCCTAAAACCAGACAAGTGTGCAGCTGTCATTCTCTTCTCAGAGGATGCCTACAACACCAAAAAGCAATTTCCCTCACTGAGCCCCAGTACAGTTTAGGGTCTCCTGTCTCATTCTGGGTTTCACAGTGCCACTCAAGTCTCCTTGTGGCTAAAAAATAAAGTTTAATTCTATAACCAAATGAATAATGCCAACAGGACACCTTTACAAGGTATCCTAGAACACAATTCATTTAAATGCCCTTGAAGTGTTCAAGACCAGGTTGGATGGGATTTTGAGCAACCTGATGTAGTGGAAGATATCCCTACTCAGTAGGGGTTAGAACTAGACGGTCTTTAAGCTCCAACTCAAACCATTCTGTGATCCTATGAATCTACATTATCATAAAATGCAGAGAGCAAAAAATAACAGGCACATTATTTTGAAAGTTTGCTACAAAGATAGGGTTATGGCACAGGGACTTAGCTGGAACCAAGGCTCTGGGTAATATTAATATCCCACTGCCGGCTTCGCTCTCTGTTCTATCAGCTGATATTCTGCCCTGCAGCTGGAAAATTTAGTTTACACATGCTGTATCTTCTGAGTGGAAAATGAAGAGCAAGACTTTACATTGCAGCAGCAGCACCAGAACAAACCATCTCTGGAGCAGATGCAATAAGACTCAGGTGGATCATTGCTGGGACACCAGTCAGACAGCAAGTCCCTGCAGCAGCTGCTTCCAGGGCTTGCCCAGAGCTACCTGGAGCCCTGGAGATGCCTGCCATCCTGTAGCTGCCAGTAGTCAGAGCTTGAGCTGTCTTCATGGTAACTGCAGTTGAAATAACTATATCAATTGTGACTTACACTGCTGATTATTTTAGGGCCGAGCTGGGAGCTGAGATTTTTTCAGATCCAAAAGATATACAAAGCAGAACTTGCTCAGGACTAATTTACAGGCAAGGGATGTGGGGTTGTGAGTTGGGTGTTGTTTTGAGGGGGGGTTGTTTGTTTCTTTGAGGAGTTTTTTTGGGTTTTGTTTTGGTTTTTGGGGTTTTTTGTTTGTTTGTTTGTTTGGGTTTTTTGTTGTCTGTTTTTGGTGAGTGTTTTGTTTGGGTTTTTTTTTCTTCCAGCCACCATATAAATAAGCTCCTAGCACTGAAAATCTCAGACCTGGACCAGCCCCATACACACTGACATTATTGTTCTCACTTCTACATGCTCAGGCATTATAGGAAGCAAATGACTAGGCCTGTATTTATTTAGAAACCCAGACAGATGATGTTTAAAATAAACCCAGACTTGACTTCAAAGATATCTGGCTCTTGAGATGTTCTTCTTCAAATGATAACAGCTCTGCTCACACTCAGTGCTGCACACAGTATACAGCAATTATCACTGCCATTTCATTATTCTTTCTGAATAGATAGCCTAAAATAAACCTTAAAAAAAAAACCAAACAATGAAAATGGCACTGATTCTTCACATTTCCTTTAACTTACACAAGTAGTTTTCTTCCTTTAGGGTTATAAAAGGCAAATAGAACTAGCAAAATATTTTGAGCTCTACAGATGATACCAGGACTCCTAATGGTTACAGATTATAATATTGTTGGTATCATTACTTGCTCAGCAACATCAGAGAAAAGAAATACTTTAATTGTCACACTACATCTAAAACTCCTGCTTGTGCCAGCATGTTGTGCTCTGAATTTCAGGATTTTAGCACCATGTGTTAAAGACAATGATAGCATCTATAACAACATTGTGAAATATTTGAGATTTATTTGTGGTATGCTGCTGCTGAAATGCGTAATAGCAGTTCAGCTTGCATACTAAACACACCTGGTGTTGAATATGCTAGAGGCACTAGCAATCAGCATAAAAATATACTACTTTTATTATTGTGGTACTCAAAAATGCTGATACAGATAAGATTCTAAATGCATTTTTGTTATTTATTTAATCTTCTTTTTCAGATCTTTTAAAGCTAACCCATAAACTTTTTCACTGATGAGACTTTTTTTTAGCAAGCACTACTTGTAACACCATAGCATGAAAAAGGAAATTACATACATTTTCAGTGATTCATCTATCCAAAATTCACCTTCAAACTAAACTCAACACCAGTATTTGGGAGCTCTAGCATATGTTTTTAGCATACATATATTTCATATTTACACAATATGGGAAGCACCACAGGACATCAAAACCCCTGGAGACACTAGCATGGACCAGGTAATAACCTATTTTTAAAACCAGAAAATAGTTCCTCTTGAAAGTTTAAGCTGCTTGCCAAACTCCAGGAGTTTTTTGTATTGCAAACACAAAAAACATTAGGACTAACTAAGCAGATTTCATTGACAAAGCTAAATCTATGAAGTTAATAGCCAGTTAACATTGACTGAACTAGTTATTTATAACAGAGAATTTCTCTACCAATACAGCAGTTCCAGCATCCTTTCAACATAAAATACAAGATCTTTAAAACAGCCATATCAGTAGTATGCTGTTACATTTATTGAAATTAGTCAAGTTCACCAAGTAGTTTCATGAAACTATACTATGTTCTTTTTCAGACTAGAAGCTACATGACTGATAGCAACAAAGTCCTGAAAAAAGTGTTAACATTTGTAGAAACTAAGAATTTATCTTCTGCAAAAGCAAACATTTCTAAATTTACTGTTAACCACATCATCAGCTAGACCAAACATACACTGTAAAACTAGTTCTTGAATTCATCCCAGCAGGGTCTATTTTATAAACATCTACAGCCATTTCTTGCACTTCTGCTTATTGTAAGTTTGTACAGAAGCAGTAAAATTTAATATGCAGTGGAACACTACATTAACTACTGAAATGTTATTGCACATCAAAAAGGTTTACTGCTACTTTGTAAACATGCTTACCTGAGTGCCATAAAATGCTGACATAATGAGTCAGGTCTACTGCATGTACTGCAATCAGGTCTGGGCACTTGAAATGCAAAAGCAGCTCCTTGATACAAAAGTGATTTACACAACCTCTAGAAGACATTTTTGTATGTGGAATACCTCAAATTTTGTAGTATTTGGAATTAGGTAAACATACCCCAAATTATCAGTAACAGGACAAATTGCCCAGAACAGAATATGCACACACACCGTATTTTGTGCTTGAGCACAAAGGCACTGTCCCAAGAAACACCCACTGGAAGTCTGGAAGACAGACCTGGGAAAAACTGTATATGGTCACCCGGTTCTGGTATCCCCCCCTTGGGAGCTGCTCAGTGTCAGAGGCAAAGCACTGGGATACAGGGACTTCCTGGGTATCATTTAACTCTTGTGTGACCAAATTCTAATGCTCTTACATTAAATCCTAAGGAATCAACCAAACATGAGTGGAATTAAAAATAAACCTTTCTCCCTCGCAAAACTAAAATAAACTTCCTCCTTTTATGACTAGCTGAACTACAAATGTCTGATGTTTTACTTGGTACTTGATGTACCTTGGGATAAAAATGAAAAGTATCAGCATTAATATAACACTAATTTTAGATATTTAATTAAAAACAGGTGACAGTTTCTGGTATAGCATGAAATAGTAGAAAGGAAGTTTTCTGTCAACTGTTTCTTCCTCAGTTCCACAGAAAATAATCACCTTTTCTAGCTCAGTGGATCAGATAAGACACTATTACCACATCAGCCAATCAGCTCAGGATCCTAATAGTTGCCAGTCCAAGACAATTTAGAGTAAGATGTTGGAAGTACAACGAAAAAAAGACTTCTTTAAAGATAAGTTCTTCCTTAACACTTAGCATGTCACAAATGTCATGAGTCTCAAATACACTCTCAGGTTCCTATACTCTTGGGGTCCTGTGAGCAGTCCCTGAGGGTAACAGTATATGACAAAGGTCCTTTAAAATGTCCTTTTTTTGCATGAAAATCTTATTGTACATCCACATGTTCTTGATTCATGAGAAGGATAAGTACATGCTGATTGATTCACATTTTTTGTACCAGCAATTATTCAGTGTCTCTTATTCCTATCTTACCAAGGCCAAATACTTTCCACCAGGAGAGTGGTTAAGCATTGGAACAGGCTGCTGAGAGAGGCTGCTGACTCTCCATTCTTGGAGATATTTGAAACTAAACTGGGCATGACACTCAGCTGATGAAAAATTGAAGCTGGGCTGCTGTGAGTAGGAGATGAACCAAGCAGAAAACCTTTCTTGCCCAATTCACTAAGAGTACATATTTTGAATCTCTATTCAGTTCCTCCTAATCCTTTTTTTTTTCCTCCAGAAGTCATCAACAGATTAAAAGTGGGGGAAATACTACTTCTATACCCCATTGTCACAGTGTTTCTAATATTTTTTTCTCTCTTACTCTTCTTACAAAATTTGTGTTCCTCTTAGTTTTTCCTGAAGTAACAATTTAAAAGCCTAAATAAGGCCTCTGAAAGCCTTATAGCTACTATTTTCCTCCTGCATTCAGGGAAACACAGGTGCTCGTCAACTATTTCTGTGCCAGTGTATTCTATTCCAGAAATTATACACTGGTTTAATCCCATTTTGCCATTTTCACTGAAGGGTTACGTAATTATGTCTTTAATGACTACTTCTTTGCACAATAGTAGGACATGTTAACATCTTTACAGGAGGCAGCAGCCTGCCAGCACACCACAAATACAGATCATAGCTCCTGGGAACTGAAATGCAGTAGTAAGTTGGAGCTTTGCCTTTTAGAAAAGGATCAGGTGTCCTGCAGCTGCCAACTTAAGTACCTTAAGAAAATATGACTTAACCACCTATGTCATCCCAGATACATAAGTATATTAAGTTGCATTAATTTTCCTCTACGTCAACATTCTATTCCTGTTTTTAAGAAGGATTTTCAGAGATGACTCTGCTTTAAAAACATAATCTACACCATCCACAATATATACCAATGTACAGGTGCTATCAGTAGTGAATTAAACCCCAAAAGAACCTTTCCAAGAGATAACAAAACAAATGTCATTAATAGAGCTTTTCACCTAACAAATACTTCACGTCTCAAGACAGCATTTATTTATGATGCTTTGTTATGGACTAGGGCACTGCCTGTTTAGTCTTCAATTATCACACGAGGTGGAGGAAAAAATCCTATTTCTATATGAGCTTAAACTGAAATTGACTTGAATCTCTGAACTGTCAACAAATTCTTCCCTGAAAAGGCTGGCTTTGCAGAGATTATAAAGAAGGTGTCATCCTTGACACTTGCGTTCTATATTCATCCAGCAGGCCTGGAAGAGAAGAGCGCAGAACGCCGGGCAGGATGGCGGAGGGCTCAGCTGTCACCCTGCCTGCCTCCCTCGCTTGCTTTGCAGGCAAAGACACTGCTAAAGGTGTCAAAGGTTCTCTATTTAAAGTCGCTGACAAGCAAAGGAAGAACACTGGGAGAATATGTTAGCAGCCACTATGAACTTGTCTCTAGTAACAAGTCATCCTGACACTTCTGGATGTTAGAAACAAGAGCCCTGATTCTATTGAAATTAAAAAAACAAAACAAAAAAACAACAATCAAACAGCCGTACACTATACTACCATTAGATTTATAAATTCAAGATTTACTCTGGGAAAATCCAGTGTTAAGAACACATAGAGCAAAGCCCTGCTTTCTGTCAGAGTGACAAACCAGAAAGCCACATATGATTATGTTAATCTCCCACTTCAAATCTCCCTTGCACAATTGCATACCACTGCTTTCTGTGTTTCGTTTAAAAGTCATAGAGTTTACTAACCACGTAATGAAGCTGCATTCCTTAAATCCCTGACAGATTATGTGAACTTGTTTGGTTTAGAAACATAAATTTGCCATTCCACTACCCCCTGCCCCAATGACATCTTAGTCAAAAGCCGGTGTGCTCAGGGCTGCAGGCAATGAAACACACCTCTCCTTAAAGCAGCTGCCTCCATCAGCAGCAGGAAGGCAAAGAAACGCACAGAGAAAGGAAGGAGCACTGCTTGCCTTTCCAAAAAAAAGAAAAGTTATTTCCAACCAAGCTTATCTCTTTCAGTCCCTTATTTAGTTTTAATTGGAAAGATGGAAGTGAAGAATATGAAAATGCTTTGAAAGATCCTTGTAAGAGTCCTGTGTAATCATCTGCATCAAAGATGACAATTTGCTGCATGGCTGATTTCATTTGAAAGGCTTTTCTGATGCTGTGTGTCCCAGTGGCCAGCTGAAACTTTGAAAACGGATCAGGACAAAGTAGGACAGAGGAGCACAGAAAAGGTGCATCAACAGTATCCAACTTGCAGACAGGATGAGGTCGGTGTTCCTCCTCTTAAGTTTGAAAGGATATCCTGCTTAGACCATGGATCCAGGATTATAGTAGGCCATGCATTTTCTAGCTGGTGGCAGAAGGGGGGAAGCAGATGTGGACTTAATGACAGTTTTGCCAGCTGGCTTGTAATAGCAGCAGGCAAAAACCAGAGCACAAACGGCCCCAGATTCCATTTACCTGACCAACGACCCAACTCAGTGTTCCTGATGAAAGTCTCAGCTCAAGCACCACAAGCTGTCAGCAACGTTCTCATATGAGCATTAGCAAACCCAGGCACAATTCAGTGTGCACACAACGAGCTTCCAAGTTTGAAATGATGCAGCTGACAGGTGTTTAAGCACTAACCTCCTCCTCCTCTGTGTTTCAAGATTTATGGCATTTTGTTCCATGAGCACTAAAGAAAAAAACTTCTAACTTTTAGAGCTCATTCCCATGTTTTCTATTAAATCCATATATCAGTAAGTGTCATTCACCAATACAGAGTCCAATTAGTCATGCTTCCAAGGAAAATGTCATTATTGTTGCTTCTTAAGCTACTGAATGATAGAAATCAGACCACAGATTTTGTTTTATCAAGTTTGAGGTATTTGCCAGTCCTGCTGATCAGGATATAATTCAACAGCATTTTACACAACTCTGACATGTTTTAGTTATTGTGCCTAGTTAAAAGTCTGAAGATTGCTATTAAATGAAAGAGAAAGAAGGTTTTTACTAAATCAGTGGTGTAACCTTTGTGAGTTGCTTTTCATCTCCTCACAGACATTACAATGAAAAAATTTAAATGAAAACCAGAATAGGCAATACAAGGAAGTCATGTAACAAGCAACAGTAATCCATGTAGGTTATTCTCCCAAATGCCTAGTCAGTGGTCTCAGATAGCTAATGTGGTTGAAATGTGTAGTTCAGAGCTACAAATAGTATGTTTATAAATCTGGACATGTCCAGTGCACCTTGGAAACAGCTGTGTGGGGGAAAAATAGCCAGCAGTATATCTGATTTCAGCTAAACAAGGTTGCAAACTAAATTATCTATTTCCTCTCACAGAACTGGAAGATACAACACTGCAAGGTTCCCAGTAATCATTTTAAATGTAATTAAATCTCATTAGGATTATATTTTAATGGTAATCTGGGGATATTACATTTGCATTGGTTATTCAGTGCATTGATTTACCCACCTATATGCTACAACACTTAAAATGGGAATTAAGGATCAGCCACCATATGTCATGACTTTACATCTCCATCAACTTTACAGGCCAGATCTTAAAATATGCAACCTCTGATACAAAAACACGTATGCCTATGGTTAATTTTGAACATACTGTCTTGTTCTGTGAAGCTCAATACACAGTGCTTATGCTCTCCATTGAAAAGTCATGTTTATGTAGGACTCATGTATTAATTCCTATGGTGGAAAATTTATTTACTTCATATAACTTATCCACAGATGCTTCAAATTACATATATTCCATTTATAACCTCCAAAAGTGATGCAGGTATTTCTTGCTTAAATCCCAGGTTAAGATACAAGTCATATTTCCCATCTTTTGCTCTCATCATCTGCTCCCCACACAATCTAAACGTACCATATTAATTTTCAAAGCCATTTTTCTCCAATCATATCAAGGGTTAATTGTTTCAGTAGGTTTGGGTTTTTTCATCAGGCAGTAAGTGACTGTCCCTAGATATTTTCAGCAAGACATGACTAGCTAGCTTGGCCTCCCTACTATTCCCTTTCCTGCCTTTGAAAACCCAGAGCTGCTTCTTTCTTCTCATTATTCTCAATGTCTTGGAGGTTCATTTTCTCCTAAAGATGTTATTCCTCAGACACATCCTTTCCTGAGACTGACCACTTGCTGGACATACTTTACATCACCAGTCCAGTCACCCATCTAACAACTATATCCAAGCTTGTACGCTGGGAAGAAGCATGAATTAAGTAAAGGGATTGCAAGTAATCAGCAGCACCACAGCAGATGTGTCATTTCATCATCATCATCATCCAAAACATTCAAATATAACATTTCAAATCTTTCTCTCTCATATCCTATGGGGATCCACTTTCATAAAAATACTCTGTACATGACAGGGGCAAAAGGAAAGGGCAAAAGGCACCATGTACCATTTTTATCTCAGGAGAGGAATGTCAAAGAATCACACAACACAGAGACACATTAAATTAATGTACTTCTACCAGCACTAATTACAGGCACACTCTTTGAAACTGTGAAGACTCTTTCTTAAGGCAGTACTACAATGACTTCTTCAACTACTGATTGTTTTTGTCAAGTTAGTTTTTATCAAAAACAAAATCTCCTAAAATCTCTCTTAAAAATAAACAAAATCAGACTCAAGTAAACATATTTCATACTGCATTTGGAGAAGCATACAGAATTTTATAAACATCTGATTTCAAAACATATATCCACTGAAGGCTTCTCAGCAGTGAAACAAAAAACTAGCAGAACTTCATATCAGCTTCCCAAAACCTATTTGTTCAGCTGGCAGTGGCCATCCAGGCACCCTCTAACTGGAGAAGGAGGAACTGCACAGCATTTTACAGGCCACAGGACTTGGCACATGGTCCTCTTGAAAGGCTAAGACAAGAATGATCCCACTACTCAGATAAAACAAAGAGATTCAGGTGTAAGCAAAGCACTGCAGCACCTGCCTCTCTGCCTCTTCTTCAATAGACCAACATCTCTGCTCAACACTTCTCTAGGCTAACTTCTGTCCTATTTTCATCTGTGAAGAGACTTCTCAACCAAATGGCATAATTAAATAATCCGTTGTGTCCTGAAATGTCAATTTGAAAAAAGAAATACACACATGCTCAGATAGATTTATGTCACAGTCAGAAGGGTGAACTTCCTGCCTGTCCACAGCCCAGTGCCAGCAAAGGTCCTCTGGAAATAATGGGAGTTCTGCGTGTCAGAGCCACACAGTTTCACAGTTTGCAGTTCTCTGCCAAGGTTATGTCAATCCTCTTTATTATCTTGGATACAAACAATAAAACAATGGAGGTGTTTAGAAGATTTACTAACGATTTTAACTTCTTATATGAATCATCCAGGGATTTCTGGGAAATGATAACTAGATGCTGAGGGATAAAGGTAACCTGGAGTTCTCTAGTGGGATTTTCCATCTCACAGTAGAGTTTAATGAAGATCCCAGTAGCAAATCCTAAGATTTTAACTTAGGAACACAAGGAGACTTATTTTTATACATCACACAGACTCTACTCTATGAGATGCCAGTTTGCATATAGGCAATGAAAAGCCCTTTGGCTAAATACAGACATTGGAATGAAATTAATAGCAATTTCATTCCGCAAGTGGTTTTGCCCATACAATCTAATGAAGAAATATTATTTAAAGATTAGAGTACTGAAAAGAAAGAGAAAAAAGTGAAAAAGGAGAAAAGAAAAAGAACGACAAAGAAATCACAAAGTTGTACAGAACTAAAACATCCAATTATGCCTTGATCCTGGTTTGAATTTTAAATGTTACTGTCATCATTATTTTCTATCACACAACTTCTTTCAGTGATTACTTGGTATCTATGATATATGTCAAATGTACAGAAAAACAAAGCATGTTATAGGTAGAAGTAGTAGCTTATTTCGCAGACATAACAAAGCCCATCTCTCAAACATTATTGAGAAGCCTGTCAACAAAGCAAATCGAGCACCAAGTGGAAGTGAGGCATAATGCCTAATTCTCTCAATCAGCATTTTCTTCCTTGCCAGGAACACCTCTCTTGTGTGGGCTGACAAGGTGCAAGCTAATTTACAGATCCACGAGGAGTCAGCTATATCCAGATAGCACTGCTCTCACTTTAATTAAGAGGAGACTGAAAAGTAAAGTTCACTCAGAAATGGTAGTGAAGGAAAAAAACCTCAAGAAAATGTTGACTGTTATGAAGAGCAAACAACAAAGCATTGGATCATCCTATCACTCAAATTAGTGTTGTTTCCAGATTAGAGATTTCAGAAGTGTATATTGAGCACACAGAAAAGGTTACCTTGTCTGGACCATGGAGCTGTCCAAGCTATCTAGATGCTGTAAACACTTTCTGACTGAACTCACAAGACAACACTTCATGTATCCAACATGCTACTACTTAGAGCCTATAGAATTTATCATATATATCATGCCTCAATTTCACCTGTCATTTCTGCTGTTTAAAAATGAGAGAGCAGAAAAGAACCAGTCAGCATTTCACATCTCATGCCTTCCATACTCCCCCAGAGTGGGGTGCAATGCTCTGCTCCAGGCTTGAATTGAGGAAGGCAAATGTCCAGACGATGAGGGGCAGCCCCATGGGTATCAGAGGCTGAAGGACTCTCTTCCTACCTGACATATGGGACTATCTCCTATAATTCTTCTTGTATTCTACACCATACACTGTCTAACAGCCTGGTATTACTTAGTGTTTTCTAAAGCAGGTGTCAAAACAATATTTTCTAATTAGCTACTTTTTTTTTCTCCTAACTAACCACTTTTTCTACTTACTACTCTCATAATATGATTCTCAGACACAGAACAATTTTCAAGAACCTGTGCAGTTACAACACATATTAAACTAATATTTTAAAGGATAAAGAAAGTAATGGGGTGAAAGTTAACTGAAGCTCCCCTTACATGCTTTCAGAGAAGAATCATTAATACATATTTAAAATAACACCAGTACCTCACTTTAAAATTAAATAACAGAACAAACACTGCATTAATTGCTTTTTCTTTGAAATATATTTATTTACTCTAGCTACCTAAAAGAAGGACTGATTTTCTTGCTCTCTCTCCCCTTTCCAGAAATGATCAAAGATGTTTGTCATGTTACATTTACCCACAAAGCAGGGTGTACCTCAGCAGTGTGCTCCTTTCAGATCACTTATGTCTGAAGGATGGAGAGATGGAGCTGGAGAGATGACTCCTTTAAAAAGAACTCAGTGTTTGGTCTATCAGGTCTTTCACTGACCTGTTCTGTATGGGTTCTCAGAGCACACAACCTTAGATCCTGTCTTCCTTGAGAGGAGCATGCTGTTTCTCAATCTCAAACGGATTAATTTCTTTTACATCATGCCTCCATGATACCAATAGTCTTAATAGTAAAGCAAGGAAGAACATTCATTTAGCAACACATAAGCTTTGGGTACAGTATTAAAGAGGAAAAAAACAAAACCCCAACTGTTTTGAGTTGTCAAAGGATATGTGCATGACTTAGACATCACCAAAGACTTTCAAAATCAAGCAGTCTGCAGCTTAAAGTGACTTTTTCCTTTGCCTTTCCTTTCCTTTGGCCTGCCAGCCATCTCCTTCTCTTCCATTCTGAGCTGCTTCCCTTTTATGACACCACTCATAGGCTCAAAAATTGAGAGATCAGCTTATATACATCGTGTATGGATTTGCATAGTAAAATATGGCCTCAGCAAGAATTTACAATATAATGACTAATTAGAAAAAGAAACTTCTTTCTATAATTCATTCTACATTTGATTGCAAAGTACCTACCTGAACATGTCTCCTAAGCCTTTCAGCATTCCTTTCTTTGCCTTAATTTTATCCTTCTCTTTATCTCGATCTTTCTTCTTTTCCTTTCCAGTTTTTTTTCTGTCACCTTTATCTTGGCTTCCATTCATGTGTCTCTCTAATGAGTGGGATGGCTGGTCACTTGCTGTGGACACAGATTCTCTACCAGATCTTGAGCTCTCCTCTGTGTCTTCCTCCACTGAAAGCACATATTAAGAAACATCAGTGACATAAGAACAAACAAAAGGCAGAGTTTTTGGTATATTCCATAATGTATTTGCAGGATATATGCAAAACCACAATAAACTCTTTTTTTTTTTTAATCAGTATCTGCTCACATGGTTTTCCAAGAGTGTTCATTAGAAGTACTAAACTCATAAAAGCAAGAAATTCACCTTTGCAGACCATTCTGCAAAACACAATTTCCACTTTATGGGTACTGTGGATAATGTATGGATTAATAAAGAGGATTAGCAAAGTGATGTTAATTGGCCCATTTAGTTTCAGTATCTAAATCAGTTGAGGAGAGATGCAGAAATATCTGCAAGAAATAACAACAGCAGTGCAGCATACCCGGTCCATAAATTCTTAGCAATATTCTCATAAAAATATGAAAGTCATTAGGGAGTGTTAACCCTCAACACAAGCCATAATACACTTTTTCTTCTTCTGCAAGGAACATAACAGTTTTGTTATGCTTCTTCATTTCCTGGAGCCATTTAGAACACATCATGTGCTATGATTGTTATTTTTGGTGTTATTCTTGGTTGAGATGGGGCAGCCTGGGAGGTTCAGGTGGGGAGATTTCATCCAGCAGAACAAGTAAAATATTTTAAGGGCAGATAACATGTTCCTTCTCTGTTCTTAATCCAAAACCAGAAGTCCTAAAGCACACCCAAGGTTAAACTTAACAGCCACATACATTTCAGAAAGAAGAATAACTAAAAGAAAAAAAATCCACTGAAAACCTGAAAACTGCTTCAGTAGTTTAGTAAGAAAGAAATAAAACACGTCAAGCTGGTGGGTCAGAATACTGCACTGCATGGCTCGTGAAGCTGTGACTTTCCATGAGGCTCTACCATTTTATACCATCACATTTAAGTAGGAATCCAACCATCTCCCAGCTTTCCAACAGACTGCACAAAGCAGCAATTAGGATCACAGATGCACACTTGGTATTGCCTCCTGTAGTTCCAATGAATACAAAGGCTTCAAACAACTTTTGGCAGTAGAATTTGAAAAACACAGTCTTGCTTTATATATACACAGTCTATGGAAAAGAAAAAAATTTTTTGTACTCAATAAGATTTTGAAATGGTCATGGCTTATAGAAGGAAAAAAATTTGGTTTTTAGTTTCACCTGTTTGCTACTTCTAAGTATTATTCTGCTAATATTGCTCAAGATCTCAGCAACTCTTCTACAGCCAATAGAAGAGTGTAATTCTTCAGAGATTTCTCATATATAGACTACTGTAGAATATAAACTTGCTTTTCTTAGTCATCATTCATCTTCACCTTACAAGTAAATCATTGAACCTGAAAAGTCTACAAATCACTGACTGAAAGCCATTCAATATATCTTCTCTCTCTCAGAAACTTGCTTGCAAAATATTCTTTATTCCTTAATATTACAATCCGTAGATGTGTCCAATAGACTTTGTACTTATTCACCAAGTATCAAGTTTTCTATAAATATCTTCCAGGCCTGGATAGAAAATTTCAAGAAAAATATACCACGTCAGATACATCTCAACATTAGTAATTATTTTTGAATCTTAACTAGTACTCTGAAGTACAAACCACCAGAGTGACCAGGTCTTGGCATTTAATTCAGGACTGCTATGAGTGAAGCAGATGATACAGCTTCTCAACTGTAGAAACAGTTCTAATATTCATGCTACTGTATTTTAGGAAACTAATAGGTCCTATATATGCCTCTGTACTAGCTGTTCTTGTACATTTTTTGGTCCCAGCATTTCTTAATCAGCGTCTGGAATGATATTTAGCCATTATTAAAAGAATTGTGGAAAAGCACTTTGGAATAGAAATGGTAATTTTTTACATGTTAATTTATAGCTACAATCTGTTCTAACTAGACATTTAAAAGACTGTACTTGCAAATGAATATAATTAGTAAAAAAATCCCTGAAATTTCTGACAAATTTTTAAGTCAACTGTTTACTTGGCACTTCACTGCTAGAATTTTAAAGATGAATCGGTTTTGACCTATGTTTGTTCATACTCATACAACAATACATTAAATAAATCATAAATATGTATTGTTTACTGTGCTATGCTGAGTTGTGGAGCAATGTGTCATAACAGTGTGTCGTGGTTTAGGAAGGGTGCTCCCCAGTTTCGTGCTCCTACTCAGACTCTCCCTTCCCTTTGCCCCTGCAGCAGGATTGAGAGGACAGTTGGAGGCACAAAAGGTAAAGATCACGGGCTGAGATGGGAACAATTTACTGGAAACAGCCATAAGAAAACCAACAGTGATGGCAACACTAGGAATAAAAGAGTGCACAAGGAAAGAATGATTGGCACACAAGTTCTCACCCCTGACAACACTCAACTACTCCCTCCACTGCTCTGCAGGACCTGGTAGGGACCCCTTCCCCCATCCCTGGAAAATGATGTGAGATGGTATGGAATAACCTCTGTGTCCTGGCCATGCCCCCTCCTGGCTACTGCAATAGTTAACCCTGTCCTGGCCAGAACCAGGACACAAAGCTTTTGCTTAGTATTTATTTTTTACGTTCCATGAAGAACATTGTCTCCCTTCAACATTTGTTTTGCAATTAATATTTGTCTATCATATACAGTTTGCTTGCAATTAACTCTGTAGCTTAGACTGAGGCCTGTGAACTGGGATGCCTGTCCTCCTGGAGTAAACACTGGTCTCTACTGGACTAAATAGATTTCCAGTTTTCTTAAAAGGACCCAACATGAAGAAGCTTGTTTCACTTTTATGCAGCGCAGTCATCCTGCAATTAACATACACATAATTACTAGTGTTTAGAACAAATGCAAATGCTGCTCAATTAAAATTCAAACCCAGGCTACAAATGAAACTTCTAATTTTTGTTATGTTGCAGTAATGACATTAGGTTACTGCAAAACGCAGGATGTATTTGTTTTGGTGATGTTATTTCCTTTTTTCCCTGCAACCTCCTGCCTCCCCATTCAGGATGCTGAAGCCAAAAAATTAAATTGGAGTATACTTTAAACATCAATTAAACTGAACACTAGTGTCATTTCATGAACCACACTGCAGTACAAGGAACTACACAAACAGGTATTATGAAGCTATTCTCCTAATTAGCCTATAAAATGGAAAAGATGCACATGAGGAATCAAAGCTACTTAATGTGAAACTATTTTGCCACTAAGCTTCTAGGCCTCTTATTGTGATATTTAATACAGCCCTAGATTCCAGCAATTAAGATTCAGCAAAAGATTAGAAAGCTTTGTTGATCTCTCCCAATCAAAATTCCTTGTTCTTCATGCCACTAAAGATAAACATTTTGCTTCTAGTCAGCTATTTCAAGTATTAAGGAAAAAAAAAAAAGCCAGGAAAAATTATCGGTAAAAGCTGAACACCCACACCTCTTTCCACAAATGTTCCTTCTTTACAGCCATTAAAACTCACACACATCTTCTCAAATACTTAAAATGTTACCTCAGAACTAGTCAGTGCAACCTGATTTTTATCCCACATTTAGTAATTTAATAGCATATTGTTCCAAGGACATTTAGAAGATCACCCCCTTTGTCACATATGCTAACAGTAATTTTTATGGCTTTTGTATATGGAATGATGACACGTTAGGAACTCTTCTATACAATACACTGCAGTGCTATTATTTGCTAATCCAAAGTGGGTCACTATCTGGAAGACAAAGAAACACTTCTAGCACTGAATCACTTGGAGAAAGGCAAAAAGATTCAAGTAAGACAAATGGATCCAACCTCAAGGGCATCAGCAAATTGACCACCAGCATGTTTGTCTGGGTTTTATAATGAGAGAAAGCCACATTCTAATTTCAAACAATTATGGAATAATTAAATACAATTTTAAAAAAACTCAAGCAAGGTCGTTATGGCAGCAGTGAGGCATTAGTTACGTTAGAACCAGATTGTTAAACTCCTACATATTCGCATGTGCCCAAACTTTGTCCAGCTGAAGACACCATTTGGTAAATTCTCTGGTACCTAAGGCCATATAGAACTTACACAAAGTGGAGCAGACTGCAGTGCTTTGAGGTTTCATGAAGATACAGACGTTTTCAGGAAGACAGGCAGCATACGGCTGGGACAGCTCTTAAGCTCCCATGGTCACCATGAGAAGCAAAAATCCTCAAGGACTGAATTCTGTCCAATCAACTTATTATATTTGCTTTGCTACTCATCTGCTTCTATGAATCTGGCACTTCAAATTTCTGGAATACTTCTTAGATGTTTCATTACCATATGTGGAAGCTATTAAACACAACAAAATGCACAGTTCTGCACATATAGCTTTGTCACACTTTGCTCAGCCCTTCTTTACCATGTGGGATCTGACAAGCCTTGCTCTTGCTCTCTGATGACATGAAATGGCTCTTGGTCCACCAGTGCAAGACAACTTCATCCAAACAGAGATGAGGGCAAAGACTCACCCCATGACATTTTGATTTCAGACAGAAGGTTTTGTCCGGTTCCTGCTTGTGCTGGTTTTGGATGGTGTAGGGTTATTTTTTTTCACAGTGGCTTGTATGGGGCTGTGTTTTGGATTTGTGCTGAACACAGGGTTGATAATACAGAAATATTTTTGTTATTGCTGAGCAGGGCTCACACAGAGCCAAGGCCTTTTCTGCTTTCTGTATGGCCACAGCAGTGAGGAAGCTGAGGATGTACAGGAGGCTGGAAGGAGACACAGCCAGTACAGGTAGCCCCAGCTGACCAAAGGGATGTTCCTGACCACATAGCACCATGCTCAGTGTATTAAGGTGTGGGTAGAAGGAGGAAGTCAGGGACATTTGGAGTGATGGTGTTTGTCTTTCCAAGTAACAGTTACACATGATGGGGCCCAGTTCTCCTGGGGATGGCTGAGCACTTGCCCACCCATGGGTAGCAGTAAAGGAATTCTTTGTTTTGCTTTGCTTGTGTGTGTAGCTTTTGCTTTCCCTGTGAAGCTGACTATCTCAATCCATGAGTTTTCCAGCTTTTACCCTTCCAGTTCTCCTCCCAGTCCCACTGGTGGGGGAGTGAGCAAACAGCTGCCTGGGGCTTAGCTGCTGCAGGAGTTAAGCCACAACACTGCTGCTCCCATGTGAATGATCCAAAGGGCTCCAAATACTTCCTTGCTACTCTCTCTGCATTGCATCAACAAGCTCAAAACCCCTTGCCAGAATCTCATAAACCTATACTCACCTCGAAAGCGCTTCACGACAACAGTTTTGCTATATTTTTGATAAACCATCTGTAACTTCTGGATAAACCTTGGATACCTGAAGCCTCGAACCAGGATATTGCTACCAGTGGGCTCACACCAACAAGGCCTTCTACAAAAACATGGTCTTATATCCCAAAAGACCACATGCATGCAATTTGTAAGAGTGAACAAGATCATTACACATTTTCTCACACCTATTCTTCTACTGGCCAGAAATAGATTGACAGCCAGTAGCACCACAACAGCATTTAGCCTCACTGCTGTGTGAAATTTTTAGGTGCTAGAAAAGCAAAGCAGAATTAATTCAACTTGTAGCTACCTTTGAGAAAAGTGACTTGCAAAATGGTCTCCCTTGTGGGCTCAGAACACTCTTAAAAAGAGGCAGAGTTAAAGAAAAAAAAAAAAAGGCCAGGCAGTTTTAAAAAATAAAAGAGCGGTTACAGAAGTAACTTATAAAAGAATATTGGGGAAATGATGCTTATGAAACAAAATTTATGAAACTAAAAACTTTAAAAAGAGAGTGAAAAAATTCCTTTTCAAGCTTATTAAATTCAGGCTAAATACTTTACTAGTTCAACCTTCTCATCATCATCTTCATTCATAAACTTCTAACTAGCTGCAGGTTGATTAAAAAAAAATTCTGCTGGTGTGTGACAAGTTGAAAGTAGTACAACATGAAGGTTAAAAATTCAATGATTTTAATACAACCCCTGATTGAGGTAATTTACCATTCATACTATTTTCATTCAATATGAGTTGTCATTTTACCAGCCCATTCTTAGATAGTTCAATAATGATAAGGTTAGCTTTGAAGTGATTCTTTTATGTTAATGACATTCTCCACATGTTGGGTCATACTTCGGGTTAAAGAACTGAAAATGTAAATGAATGCCCATTAGGGTGGGTAATAGCTGATCATTAACTTCATATTTTATTAGATCTGCCAACCTTACTCACTCTAATTAAAGGACAGTGATTTCTTTTTATCCCCCCAACACTATGAATGTATTGTTTCAAAGTTAGATGCCTATAATTTTGTAACATAAATTTAGTGGGTTTGTCTTTCTGCCTAATTTTTTTTTTCTAGTTTACATTAGTATATTAATCAGCCATCTTACAGAATATTTTCACAGTAATTTAAGTGAACACATTCCAAACAATCTTATTCTTTTATTTAGAAAGGAAGAAAGCTGCAGAGTATGGCGATCTCTTAAAGCAAAGGAAGGGAAAAAGCCTAAATATTTATGAAGTTAATTCTATTATGTTCTACTACTTTAGTTGCTTTCTAAAGGTATTAATCTATGTCATTAACACTCATTATGTAAAACAACAGTTTACTTACAAGTTTCCATGCCTTCATCATCATCATCTGCTACAGGTTTGTCGTAGGATTTGTCTATGGCAGCTCTGAAACTTTCATTGCAGCCTCGTCCTCGGATAATTCGTGGGCGCGGGCGGTGGAAGGGAATGTCACCATTCAGAGTCACCTCAGCAACGGCTGTCTGCAGACTTTCTAATGAGCTGGATTTCTTCAGACCTAATGAAGGCCCCACATCTCTGGTTGGGGAACCTTAGTGATTTAAAGGGGGAAAAAAAGTAATTAGAATTAGTATTGAGAACAGCATGCTTGATTATGCATATCCATCCTGAAAGTCTTTGGGGACACACTTAACATTATTCACATCATCTCTCAATAATCTGTAGGGAATTCTCCACAGATTTGTTGGTCTCAGAAGCAAATGAGTATGTCAAGTCACAGTCAACGAAACCGACAACGTTAGCAATGTCTGGCTTTTCAAATCAGTGAAGAGAGACCAACATCCATTACTATTATTTTACACAATTTAAATGATAAAGAAATCATGGGGCTTCAAAAACTTAGCTCATACAACCAGCACAGATGCATATCTAATGGCATCTAACAAAACAATTAACTATTTTTGGTTTGAGCAGAAAATTTCCTCTGTACTAGCAACTGATGAACTGAGATTATGGCCATGAATCCTACCATGTTTAGTGTAACAGTCTTGCAAAGTAGCCTGACCTCTGGCTTCAAGGAACATACTGTTTGTCTGAGTTTTAAAGACTTGCACCAAATTGCTAACAATTTCATAATTAAATGCTTCTGAGAAGTATCAGCTGATTTGCTCAGATTTTGTGAAACTGCTTAATAATAATCTGTGGAAAGGACCAAATAAAATGGGCAACACCAGTTATCCAGCTGGAAATCAAACACACTCCTGGCAGCCCCAAAGAGTGACTGTTTGGGCAGCACTACTACAGCTGTGGCCGAGGACATCTCTTATCACTGCAGCATGTCCAGAGATGTGCCAAGGAAGCCCCAGGCAGAGTTCTGCAAAAGCCTTTCTCCATCCAGACTTGACTTCTCAGGTTTATGGGTTAAATGTATCACCTTTGTTCTTAGACAGCCACCCACGCTGCAAATCACCTCACAACTGCACAATTAGAGCTCATACTAAAGCTAAAACTGAGAAGAATTTTTCAGGGGAAGAAACATTCCAACCATATTTTATTAAAGTGATTTTATTCAAAAGAGCAAGTATGGTCTTAGCTAGACTGTAGGACTATGGGACTTGGGACTGCAAACAAGATGAGGTGGGACAACATCATCATGGCTACATTTCCTGAAATTATGAGACCAGAGCCCTCACCTATAATATGAAATTCACACTTTTCCTGTACCCAAAGGGAGGACAAAAGTGTAGCACCACAACAGCCCCAAGTGATAGGCTGTTACTCAGTTGACATCAGTACCCTTATCTGGCAGAAATAAATTTCACAGCCAGCCACCACTGAGAGCCAGAACCAAGGCTTGAATCCCCAGGAATATCAAAACTATGAACAGTACATTAGTAAGAATAGGTGTGAATAAAGGTGTAATAAAGGAAAACTACTTCTTTTAAGTGTTTATCTCAGAATAATACAAAGATCTGAAGATGATCCCTATTCTGGTAGATATTAGGAGACAGAAGGGAGACAGCATCTGTCACTGTTCTTTATGAAAGGTATGTGAAGTTACCTTAAATTGGGGAAAACTGCTACTGCACTACTAAAACTATTCAGCATTAGTTGGGGAGAAAAGGGGATTGTTTGCCCCCACAGAAGAGATGCTGAATAGCAGCATGGCAAATTTTCTCCACATCATTTGTTACCTTGGTATGAGATGAACCAAGGCAGTAAATGCTGTCATTTTCTATTCAGCTATTAGAAGTCTGAGGAATTACATTAAACTGAAATCCCTCTGATCAAACAGCAGTTGTCAAAGTATTTCCCTTCAGCTGCCCTATTGATAAGATTAACTTGTAAACAGAAACAAACCAAAAATCTACCCTCCCAAGTCTACACAGCTCCTGCAGTTTGGTTCCCCCAGCAGTCTGTAGTCCTGCTGCTTGGACCTGTGGTCAAAAATAAATGCACCCCAACAAATGAGAAATTTTATCTTCATGAATTCCCACCTCCTAGAAGAAGCCACCCTCTCACACACAGCCTGTACTTATTAGAGGGCTGAGGGTTGTGAGGATGGCTGGGGGCAGAGCACAAGGCCAGCTGAAACCAGGGAGGGTTGGTGGCTTCCCAGCTGTGCGAAAAGATTCAGTCTGGAATCGCCAAACTTCTGAAAATGGCCTGAAGTCTAAGGCAAGTGTTTTACAGAACACTCTCTCTGCCAAGTAAAAGCACTCCAATTTAGACAGTGCCCTATAAAACTGTCTGCTTTCTAGTCCATGGTCAAATCTGCTATTCCTCTACTAATGCCTCCAGTACACAAGAAATGAGACTTTATTTTGCTTTTTACTTTTCAAGATTGCAATTTTTTTTTAATTGTCTATGAGACAGAAAAAATGAATGCAACATCTTGTAGGAAAAAGAAGAGGAAATGGGACAATCATATATAAACCAGCTGTTTGACAGATCCAATTTCATATACAAAAGGAAAGGGTGTCCTCTTACATAGCAACTTACTGTAAACTTCCTTATTCCACATGCTGCTTTGCAACCTTCCAAATGCTCATATATCTTTTCCTAAACACTGAGTGGCTCTTTCTGTAAACAGTAATTATAAAGAAGGCATTTATGTGCCCATTTGTGTTCATAAAGAACATTAAAAAAAGTTCCATTTCCTGACACCCAATACAGACCTTTGTGAGAACTGTATTTATGTAAGTTGTGTTTTCCCAAAGGATATCCCATCTGGGATATGACCTAATGTTGAGTATTGTAAAACTAGTAATGGATTACATAAATGATAAGAATATTTATTGAACTTGGGTGGCCATAAACACAAATGTGAACAGGTTGCAGAATCTGAAATGGGGAAATCTCCTCTCACAAGCAATTTTATCAATGTGATCATAGAGCTATGTATACTTTAATACCTTCATTATCTTTGATGGCTACTTCATAGCAAATCTACTATTCTCAAAATATACAGTTAGGTGTCCCTGTAAATTGTGTGTTAAGAATTTATTACTAGAATTCATCAGTCAGAAAGTGAGTTGTTTACCCATAATCTGGTAAAAACCAGCAAACTTTCTTTAAAATGGATTCTGTTTAAAATTTATGAGTCGCATCAAAACGCTGTTTTCTAAATACAAAAATGTCAGCATTTTCTTCCAGCCTTTACAGCACTGGTGGTAATCATCAGAAGCGTTATCTGCTCAGAATGAGTTCTACTTCTACTTTGACACCAGAATTTAAAGTAGAAAAAAGGAGAGGAAAAGACATCTACCTAAAGCATATTTATACGACTGAGGATGAAAGGGATTCTTTTATCAATTTTAAAATTTGAAGTTTATCAAAATCTCCCTTTCCAACAATTTTCTTGACAAGTATCCTTTGAGGTAGATTCATCCCTCTGCATCCCTGCAGTCCTCCTACCGCGACTGCCACCACACATCGTCCTCAGAGCTCGGCAATGCCCACTCCCTATCCATCTCCCGAGGCTTGGTGACCTGCCAAGCACAGCCCCTGTCCACCACACATACACCTCCTGTGTCCCCATCGGGCCAGCCCTTGGGGACAAGGGCCAAGCCTTGCCCTCGCAGCCAGGCAGCCACCCCTTGTCCATGCGTGACTGCGCAGGTGCCTCTCCCACGGCACAGACACCTACAAGACATTGAATACACAGACATCACATGAAGCCTGCGTGCTGCTCCCTATCCCAAGTCCTTTGTTCCTCCCTTGTGCTGACGCTGTTTAACAACTCACTGTGCCTCCTCTTATCTCACCCCAAGGTAATTATTTATACAGTGACACAAATCCGTTTGGGTGATCTGCAAATGCCAAGGGATATATGATGTTTTGTCCACTGGCTAATTTTAGTCCATAAAGCAAATTTTTCATCAGCACATTCTTTTAAATCATTTAAAGTTACAATTTTCTTTCTTTCTGAAACATTATTTTTATGAGCTGTCAAGTCAAATGCTACTTGCAACTGATGCTAAAAATTCTCTGGATTTCATTAAACCAGTTTTGCAAAGGCATAAAGTCTACTTTCTAAACACTTTCTTGAAGGACATTATCAGTGAGTCTATTTACTTAGTAGCATCTGCTCCATTTCATTTGATAATTTTTTCCATTTCTAGTTCAGTTCAGACTCTAAGAGATTAACACTTCATCTAGGGAAGGCAGGGGAGGAATAATGCAAGAAATTGCATCAAAACCTGTTTAATTTTTTTCCATTTAATAAAAGTTTAATTAAAAAGCATTGTGTAAAATAAATCAATAATTTAAATAGATGTTATTTGATTTTTTTCTTTCTCATTTTCATAGCATGCACATGGAAAAATAACCACCTAGAGCTATAGTATGCCTGGGACTCCATAAATGAGCCATGCTCAATTGCTACTGAATATACTTCTGACCTCTAGGATGAACTGCAAACACTGCAAGGATTAGGTACTTCAAGTGAACTATAGAAAGAAAAATAATTAAAAAACTATTACAGTAACTAGGGCTGGAGGTGCTCTCCTTTTCAGCCAATACTATTAAATCCAACCGTGACTGTAACAGAGTTTGTTTTTATCTTTTCTAAAGTAAATACACCTTTAAGTTTTCTGGCTTCTAGAGTTCATTAAAGCATAGTTCACCACACATTTGAAGCTTTTTTTTTATTAGAACTGGACACTTTTTAAGCCAAACTACACTAAGTGGTTTGTTTAACAGCTACATCCATCTTCAGTAATGGGAGATATCCAGTGTTTTTATACAAAACCTGGTTAAAAGCACACAAGATAAATAAAATAAAAGTATAGAAAAAGGTGTTTTCCTTTTTTCCAGCCACTGAAAACTTTTTCCAGCACATTTGCTGTGCACAAAATATGTAACTGCCTAGTCCAGACGGCATGGTCACGCTCTTTCACCCAAATTGTCCAACTTGTCTTTTTTTGGAATTTAATCCAGGTGTTACACATAGAGGAAAACTACACTCAATTCATATCACCCTCTAGTGATACCACCAAAACCACTCTGCACTTTTAAAGCTTAAGGATTGTATTTTACTAAAACACACAGGTTTTACACCATTCTAGTCACATCCCATTCAACTACGCAGGTTAATAAGAAAATGAAAAATAATTAACAATAATTTTGAGTTTGGTCTTTAACTTGCTTTTATGTGAATAATGCTCAGAGGTGAAGGCTGTTCCTAAGCACAATTATTACCACAACCATTAACACAATTCTTACATTCACACTCTGATGGCTTTAATCCTCTAAAACATTCATACATTTTGACTTTGTTTATTCATCCTCTTTTTGCAAAGCTGCAAGTCTGTGGCCATATTCTGCAACATTTTAAAAGCTAGAAGACTTATCTGTTCAAATAAAAATAATAATTTTATCACTTGATTACTTACAGCTTTTCAGTATTCCTACTCATGTTATATAGTCCAGTTAAACAGAGATGCACTTGTGAATTACTAAATGTAAATTCCGTATGGAATGCACTACTCCTCAAATAATGCTAAAATAAATAATATTTTCAGGTTAAAAAGGTGAATTGTTGCTAATTACAGCTAAGTAATGTTATGGTGTCCTCTGGATCTAGCCTAATTAAAATAGCATTCCATAGGTCAAAAGCTAACTTATATTAATAAATCATAAAGGTTCATAATTGCAGTTGGTGCATTATTTTAATTACTAATAAAAATATGCCTTGAAAGCTATTTCTCATTATCATTTTGTGAAACATTACAATGAATGGTATGTGGAAAAGATTCTATTTACATATTCTTTTGCTCTGTTACAATGCTCACGTTTCAGCTCCAAAAGCAAATCAGCTTGCACTAATAATCTTCAACTCAAT
Organism: Rhabdornis inornatus; assembly: GCA_013397075.1. Lineage (NCBI taxonomy): Eukaryota > Metazoa > Chordata > Aves > Passeriformes > Rhabdornithidae > Rhabdornis > Rhabdornis inornatus. The sequence goes on along the minus strand of VWZS01000915.1, from coordinate 610,207 downwards.
GCACAACATGTATCTGATGACCACTTAAGGCAAAGACAGCAGTTTTCTAATTAAAATAATTATTTTCAAGCACTGTGTTAGCACTGTAATAGCCAAACACTCGACTCTTCTAAATCATCTCTCTGTGCACTACAGTTTGAAGCTAGGAGGAGATTTTCCAAGATTGTTTTTGAAAGGACGAAAAAACTCCAAACAACTCTGAATATTTATGAGTTTAAAGTGTAGAAACAGGTGTCTGCCCACAATCACATGCATGACCTGGCTGAATATACTACCCTAGATACTTATCTCTATAGAAAAATTTTCTTTTTCTGTACGACTTGATTATTCACAATAGAAAGCAGCCATGCAAGTACTGGAATATTCATGTTTTCATGCAATTTGACTGGCAGTTCTGTAATTGTGCTAAGCTGCTTTGACCAAGGTTTCTATAGCAACAGCCTTACTGTCAATTCTTACCTGTTTTCTGGTCATCCATTGTACTGAGCTTAGTCTCGTCAGCTACTGTTAAAAGGTAAATGCATAACGGTTAGCCCAGTTAGTGCCCATGCCCCACATGCACTCAACATTCCTTCTGGTTTGCACATTTTCTTTTCAAGTTAGGGGACCTTAGAAATGTCCTACTTCATGCAAATAAACTGCAAGAGTAAGCAAACACTCTGGGTAGAAGTGGCAGCAAACTAGTAACCATCATGCAGTGTCAGTCATGTTCACATCACAGGCAGGTACAGTATGTTATGGACACGTTAGCACACGGCAACTGGTCAAGACAAGTCAACACCTCCAACCTGACTGTAGCCTGAGGAAGTTTGTGAATTAGGGATTGTAGGCAAGACATTCACAACTATTGTAAAGGAGGGAATTGCATTTTATTTTATTATTCTGAGTAGGGAACGCTGTGTGTTTAAACCATCAGAACTCACTGTTTGAGGTTACTAGAGTCTGCACTTCAGAATCTAAATTCAATGGCAGAAAAATTGATGGGCTTGTTAGGAATTGCTTATTCTCAGCTGGTTTATCAGTTAAAATTATCACTGTGATTGCCTGTCTTAGCCACTGCTACTTTATAGGGCTTCTGATATAAATATTAAAACTTGGGTCTCAAACAAATGTCAGCCTTATCCCATTTTCTAATTCTGAATTCATCTACAAAATGAGAGACTAACCTCTAAGGCTAACCACATTATAATCATGGACTGAGAATAAACCCAGCTACCCAGAACCACAGCACGGTCCAGTGTTACACAATTATTCTGCACAGATTGGTAAATGCATTTTTCATCTCCATTTTAATAAATAGTTTACTGTGTTTAGGTATAAACATATATCCAGAGGGCCGTGATATTTGAATATAGGGACGTTTACAAACAACAAACAACACCCAGGCCACTTGGCCATTCAAGTTACATTCAAGTACTTTACCACCCACAAGTAGACATTACGTGCAGTACTACTGCACATACACAATCTGTTTGGAATTATAAAATCTATATACTTACAACATGAAAATCAGGTTCAAATTAAAAAAAAATTGAAAAAACATCACTCACTACCTAGATCCATGCTTTTGGATTTTCGTGTTTTAACAAACTCCAACTGACTGGCATCTGAAAATTGCTTTGTACGCTTTTCTGACATGCTCTGGCGTCCAAAACCCTCTCGCTGGAAGGCAAGTACTGGATCAACATCTGGACTAAGGGTGCTGTAGGAAGGGAAAAAAATCATGCGAACATTTATCAAGATCACGCAACCTTTCACTCTTCAGAGAAAATCATTTATTTAGCACGTGACTTCTACCAAGGATTAAGTGCACAGTTTTAAATACACCACTGCAAGTATTCAGTTACACACACAATGGATTTGTTTTACTGCATTAAGCAATCCTAGTTAAAAAGTAGCAAGAATTTAACTTACAGTTTTAACAAAAGATACACACATCTGGTGCATTATACATATTCTATTAGAACATAAAGTCCGACACAGGAATAATTTGCAGGAGAATAAAACAGTTCTTTTTTCTTCCTGAGAAAAAAAATTATTCTATCGATGGAAAGTTATCTGGTCTGTATTTATCAGAAAATGTTTTTAGTAAAACATAAATAGAAACTGTCCTGCTGGTAGCTCTATGGTCATACTCTATGGTAGTATGACCATAGAGCTTTAAACTTCTTAATTTAAAAACTTCGCATTAAAATTTCTCTCCATACGTGAAATTTCTTGTATATTTTTCACAGTTTCTCCTGCTTTTAGCCTGATTATGACAAACAACTATATATTTACTCATTGCTTCCTCACAGAACAAGTATTTGCCACAATGGATCCACCACCAAATCAGAAATGGGGAGAACTGTATTTGGTTTTTGTTTCTTCTGCGGGTTTCTAAAGTGACCTCAGCTCAGTGAATCAGGTTTTCAGCGAGCCGCCTCAGAAAGATGCTGAAAATAGATTTATTAATGGTGCTCAAACACTGGCAAAATTTGGTGTGCAAGCTAAAAACATTTTTTCAAAAGGCAAGATTGCATACTGCTAATAAACAATATGAAAGGAAATTCACAAAAAGATCTTCTGGCTCCTAGAAAAGGGGATAGTATACAGATCTCTACTTCAGCTGGCACAAAAAGAAATCAAAAGCATAAAATACTGAAAAATCAGTATTTTGGACTACTGTTATCTATCCTATAGGTAAATGATCCCTCAAAATCCTCTCTTTGAATATTGTTGTACTTCAAGATGAAAAAAATTGAAATATTTTGTCACTGAGATCTCTAAATAGATCTCTAAATGCCACTCAAGATATTGCGTTCATACATCTTACTATTTAGTACCATGTTTCTAAAGAATTATGTTTACTGTAAGGGCTAAGTATAATACACCTCTCATTCCTAGTGAGAAACAGGCAAATAGTGAATTTCTGCAAAAAACAACTTTTAAATTCTGTAACATGCACATATTTATGGATGACATGTACTCTAATTTACAGAAGTATCTTCGATCAAGAAACACCTGGGTATTAGGCAAAACAGTGAAAAAGAGGTAAGGAAAAGTGTCCAAAGGCATAAAGTACTATAAAGGATGAAAGTCACTATCCTTATTGCCAGGCAGCTAAAAAGAAATCCAGTCCAGTAATGGCAGATTTACAAATAATAAGATATGTGCTTGTGACAGGCATATAATACTTCAGTGTGAGCAGGATCAGAGCTTATGTGAATAAAGCCAATGTCAAGTGCCTTTTGACTTTAATGTTTCTGGCTCAGGCTCATAATGTTTTACATTTAATTACTGCAACTATTTCAGAGATGTCTGTGCAATTTAGCAATGTTCTCAAGCATATGCTTAAAAGCTCTGATGAATCAGAGACCAAACTCAAAAATAACTATTCAGTCCTAACATTCACTCCCACAAAATAGGGAAAAAATTATCTCCACATGATAGAAAGATAAAACAGACAAGGCCAATATACACTTCTAGCATTTACAGCAGGGCAACACATAGCTGGGTAAAAACCACCTAAATCTGCAAATGTCCTCCAAAGTGACTCAAACTGAACTTACAGGGTTTCAACACCTTTCATAATCAGATCATAATTGACTTTCCCAAGGCCACACAGAAGTTTCTGGCTCCCTGCTAGTCAGCCCTTGTCTCTGAAGGCCAGAAAATGTGGTTTTACTAAGTGAGAAATTTTTTTCCAGCAACATCTGTTAGCACAGGCTCACATTTGTTAAAATGACTGGCTTCATCTTGCCGAACAAAATGTATCCTGTGACACCTTCTTCGAAAAAGGTGAACTTATAAAATTATTTAGTTTGGCTGTATGCTTCTTTTTTTCATACAAGCTTGCTTTGATCCACCTATATAAAACTTCTAGTAGAGCAGAATATCATTTCCATGTAAACACAGCACACACTTATATATTGAACTTGAAGTCCTAAGAACAGATTAAAACTCCAGTGTCAAATATGACTTGAAAAGGACACCACAGGTCACAGAGAGAGCAGTAGGGTCTGGACATGGCATCAGCAACTAGGATTTGGGAGGTTGGAACCCAACGTTTCTACTGACACCACTTTTAGAGACTTTCTTTCTGCTTCCCTGATCTGCCCTTGTCACACTTCCCTTCCACACATACTTATTAAGGGAATTATTACGTGTTTGCATACTATCCTCCACTTAGCACCGTTATTTGAGCCTTATGTTGAGTTCTGAATTTTCATGTCCTGTTTTACTTCTATTATTATTGACCCACAAGTGTGTTTTAGTAATTAAGGAAGGAGTGGATCAAGGAGTCTGAATGCATGTACATTGTCTAAAAGTCTTCAAAAGTCCCTGTGAAGAGCCACAGTGCAAAAGCCAATGAGCCCAGAGGAGGAATGAATGCCCCTAAAAATGCCTCATTTTAATATTTTTCAACTACATCAATAAAAGACAGAGGTGAATTTAGTGCAAGTCATTAAGCAATGCCAAATGCAATTTACTATATTCTAGAATACTTAACAAATAAGATTTCTGGAATGACAGCTGATCCTTAAAAGAATGTAACCGTCTTCTGACCCTCAATGTTATTAAAATTCCATTTATTAATCCTGTCTTATTGCCCCTTTGTTTTCATAACATTTTCATCACAGATTAGGGAGATATTGTGAAGCTGAAAAGGCTTACATTTTCTTCTGTGATTCAGAACAGCTGCCATTCTTGTTTGGATAACCCTTCATCCATATTCTTAGTTTTACCCTTTGTGCCTTCCAGCAAAATCATACAATGCACCTTCGTTTTACAAGTCTTCCTTCATCCATTAGCAACAGGAAATTATAGAAACAATCTAATTCTATTGCTATTTACTTTTTTTTTTACAAATAGAATACATTAGACACTAAAGCATGACACTGATCTAACTCTTCTATATGCCATAGTGTCTGAAGACCTTTACAGTTTCTCATATGCACACTTAAAATTTTTTTGAGTGTGATCAATTCTACATGATCTAATCCCTGTTTTCTTTACTTTAACTTCATTTACAAAGAAATAAATAGCAAGACACACTGCAGAAGTCAACGTAAAAGCATCTGTAGTTTTCAAATGGGCTTTAACTTTATTTTATAGGATTTTACTTACATTGAGCTAAAAATACTCCCTAAGAAATAAGCTACGATGTGCAAGCTTGAATACTATTCTATTTAAATGTCTCAGATTCTCAGCTCTAAGAGCTTTTACAAAAGAAAAATGGACTTTTCATGGACCCATATTACAGGTATGACTAGTCCATAAGAAGGAACTGCAACATCAAAAAAAAAGTAAATGAGAATGAAAAATATTACATTTTCATACAATCATTAAAACAGGGCTTAAAATACAGAACTCAATTCCTGGATATAAGATAAAATAAACTGGTTTAAAGCAAGAAGAAGCTGACAGGTGCATATCAGCCAGCAGGTGCTATTGCTGTTTTATTAAGATATTGCTGACACATTCATAACGGGCTCAAGAGACAAGAAAAATAAGAAAATTCATGTACTTCACACCATTTGTGGTAATTATCTAGCTTCAAGAAGTAGCAGCGTACAGAGGTGGGCTTTTATTTTGCTATTACTATAGATAATTACAAGACTTGTAAATTAAATCTTAGATCTGTATTAATTGTACTAACTAAGCAATAAACAGTATTTCTTTGCCAAGAACTTAAGCAAGTCAATAATGAAGCTCAATGCATTTCTCATTAAGGCTCTTAAGTTAAAATGTGTAAAGTAATCGGACAGTCAACCTAGGACTCACAAAAGTTATTTTTACTATGGATTAAACACAGAAAGTTACTTTCCATAGTTTTAAATGTGGAACTGTTACTTTCAGTATATTTAAATGTGGAACTGTTACAGTACATTGTCTTTGCAAATCATCTAACAATATGAACAGTAGTTCTTCACACATAATGAAGAAATCTTAACTAGCTCTTTTTGCACAAGCAATAACACAGAGGCAAAACAAAGAGCTTTGACTTTAGATTTAAAAGATTAGTACATTATTAGGTAAAGCAAGAAAGTATACGGAAGTACTGAGATGCTCCTAGATATAAAATGGAATATAAAAAATAAAATCTTTGTTTTATAAACTTTGAAATATTTACAGTGAGGTTTATAAATTATCATTTCCAATCAGTCTTTCATCTTTCATAAACTCAGGTGTTTAAATTTTGTTAAGTTATTTTTTTATAAAAGCTAGGTCAGTTAACAACTAGATTAAAATTAGATCATCAATATAACACAGCTACGTACTGTCTAAGTAACATTTCCACAAATATGCTTTAACACAGCACAAAACCGCAACCAGAAGTATTTGTACAGACTTCCTTCCTGAAACAGGGACAATTACCAGTTTGAAAATATTAAAATCCAAATGTGACAAAAAAGAATTAAAATTAGCAGTAGCCAAAAATATAACTAAAGGAAAAGATGCAACTAAGCTCTCTCTTTTTTCCTTCCACTAAACCATGCTCTTACCAGTCTGTTGACTCATTAATTGCAGCTTTAGCCCATCCACCAGTATCAACAGTGCCAAAGCCAACATCATCATGGGAACTGGATGATGACTGGTCAGAGAGATGAGGAGGAAGGACTGACAGCCTGTCATCTTCAATAATGACAGTGTCATCCTGCGGCATGTTCACTGTTGGAGACAGCTGATATTTACCTGGACAAAAGGGAGAAAAAACCCCAGAACTAAATAACAGGAGAGTGCAGAGAGTGCCTTGAAAAATATTTCATCACAGATGATAAAAGGTTATGTCAAACTACAGCACTACTGATAAGAGTGACACAATGCAGATAATAAAATTAACTATGCCTCACTTTGTACCCATCTTCCTGTGCAGAAGTCTGAAAAGTGATGCACACCAGTTGTTCCTGTGGCCTACTGCAAGACCACAGGATCACAGACGGGTTGAGGTTTGGAAGGGACCTCTCTTCTGGTCCAACCCTTTCCACTCAAGCAGAGACACCTACAGCCATGTACCTCAAACAAATTGCTTCTGAGTATAGCTTCTGCACCACCTCCCTGAGCACTCTGTGCCCGTGCATGGCCACCCTCACACTGAAGAAGTGTTTCCTCATGTTCAGAGGGAAACTCCCATGTTTCTGTCTGTACCCTTAGTCTCAAGTCCTGGCTGAGGAACTGCTCAAAAGCACCTCTCCTAGAAGACAGTATCTCCTCTTGTATCATCTCTTTTGGTAGAAACAAAGAATGGGTTCCACAAGGACAACAGAGGTCATCACTTTTCCTGATTAGTCTGGCCCGTGTGAAATGAGAAATTGTTAAAGTGATGCTGGGAAGTGGACACATGCAAAATTTGGAGAAAAAAATTTACCAAATTCTATTATCAACGAATTCAAGTAAGTTTTAACACTTTTGTTAAAACACTTACACAAGAACCATCGCATACATGATAGAGACTATATCAAGACTCAACATTAGTCTGTTCAGTGGAAGAATTCATCAGGTAAATTTGTGAAAGAACAAGTTAAAAGATGGTATGATCTTACTAAAACAATTTGTAAAATTGTCACATTTCATGAGAAGAAACACACTAGCTTAATCAACTATTAATCTTACAACAAACTGAAAATTATTCTAAAACTATTACAAGAGTAATGTATCGCAAAACTTCTATTTCCATAACTTAAACTGCTTCTTTGGACACATCAATTATTTCCACTTTTACTTTCACTATAGATATGGAAAAATGTGAATAATTAGGGGGAAATAAAGTTTTCCTCTTTTCTGTAAAGGTTTCAGTTACCATCACTACCTTTGCATGCAATTATTAATAAACAAAAAAAACAAAAAAATCCCTTATGTGTAAAGAAGTAGCTAAAATACTCAGTGCACTAGATAATACATATAGTAATCTTTCCAAACAGGGGAAAACTGGCTTCAAAAGGGATCATTAAAGAAGGCTGAAAAAGTGGCTGGAAGAAAAAGGTACTGTATGGTGAACATGTCATCACTGTCAAATTGAAATGAATGTATGCAGTTTGCATAACAGCTGATTCTGCCCAGCAATAGTTCCTTTGATGGACAGGTTAATATTTAGCCCGGTAATGTACTACTTTCCAAACATAATGCCTGCAAGACTGTTAACTCTGTAGTTAATAATGTCTCCAAAGAATTGATTGTGAAAAGGTATAACCTTATGGCATTCGGCAGATTGAACTTCCCATTTGAGAGGCTACAGTAATTCAGTAACATTTTTAACTTCTCACTACCCTTCTTTATATCTGACAAGGGTGAAGACTGACATTTTAATAGTTGCTTTAGAATTTAGGAGAAAACCCAGCTGACATGCCTATGCTTTTCATTGCAGATGAAGCTAAAAACAGGTGAAAGGCTTCACCTCCAGCAGATGGTTGTACAAACCTCAGCACTGGACTCAATACATCCTTTGTAGAGAATTCAGCTGAAGTGGACAGAAAATACCCCTGGAGAATTAATTCCACAACTGTTGTGAGAAACCTTACAAGGAAACATCAAAGAAACTTCAAACCCAGTAATCTTCAGTCTATTTGACTGATGTACGAATCTAAGGCATTGCTCAACCTGTCTACAAACCTCTTCAAGAAAATAATTTTCCCTCAGGCTAGAAAAGTGCTATTTACACTCTGTGAAATTTAGACTCTGACTACATTTCAAGTCCAGTTTTGCACATATTAATTCAGCTTCAGTGAGGTAATCTGTAATAACATACAGTATTTTGGACACTGCACTAAGCAAGGTAAAACATTCTCCCTTTCAAATGTTTCTCATCTCAGGACAATGATGCTCAAATTTCTTGGACAAGCTACCAATCTAAAGAAACACAGCCTGAGGACCACACCAAACTATTGGGTAAGAAGACTTCCCATCTGTTTGTGCAGAAAAAGAAGCCTCAGAGCTCCAGTACCAAATGGCTGGTCCAGGTCTATGAGGATTTTCGTCCTACAGGGAAAAATATGCCAAGCAGCATATTTCAAAAAATAATATACACCCTCAAACCTATTATACACCTATGTATATATTATACACCAGAAAATACTTTGTCCCTGAATTAAATCACCAACATAAAGCACTCCAAAAAAACCCTGAGCACACACAGTGCATAGTATGAATAACAGGTTTATTCATGAAGAACTGATCTGCTCCAGGTCCTTTCAAATCTTGAAATTCCCTGAAGTTCAGTTAATATGTTTGCTGGGATAACTTGGCTCCCATACTGACACTGCATTGTCATGGAACTCTTTCTGGCTTGATCCTTGTGCTTTTGCTATTGCTTTCTCTTTAAAGGATGGTCTACAAAATCTGTTGAACACTCTCACCGTATGTTCAAAACCCAGGATTATCTTATGAATGACTCATGAGCATGTTGGTACTGTGGGATTCAGACCAACAGTACAACAAATGCCTGGAGAATGAATAACAACAATAATTTCTCCACTGTACGCGGGCCTTGGATTTCAAGAAAGTGCTCAGATCTGTCAACTATTGTAGAAGAGCACCACATTTTGATGAGATTCCTGGCCAAGGAACTATATTCTGATTGTAAAGGGTTATTTTCATTTCACTGAGACACACACTCTACATCTCTAGCTAATTTTTGTCAGTAGTTCTTCCTTGTGATTCTACCCTTAAGACAGCAATTATTTATGTAGAGAACAGAGTATTTCCTGATAGGAACCATCAATTTTACAAAGTTCTGGGGGATCCTTCAGGATGAAAAGCACATTCAGTGCAAGGGATTGTGTACCCCCCGATAAATAACTTCTGTTTAGTCACTGTTAGCAATAAAACCCAGCAAGTTCATTTAAAAAATATCAGCAACTAGAAGAAGGAGATGAAAGAGGACTTTGTAGCAAGCTGTTTGTTGAATGAGAATAATTTATATAGACAGCAGCTATGTATTCGTATATTGCAAAACTCAGGAGCATAATGCATTATATACAAGAATGGTATGTCAGAAGAAGACTTGAATTTTTAATTATAGAGCCAAGCAAACCAGTATAATACAGTTGTTATTCTGAATAACATGCACCCTGTAAATATTAAAATAAATAAATATAAGGATTTATTACAGCCATCTAATTCTTAAAAGACTCAATTTATATAAATAAAATATCCCATCTCCTTCAAACCAAAAGTATTCCCTGAATACAGAAAGTTGTATCTTTCCTCCATCAAAATTTTCAGTGAAATATTATCAAATAAAAAGCATAAGAAAATCTATAATAGCAATAACTACCTAGAAAAGTAGATCAACATGAGAATCATCAGAAACATGAAAAGATTCATGTAGCTTTATTGCAGTAAGCAAACATTATTTTACGTAATTTAAATCACATCCTAAAATTGGTATTTTATTCTCACTCTCACAGCAAGGCTCTGACAACCAGTTCTTGCTTGTCAGTTATGAAAGAGTAAGGAAATTGTCTTAAATACCTTTCTGAAATTACATTAATGGTATTTAAAAGAACAAAACACTCTAAAAAGCTTTGTTCCAACTTTAAGCAATGACTAAAACAAGCAGGCATTTTCCAGACTTTGAGATTCTTACTTTTCAGTAGTCTAACTTCGGAAGGAAGAAAACCCATCCAAGAGCAAAAGCAGCAGGAAGACCTACTCCTTCATCTTTGGAAACAAGCTGTCATCTCCTCACTAAAACATACTGAGGACTAAAAGTTTACATAGTTAAATCCATTGAGGGGTAAATCAAAAGCCATCAGACGATTCAGAGAGCTCATCAAAGGGCTTCTTGATATGGGGAGAGCACTCAAGAGAAGCAATTCTGCCTAAAAAAACTCATTTGGGCTGGTTTTCATGGGCAAGACTGGTGTGGGAAGGTACAGAGCTCCAGTGTTCTTCAGCCAGATTGTTCTTAGGACTAATCCTCACTTTTAGGCCAATTTTAAAGAGAGGAAGAGTCATGTAACACCACACAAACATTCTCAGGAAAATAAAAAAAGCTCTGCTTTTTTTCTCATTACCAATGCCAAAATAAACAGGGATTCCACAGCATAAAAGGTGACTGAGTCTTAAAAATGTTAGCTATTCTGAAACAAGCAACTATACCTATTTCTCTCAACAGGCAACACCTCTCTGTACTATAGCACTGCAAGAAAACTCGCATGCTAAAGATTATGAACATTACAGTTTTAATTTAGTGGTATTGATTAATTCAGAAAAAAAATAGTCTATTAGAAAACTGACCATTCCCCAAAAACTGGATTTAAACATCACAGGTCTGTGAAGCTGCTGCGATTGCAGAAGGGAACAGTCCAATCCTGGAAAGACCAGTTTTCAGTTACGTGCCACTAGATCAATTTACTATGAGGTTCAGGCACTATATGATTTTCCACTAACATGCTTCCACTAAAGATTCAATGGATTAAAGTCACAGCCAACCACTTTTCTATATAGTTCCTGGTCCCTGAAAACAATTCCGAAAAACAATGATTCACAGGAAATCAAAACATTAACTTCAGGTTATAAGAAAGTTAGAAAATGAATGATGGGGTTTTTCGGGGTTCTTTCCCTGCCTATGTATATGGCTTTGGAAATACTTTTTTTTTTTTTTTTTTTGGTAGTTTAAACATCAGTTGCTGCCTACTGCTAAAGGGATGATACCAGACTGATGAACTACTAGTTCAATTTGGCATGGCAATCCTTGTGCTCCTCTGACGTCAAAGGAAAGTGCATTGCTGACACACAACCAGCCAGACTCTCTCTGGGCTCCTTCTCCCATCAATGGACAACGTGTTTAACTGATAATTTGTTAACAAATTTGAGCTCTGTGTGTAAATCCTCTGCAGCACTGATGGAAAAAGCAGAAGGCAGTGCTTTGCAAATGTTTTATCTAAAGCCTTGACACCACAAGAACTGGTTCTTTCTATGAGAGAGTAGTGCTAAAGACTTCAAATTATTTTATCACTCCTTAAATTTGTTGACAAACAAATACAGTTTTTTCTAAATTTTTATCTTTAAGAGCATATGACTTTGGGTGACAAGGTTTCACACTGCCTTGATTTTCATGTGCACATTTTTTCTTCCAAGCTGCACAAAATGAAATGCAATAGAACAGAATATGGTATGTTTCCAATTACTATTGCCCAAATGCACAAAAAAGGACAGAAGATTTACCGGAAGAAACACCCTAAATAGCAAACTTGTGGATTTTCAGAGAGTTTAACAGTCCTATTTTGCTACCACAAAGAAAATGCAAACCCCAAAATTCAAAAATTATTTTAGAAAGAAGACATGGGGGAAAAAAACCCAGTCCAAATATATACGGTGAAAAATACACACAAACTGTTGACTGGAAAAGCCTAAATGGTAGACTAATTTTCTAAGGCTGAAAACTAATCTAAAGCAATTGAAAACTAAGTTAAGCCTTGCTTCATATCAAGTTTATAGCAGCATCCTTTAATATATTCTGTGTATCTAATACACTAAAAAAAGTGTCCTAGATTTAATAGCCATATCTTCTTTTTAAAACTTGCAACTCAAGCGAGCAAACGTCACGTCTTCTGTCAGGTGTTATTTTCATCAAGCTGCTTTTTGTGTTTAAACTTGAAAATCCTTTCAAACTAATCCCATCCTAGTCAGTAAATCCAACCACTCCTGTGGCAAGGCAAGTCTTTATTACCTAGCTCTGTACATCGGGAGTTGAATTGCTGCAAAGCAACTGCTAATAACCTCATTATCCACCGGGACCATGCAGATGGTAGGGCACAGAATCTACACAAGGGATTAAAATTAGCTATGATTTTATTTATAGGTTTTAAAATAGGTGTCATATAAAGCAAATATTCAAAGAAATTAATAAGTCCCTAATCGGCATTAATGGATGCAAGTTTGCCTTATTTATTTTTGTATTTTAGTAGGACTGAAACAGAAGAGAAGGAATGTTGAAAAAAAATTATAAATTCCCACAAGTCATTGACTTTGATGCAATATGGAGCCTAGACCGACCAATAATTTATTGTCCCAAACCAGACACTGAAAGACCATGTTAAATGCTATTATTATTCATTCTATGACCTGTCACAGGATACAAAACTCACTTTAGAATCCCACCTTGCCTTCTTCCTCACATTAACTATCTGGAAGGCTTGCATAGAAGAATTTTAAGGCACATTTTAAGTTGGTCAGTGCAACCTCCATGTTCCCAATTCCCACATAACACATTAATCACTCTTCAATGAATCACAGAGAGAAATAACAACACGCCCTGCTTAGCAGAGCTCTCTGACTCACCCATTATCCTGCCCAACGCCGCGTTCTTCGTGGGCGACTCGCTGAGCCCCTCGATCCCGCCATAGAGGGAGTGGGAAATCCTCCGCTCCCGCTCATCCAGCAGAGTCTCTATGGGCAGCTCTGGCCCAGAGGGGCTCCCAGGTGATTCCAGCTACAAAGAGAGGGGAAAATTAGTGCCCAGTGTCCCCTTAACCACATGAGGGAACTGTAACAAATTGCCTAAGGCCGAGACCTGTCTGAGCACCAAATGAGCTAGAACTTCTCATCCTGGACAGAGATAATTTGCAGTGACAGCTCTGCCTAATGACCAACTTTCTAACCCCTTTACACTGCACCCCCCATGGTGCTCTGTCAAATTTCAAATCCTTCAGCAGAAAATTGGTGAAAAAAAAACCATCCCATTTTGGTGTCTCTTTGTTGGATAATTTCTTAAACAGACAGTTGGACTGTTTTCAAAACCATCAGAAGACAGCTGGGCCATCTTCTGCACACTGACAGCTGAACACAACAAGGCCCTTGTCAGGAGCATGGAACGGGAACTCTCATTTGGAATTGGGCTGCTGCTGCCACAGTGGTGCAACATGCTTTCAAATGAAATCATCACACTCCAAAGTTTTGTAGTTAGGAACAAAAGAAAAAACCCACAGAAGTTGTCATACTTCACTGTAATTTTATTTTTAATTTGAGTTCTTTGCTCTGTCTGTCCTGACTGCAGAGTAAAGAGGTCTTACATGCTTCATTCAGCCCAGAAGCTCCTCTAATCTCTTGCTGCAGCATCCAGGCAGAGACACAAAAACTGGAACTGGCAAGACCTGGGGTGCCCTGCACCCCAGAACTCAAACCCCTGGAGCTGCCAGGTCCTTGCCCACCACAACTGCAGCCAGACTCTCCAGAGCATCACAGGACAGATGAAGTATGTGGTGGAAGTGATGGACACAGGCTGCTTGGCTACATGCAAGGGAAAGCAAAAAGGCTGCATATACAGCCTCCTGCCCACCCCAGCTGCTCTCCTTCAGAAGACTGCCCTGAGTATCTTCCCAGCCCAGCCTTTGCTTGCAGAAGCTGGTTATCCCTTGTTTTCCTACAGCTGCCTCTCAGATTTTTCAAGAGGACAGGAAAAAGTCAAATTCTCCTTGGTGAGCCCCAGCGAATCAGAGCTCGGGTAATGCAGCACCCATGAGAGGCAAAGAAAATAATTTGGTATCATCTACCTGGATTTAGCAACCCCATCAGCCACAGCTCTGCTGTCAGCACAGCCCCCTGGGAATGAGAATGAGTACCTGTGCACTCACAGGTCACTGTGGATGCCCAGTGTAGCAGGGCCCAGTTGCTCCCTGCAGATATGAGACTCAGCACACCATGGCCTAATCCTCACACCATGACCCAATCCTCACACCATCCAGCCTTCAGTAATGCTACCAAGGTGCTTTGCCAAGACCATTAAACCAATTCACCTGAACATTGTGAATTCAGCTCTATTAAAAAGTAAACAACTATTAAAAAATAGATGTATTTTGTAGAAAAGTAGTATGAACTCAGATATCAAAGCATTAGCTCTTCTTACCAACACACCTCTTCATATTGAAGCATATAGTTAAATCTTAAAAGCAATGTCCTTACACAAATCCCACAGCATTTATTTCATACATATCATAATACATAATACATATCAAAATATTGTGGGGACCAGATACCAGGATAGTGGGGAAAGATACTGAGCATGCTGCAAACTATTTGAAGCCGCTAGAAATATTTCTTCCAAGTACTGACTGATCTCCAAACAAGCACAAGTTCATAGTTTCAGGAATTACAACAACAAGCAACATGTTTGTTGGTTGTTTTTTTCTTTTTGAAACAGCTGCCCATTATTAATCACTACCAAGACAACTAGGAAATGTACGCTATGAAAGGCTTTATAAAATCTGCTTCAAGGGCTACAAAGCACTCGGCCCCATTTCCCCAGCAGAGGCTTTGAAGCGAGCCCGATGGACGGACGACGCGTGACACGCGGGCGCTGGCGCGGCGCCCGGGGCACGGGGCTGGAGGGCTGCGAAACGCCGCTGGACGGTCAAGGAGACCGCGATCAGGAGGCCGCAGACTCCGTAAAAATTATTATTTCTGTTCAAAGCCATCATCTGTTTAATATAAATGAGATATTTAATGAAGTTCCAAATTGTGGACTTATCTCTCCCAGTTTGATAAGCACCGGGGAGATTTACTGCATCGGAGGGTCAACACAATTACAATTGGAGGCACGTCAAGCTGCAGGAGAATAATAAACTTGCAGTGCAAGTGAATTAGACTCAATAAGGTTTAAATTGTGAAATGAGGATTTGTTTTATTAGTTTTTTTAAACTGCAGATTACAACTGACAGCTTTACTGAAAAGTAAATTAAACAATATTTGTAGACTCTGTTAGAAAGGAATCTGCGGCACATTTGAAAAGAAATGTTAACTTCTGAAACACTTTACTAAACAAAGAGCATAGCAACATTAGACTGCTTGAGAGCTTAAACCTGCATGATAAAAGTACTAAATTATGAACTACCCTTTATTTCACTGCCTTTAAATAAGGTGTGAAAATATCAAAGTGCTTTGGGATTTATTCTCCCAGTGCTATATTGATGACTTCATGTAACAAGTGTCCAGCTTTTAGTGAGCCATATCACACAGTCCTTCTTTGTGTGACAAGCCATCAACTTTCAGACTCATTTGCAGAAAGATCTCAAGAGATTTTCAGAAAGACACTGACAAGAAGATGGTTCAGAAGCAGAGAAATATATAGAAATTCACTTCTGGTAGTATAGTAAAGTACAGGGTAAATAAAAGAAATAGCAGGAGTGTTGCAGTTATATGGCCATGTTTTGTAAAGTGAATCACATATTTTATAATTTCTGTGAGTAAAACTTTTCCCATATCTAATTAGCATCTCAAAAGATGGGTTTAAACAAAGGCATTGACAGCCAGCTACACAAATATTTTACAGAAGATACAATGCCTTTTATAAAACACCAAAAATTAAACAACTGGTTGACACAAAAAAACACAAAACACCTTTTCCTTACATTGTTAACACAAAGTTTGTGCAAGAAAAAAAACCATAGAATTTGGATATGTGTTGTGGGCAAAACAAACAATCCAACAGTCCGAATCAAGACTGCAGTTCAAATAGACTTGTTCTTCATGATGCATTTCTAATAAAGAGCTGGAATTACACATTCTAGCTCCTTCTCTTAGCCACTCTCAGTGCTTTCTGGTATAATTTGATTTGATTAACTGATAAAGAGTGGGTAATATGAACAAAGTTGTACAAATTCCTAACTTCATTAAAGGCCTCTCAAGGAAAGAAATCCAAGTGGCAACTGGTCCCCTATCAACAGCTGCTGGAGTACCCCTTAGTGTGCCAGTTCTGAGTCACAGACCAACTGAGGGTAGATGAAACCACAGAAGATTATCTAATCCAACCTCTTGCCCAAAGCAAGGTCTGCAAGAGCAGGTTGCACACTGCCCTGCCCAGCTGGGTTTTGAATATCCCCAAGATCAGAGACTTCTCAACTTCTCAGGGCAGGTTGTGCCAGTGTTGGCCTCTAAGAAGGACTTTTTTTGTACTTGTGTGTGAAGAAACTTCTTGTATTTTGGTCTGTACCTGTTGCTTCTTGTCCTGGCACTGGGCAGCCCTGAGAAGAGTCTGGATCAGTTTTCCTTATTACTTCTTTATTACTCTCATCAGGTATTTATAGACACTGACTGGTAAGATCCCTTGATCGTTCTTCTCTCTAGACTGAAAAGAGGGAGTTCCCTCTCTGGATCCTAGCATTGATCTATACTAAATGATCATATTTGTAAAAATGCAATAAAACCTCCCATGCCACAGATTGCCTGTAGCTCCTTTTCTCTCCATTCTCTTAAATTAAAAAGAGAAGAAAGATTAAATTTTTTTTTAAATTAAAAAAAGGTCTCTACTCTGACCCTTTGTCATTCAGATAAAAACCAGCTGTTTGCTAAAGCACTGTCTGTACTAGCTAGCCCAGCTGCTGCTTATCTAGATGATAAAAGGACAAATAATGCAGTCCTTTTTACTTAAACACCATCATCCATCCTATCTGAAGTTATGTACATAAATATGAAAAAAGTTTTTGCTCAAGAAGAGTGCCAAAATATTCAAAGCATAAACAAACTTTTTTTTTTTTAATATGAAACAAGAATCAGACTCCCTTTTTCCTTCAGAAAATGAATTATCCAAATATAGGCATGCAAGCGTTATGGGTGTTAAAGAAGTCAGTATACAAATTTGCTATATATGACACTGCATCCAGAATGCTGAAGCTCTTTCTGTCACACAGAATTATTCTCCAGGCTTTCTTTTTACCTTCTTATCTGTGTACTGTGGTTAAGATTACCAAAACACTACAGCTTCCTTTTCCAACATAGATACTTTTAAAATACTACTAGTCTATATCAAGGCAGTGATATCTATGGCATTAAAGAAACTAAATTTTCATAAGACTGGACTAAATTTTCATTTTCTGGGTTGAAAATTGGCTAAAGAATTGGACACAAAGATTGATCTTCAGGATGGAGAAGAGTTGTAGAGTCCCCTAGGAATCAGAGCTGGGAACAGCTTGAGCTGATAAACAGCTTTATCAATGAGTAGGAGATGGGAATGAACAGGGAAATCACTGTGTTTGGAGAAGATGCTAAAGACTTTTTGACAGTTAAATTCCAAAAGGTCATCACAAGACTAATCTAGTGAGAAAGAAAAAAACAAACCTGTCACATAAATTTCAATGTAGGTAACTAGGTAATGCACACAGGGGAAAATGATGCTGGATATTTTATACTTGCACACATACTGGAAGAGATGCTTACTTGTTTCTTTTATAATGAAACCCCTCATTTGCAAAGTCTCTCACTGATCTATCAGTCAATGTATTTCATGAATGATGAGGTCCTTATACGGTCTAGAATCAGGACTCTGCTTCACAGTTTGCTGATTTTCAAATGGAGAAAAAAAATGAACATACATGCATGAAGAAATTTGGGGATCCGCAAATCATTTGCAAACACTCATTTCAGGCAGGTTTGGCAAATATTCATTCGATAAAAAAAAAAAAGGGGGAGTTGTAGACAAGAAAAACCCTTGAAATTTCTCACTTTGAAGAAAATGGTGATGCTCTCTCACTTAATGGCAGACAAGTGCTGCCTGCCTGTGACATGAACAGAGCACAGACGAGCTAAGCTGTCCAGCTTGCAGGACTGAAAAGTGCAGGATTCCAAAAGTAACAATTACCTTTATTTTCTTGAATCAGCACATGGAGCAGCCAGCTGCAGGGATGCGCCTGGCAGTCGTGCCTGAGTGCTGAGCACGTTCTGGTAATGCAGCCGCCAGCTGTTTACCCATACAGGCTAATCATAACAGCATCACTAATTAACAGAACACAGCACAAGGAGCTCCACTGTTTCTCCTTAAATCTGAGCAATTAAAAAAATTTCAACCCTGAGTTAAAGATCTAAAAAGCTGATGTCCGCCTCTTCTGAAAAAGGAGATGTTAAAAACTGGCAGTATGTGAATATCAAGTCAATATTATTGTTATTCTCTCAATTTTCCCCACTGTTTTCACAGCTTTGGAAATGTGTCTTAAAGAGTCTCTCCACGCTTATGTAGGAAAGTCGATTGGTTAACACGCAAGGCTGGAAGCTGAAAACATAGGACAGAACAGAATGTTTAACTTTTTTGAAATGGGGAGCAAGGGAACGTCAGATATAGCCAAATCCCAAATTAAATGGTTTTGTTACACTAATCTAACAAAGTCCATCAAATATTCAGTGTGTGATTTTGTCTGGAGTGGCTGAGATTTTAAACACAATTTTGCAATGTTTGTAGTAGTGCAGCTTGCAGAATTCTACATTGCTGTACTCTGTATAGGCATAATGCAAACAGGAGAAAAACTCAGATGCACAGCTTTGGCTTGGAGTTCATTCATAACTAACACTCCATGCTTATATCAATATTTACTACAAGACAATTCACTTGAAAACCAGGATGGATTACACACTATCTCCTGGTGAGTCAATGAAAATTCTTCCTACAGGCAAATCTTCAGCAGAACCACAGCAGCACAAAATCTCTTTTCACCTTCTGGGAAGTTTGTGGTCTCTTTTGACTCTACAGTAATGGAAGGGCTGATGATATACATGATCTCCTCCCTGCCCCTCTGAAGTCAAGATAATACTCTTCTGATGTTTATGTACATTTATATTATTATAATTGCTCTGAAGGCTTAGTTTACAAGATGAGAACTTGTGAAGCTGTTTGAGAATAATGACAGCATGGGAAAGGAGTATCTGAGGTCACTTCACAAAGTTCTGAAACAGTTTCATGTTCAAGAAGCCAAAGAAAGCTCTCTGACAAACACAGTGCCCCTGCAGCAGATCAGAAGCAACTGTTCTGCCTCCCTCAACCCAGGACAACAGAGGTCGAGCTGTCACTCACTTCTAGACAGCAAACAAAATACAAGAAGTACACAGAAGTCCTAGTCTAAATTGAAACATGCAGAAACAACAATCTGCAGAGCCGTGCTGCAAAATTAATTCTCCCTCCTAAGCAATTCCTAGGGCTGATTATGAAAATTGACATTAAAACCAAAAGGAACAGTTTCATACCACTAGCTTCCTTAAAAATCCAATTCAAATTCAGTTTTACTGAAGAAAGAAGCTGTGCAGTCTAAAAGGAAGTCAATTTGACTTTGCAAATGCAAAACTATTACTGGACTTGAAGGCGGGGGGAAAAAGGCTTGGGGTTTTTTTGTTCTTTCTTCTGTTATTTTGTTGTGGGATTTTTTTTATCATCCAGACAGCAACTGCTTTTATCATCCAGATGTTTAGAACAATTATTTTTGCATTGGCATCATCACCCCTCATATGGATTTCCCTTTTGAGACACTTGTGGGTGCTCCATGGCATGGCAGGGAATCAGCCAAGATCTGACCTGGCAGGACTGATCATACACTGGAACAGAGCAGAGTGAACACTGTTCTTGGTGACACACAAAAGGGAATATAACCAAGCCAGTTCCACTTAACTGCTTAGTAGCTCAGACTAACAAAAAACAATGCTATGTTTTTGTCTACAGAGTGGGCACATACAGTGCTGAACCAACAAAGCAAAGAAATCAGTTGAACAGGATATTTTTATCTGCTGGTTTTTTATGGTGACTCCTTTGAAGAACAAAAAGACGGAGAAGAGCATAGAAAACATCGCAAATACTTTCTCAAAAGTTGAATATTTCTTTTTATATTTAATTAAACCAGTAAACCCCCATTTCTGAGGAGCTGGGGGCATTTAGCCTGGAGTAAAGAGAAGGCTGAGGAGAGACCTGTTTGCTCTCCACAACTGCCTAAAGGGAGGATTTAGACAGGTGGGGGTTGGTCTCTTCTCCCAGGTAACAAGTGATAGGACAAGAGGAAACAGTCTCCAGTTGTGCCAGGGAAGATTTAGACTGGATATTAGGTAAAACATTTCATGAAAAGTATAGTCAAGCTTTGGAACAGCATGCCCAGGGAAGTGGGTGAGTCACCATCCCTGCAGGTCTTCAAAACATGTGTAGATGTGACACTTGGCAATATGGTTGAGGGGGGGACTTGGCAGTGCTGGGTTAATGGCTGGAGTCAATAATCTTCAAACTAAATGAATCTGTTCTTCTATGGTGATGAAAGGTGGGAATTTTCAACATAAGGTTCTACCCTTTTTTTGCTTTTGCTTCTAATCTGCAAGCTCCTGACTTTGTCGCCAGTCAAATGTCATTTCTTTTTGTGTTCTAACACTAAAAATCTTTCCTGGTGGCTGTTGCTGGAATCTTCCAAGGGGAAAATTCGTATACCAGCATGTCTAGGCAATCTGTGTTGCTGAATTAAGAATAATATAGCCAAGGCTGCAAGACACGGCCAGGCACTAAGACAAAGCTGTCTCCAGCCAGTTCTCAGGCCACACAGTCACTACTGAGAGACTGAGCTGACTGAATACCATACTCATATATGGTATTAACACAAGATACAGAAATAACATTATCACAGCTTATCAGTATTATATCAGCTCAATAATATCTGAAGTTTAAATTGGTCACATTCTTGAAGGAGGATACAGGGTTTAATTGCAAAATACCAAGAAAAAAACATGCTTTGCTTTTCATCTCATTGAAGTCTGGGCATTGCAAGACTTTCAGAAAAGTCACTTTTTGCATACTGCCAGCTCAGCAGGTAAACAGCTTTATGTCCATGCAAGTTGTCCTTTCATCATATTAAAATATGCAAACAGTATTGACATCGTATTTCCTTTGGATGAGTGTGATAAAAGCCATAATTCCGAGGGAAAATTACTTACAAAAGTTACTTTGTAAAGATGATTACTACAGCAATAGTGATATATCAGTGCTTTCCTAATCATTATAGCTCATCTTGCCAGCTTCTTAAGGAGTTGGGAAAATGCACAAAAATCTGTAAAGGAGGCCCAGAAAGACAGGGCCTATCCTCCCTTGTGCAGGTACATTTCAGTGTACCTAAATCTGTTTCCACAATCAGTTCTTTCATCTTGAAGCAGTCAGCTGTGCTGCTTTTGGCCCATGATTTCTGCAAAATAAATCATACTAAATGTCAAGCAGATAAAGGGGACCAAGCTGTTCTTGAATGAGTAAAAATTGTGTTGGATTCAAGGAGAAATGTCTTTGTTTCATCGCTGCTGGATTACCCCCCTTTATGTTTACACTGTCTGGATTAATTAAATCGAGAAGACTTTCGCTAGAAGAAAAGGGATCATCTGCATCCTAAAAAAAACAAACTAAACACAGAAATGGTCTAAAATATTTCACCCTTTTTATGTAGTAATATGTATTGGGTAAAAGTCAGGAACAGTCTCCAAAGCACAGCCTAATTTAGGGCTAGATAAGGACATCACCACATACAGAAAGGTCAGAATTCCTTTAACACTAAACAAGAAACTGTGTATCCAAGCTGGCTTTCTAGCAGTGTGCACATATAAACATGTATGTGTACAAAAACTTTGTATAAACAGTTAAGCAAGAGGAGCTTAACACTTTTAAAAAGCCTAGTGTCTTTTCCAAACATGATTTTATAATACATTATGGACAGATTTTTTTCTGACTATTAGATTTATGCATTAAAAAGTAAACCATTCTTTTTTCCCATAGGTAGGAGTGGAGATACTAAACCGATTTGTGCACATCATTTTTGAAGCACACTGATCAAGAAATAACATTCTTGGTAAGATCTTACTGTATTAGCAAGAATGAAAGAACTGACTTTCAGGTTTCTAAGAAGAGATGCTTTTCTGACACGCCATTCAGCTGTATCCTATTTAACTCAGTCCTTTCTCCAACTTGTTCTGAAGTCCAATTCAGTCCTCCACAGCACCTACAGTCCTTCTCAGTATATGTCCATATATTCCTAGTATATATCATTACTTACAGTAAATAGAAGATAAGCTATTGGAAATCATTAATATATTTCAACATCAACACATCAACATCAACACGTAACATTGCACTAGAGAAGAAAAAAGTTGCAAATCATCAGAAGAATTACCACTTCACCCTGAATTCAGTAGTTCAGCCTCCCCCACAACTAAGGCCAACACACAATATAGTTAAAATCCAAAATGACTGATTTTTTGTATAAAGTTTTGCAGAATCTATACTTGAAACTTTTGTTTAGATAAAATATAATAATGAAATATAAGAGTTCTACTCTTAATTTTAAAAAGAGGAAGTGACAAAGAAACAAGTCAGTTAACACAAAGTCTATAAATGAAAGATCCAATAGACCTCTATAAAAACTCCACTGAACAAACATCACGTAAACAGTGAGATCCAATTACAAAATCAATATAGTTTTATTCAGTGTTTCCTGTTTTTCATTGACAAAAATACTCAAAAGAAAACCTTTATTGATTAGTAATAACGTTAGCATGTCTAACACTGAAATTCAGATAATTTTGTAATTCTCTCTTTCTTTAGCTTCTCAGATATTATTTTTCAAGTCTCAGAGGAAACATGATATCTCCTGTAAACACAAATACCTCAGAAATGAAAG
This sequence comes from Rhabdornis inornatus, assembly GCA_013397075.1. NCBI lineage: Eukaryota > Metazoa > Chordata > Aves > Passeriformes > Rhabdornithidae > Rhabdornis > Rhabdornis inornatus. Next base: position 586,838 of record VWZS01000915.1, on the reverse strand, counting down.
CTGCCAATCCCAATATCAATAGCTTATTACCTCATTGCATTTGCTTATTCGCCTTGCTACAATAAGCTGAATCATCCCTCGTTTGTTTCCTTCAGTGGACATGGACCTCCTTAAGGTTTCCATAGCATCTTGATTTGTTTTGCCCAATAATGACTCTCCATTAACTGCTATTAGTTGATCATTCACTCGAAGCCTGCCATCCTGGAAAAGTAAAAATTATAGATAGTTACATAAAACACACACAAAGGGAGCTTTGTGTATTGGAGAGAATAAAATAAAAAACAAATCAAAAGAGAAATATTCAACAACTATACTTAGTCCTAAGGGTTTATGGCCAAATGAACACTGCAATAATAGCCTCCATTGCAGCCACTATAGGAAATGTCTATTCCAATTACAGACTTGCACTGAAAGCTATTATCATAACCTGTTTGCTCAAATGGCATACTAATGGAACTGTACCAGGGACGGCTCATTCCTTCCCAGATCTGTTAGGGCTGTTTAAATCCTGGGACATGCAAACATGTGAGTAGAAATCTAAATGTTACCTCTGATGGTATACTTGAAGAACACTAGAGATCTCACTCCTCTTCGATCTATGGTTATTTTCAAAATAACTCATAATGGAAAACTGAAAGCACAAAGTACAGAGTGGAAGACCAAAGTACACAGATATTCCCTCTTACCTTGGATGCTGCTCCACCGTTAATAATGGACTTGACAAAGATTCCTAAATCGGCGTGGTTTTCTTTTGACCGGTTACCTTTGACACTCACGCCAAGCCCAGCTGACCCAGAGTCATTCAGCGGAACCTCAAAAGTCAGGAATTCCCTGGTGCCATCAGGTGTGAGGACAAGCTCCTCTTCTTCTGCTTTCTGTTGGGGAGATTAGCATGGGATTATAGAATAGCATTTCTTTGGGTCTTCTCTTCCCCCTACAGCTATTAGCATCCTAAACTCTCTGCTTTTTACTATAATGCCACAATATTTTCCACAATAATTATGAGAAGAAATGTGCAGAAACAGTGTATTTTCAATCACTTCCAGCTGATGCCTAGGTTCAGAAATATGTTAAATTTGTGTCTAAGTGCTTCTTTCTCCAGTAAAGTAATTGCATCACATGCCATTACTGAATCTGCCATCAATAATAACTTACACGTAAGCTGCTATTTCATTAGCCAAAAGAGAGCTTTATCAGAAATATTTGCCTACTTGAAAGCCTACAGAATTTTTAAAATACCATCATCATCTACAGAGCTTTGCAGTCTTAGGGAGAAACTAAATGCAAAAAAATTAAATTCAAAAATTATTTGTTCAGCTCATTTTATTCAAAATTATCTGTGTTAGGAAAAAACAGAAAACTACACAGCTGAGATCGGCAACGGCACATCACTCTGCTATTGCCAGTCTTATCATCAAATCCAGCTCTCAGTGCCAATTTTCCTGTCTTTCCCAGCTCTGCCCTTCACTTCTGTCCTCTTACCCACCTCTCTGGATCTTTGTTGTCCTCAACACCCAATTTTAACCTCACAGGGAAAATCCCAGGTTTTAAGCACCCCAATTTACAGTCACAGGCCTGCCACAGCTGCCAGCAAGGAGCTGCTCAGTGACACCTGTCCATGCATCAAAAGCCATACAAGCACAGGGGACCAGCCTCACACTTCACCTCCTGCCAAGTTTAGGGTGGCAACAGGCTGGGACCAGAGGCCTTGCAGTGTCCCCACAGAGCAGTGACATTCATGGGGCAGCAGCATGGGCACAACACCCAGGAATGAGAGTGGCCATGCCCTGAGGAGCAGTGCTCATGCACAAGAGACTTCTGCCAAAGGGAGGAACAAGAGGGACTGGCTGTTCACCAGCCCTAGCCATTACAGCAGATGCTGCTCACTTGTTTCTGATCCTCTTTCAAATCAAACAAAGTGGTTACAACCACTTTTGGTTATAACTTAGAACTTTATCAATTAAAGAAAAAAGTCATGCCCTTAAAGGCAATTCTCTGCAAAAAGATGCTTGTGAACCTGACTGTGCTGCGTTTTTTTCACCCAAATGAAGGAGAAGGAGTAAGAGAACATGCAGCAGAAGGTGCACACTAATGTCCAGCATGGGCAGTTCTTCTCTGGAAGAATTAATCTGGCCAAATTTTAGCAACATGTCACCTCTGTTTCTGACACTGATTTTATACTAACTTTTCCCACATCACTGATCTATTTGCAAAGCTCACTCATATGAGTGAAAAGACATATGAGAAGTTAATGTGCGCCTGCTGAGCTGTCCCTGTTTCTTAAGACTTGAAGAAATGCAAACACAGCCTATGGCAAAGATAGATGTGAAAGCCATGTGGAGTACAGCAGACTGAGATGATCAATTTGGGCACAAGCATGCTAGTTGTGTCACCACTGACCTAGAAATGCAGTGCAAAAATGTCACATGGGAAAGCAGTCAGACTGCTGAGAGAGCTGAAACAGCTGGGGGAAGAAAAACAGGAGCTCCATCTTTTCCCACCTGGTTAAAAACATGAACCTTCATGTGTTCACTAGCCCTTGCCTTTGCACTAGACTCCTTTTGTTCATAACTAAGCACAATGGTTCATCAAAAAAAAAAAAGAAAAAGAAAATTAACACCGTCTATCAATGTGCCATAACTAGGCTGGCTTGCTTGTCAATCCCACTATTCAAACACATCTCTTGGCCACATGAAACAGCCTGCCAATGCTAGCTGTAAGGAATGGAAAGGTGTATTGTGTCCCTTGAAAAACACATTATCTAAAAGATGTTTCCTAAATTATGGGAAAATTACCACCCTAATTTTCCTGCTTGGCTCACAGAAGCACTAGCTCCAGCATACATTTGAATCCGCATTTTGTCGAGTGGCTGCAGAATAGAACAATCTGAGACAGATGCATGTTACCTTATAATTTCTGTACACTGATCACATTCATATTCCTTAATAAATAGTAGTAGGAATAAAGCTTGTGAGAAAAGAGAGATAAAGCCAAGGTAGGACGTGTGGATTATCAAAGAAAGCAAGTATGCTTATCGAATTTTTCTTTACTGCTGTTAACATAAATTTGGAATCAATTGCCCTCTTGCGCCAGTATTTTCTAATCTTCAAAAAAATCCACCAAAACTTCAGGCAAGGCAGTCTCCCCTCCAGGGCACAGAACTAAGCCACTTCCTTGCACAGCCTGTCAGGTGCACTTCTATATGACAAAGGTCAGTTGGAGTGAGCATCTCATAAGCATCCCCAAAGACTTGGCTAATGGCCTCTACCCTACTTCTCTTCAGTGAGACCAAAGAGCCGCATTATTAGCTCAACACCAGTTTTAATGTGAGGCTTATGCTTACTTGTTCCCTGCAGTCTTGAATAATGAAATAAGGTAATATCAGGCTACAGACACCTGAGTGTGCAGGTGAAACATGAGGCCAAAACCTGGAACAAATTACTCCGTAGCAGCTGCACATGAGTGAGCAGATCATGCTCATGAAAAAATAAGAAACAGCAGCCTCAGCACTGAATCAGTGCTACTTCAGAAGTACTGAAGGCATGAGAAAATTGCTCAACTCACCCAAGGAAGAAAATTACCCTTACTAAGCTATGGCTAAATTTCTTTAGGGACTTCATAGTGTATCTACAGTTTTTCCCACCTAAGCACACTTGTTTTACCACCATATCTGTGTCTAGAATTTTAGGGACATAAGAAGCCTTTTGCCCTCTAGACTGTGTGACACCTGTCAGTATCATATGCTTGAATGCAGAGAAAAAACAAAAGTAGAACAAACGTGAAAAATTTGGCTTTCAATAAAAACTGAACTATTAACTTTCAAGGGCTAGGGATATGAAAGTAGCAAATTTAACATTTGTGCCACACCATGGTATCAAAGAAGGTATTACTATGTATGATATATTGAACGTTACTTCATAATACAAACCTTGGAACAGGACCATATAGTGACAAGAAATCTCTAAGCATAGCTTAAAGGAGCCATTCACAGAGAAATGAGCAGGAAGATTTTTAGCCTGCTACCATAATATTTTGAACCAAAGTCATAAAGATGAAAACAAAACAAAACAAAAAACCAGCAAAATTTCAAAATGACTGAATGTCTTGGTCTCTAAAGCCCATTAGAGTACCAAAAGATTACGTGTACAGCAACTCTTTTCAATCAATATAAAAACAGCTATTATAAAAAAATAAAATTTGCACTGAAATTGTGTTGAACATTAAGAATTTAAATATAACAAATCACAGAAATTCCCTATTACGTCCATGAGACAGCATAAAAATGCACAAAAAATCTAAAATGCAGCATTAAAAATTTTCAGCTGAGAACACAGTCACTTCTTAATTGCAGTAGCTTCCATTTGATCTTGATACTCCCTAAATTAACAGCTTCACTACGTCAATCAAACACCTCAACACTATTTTCTTGATTAATTGATCTGTAGGAGAAATTTACTCCGTCATATATTTTGACAGGCCAGCAGTAAACATGCAAGCAAAATTGTGTACTGTGAACCCTGAACAACAAAATTCAACTCCCTTAAGACTTTTCACACACTATGTCCAAAACAATTAACAGCAGAACAATATTCTGTTCAGACAGAGGCTGCTAAGGAAAAGGTCATCTGAAATGACTGAATGAAGCTGCTCAAGTATGTAATTTGCAATAAAAATTCGATTGGTGATAAAATATGTGGGTGACTTTTTTGGCTTCAAAATCATATTTAGCATCAATTTATGCTAAGCAACATTTGAGATAAGTTTTTTGCTTTTTAAATACAACATAAATATATTATAAATTTAAAGATAAACTTCCTGACTAGAGCAAACTTACGGCAGTGTTTTGATATATACAGAGATTAAAAAAAGCTGTAAGATAAATAGAGGGGGGAGGGCATTGCTTTTCTCTTCCACATAACATTATCTTCTACATAAGTTCTGATCTGATCATAAAATCAGATTTAATTTTATAAACAACATTAAGATAGACTTTGACAGTTAAGAGTGTCATTAGTTTTCTCATCATACTAGTAACAGCATCTCCTCTTTATCCTTTTATCACAGAATTACAGAATATGTTGACTTGGAAGGGACCCTCAAAGATCATCAAGTTGAACTCCTGGCCCTGTACAGGACAGCCCAAGAGTCACACTTTGTGCCTGAGAGCATTGTCCACACCTTATGGAACTCTGTTGGGCTGGTGCTGCGACCACTGCCCTGGGGAGCCTCTTCCAGGGCCCAACCACCCTCTGGGTGAAGAATCTTTTCCTGATATCCAACCTAAACCTCCCCTGGCACAACTTCACGCCATTGCCTTGGGTTCTGTCACAGATCAGAGATCAGTGCCTGCCCCTCCTCTTCCCCTTGGGAGGATGTTGAAGACCACAGTGAGGTCTCTCCTCTTCTCCAGGCTGAACAGACCAAGTGATCTCAGCTGCTCCTCACACGGCTTCCCCTCAAAGCTCTTCACCATCCTCGTTGCTCTCCTTTGGACACTCTCTAATAGCTTCAGAACTTTCTTATTCTGCAGTGCCCAAAACTTCACACAATTTCCAAGGTGAGGAGGACAATCGCCTCTCTCGACTGGCTGGGGGTTTGTGTTTTACACACTATTGCTTGGGACTTCTTCCCTTTGCAGGACCTCATCAGGGTTCAGCTGGTGAGTAAGCAGCATGAGATAGGTGAAAACAGAAACTGAACAGCAAAGAAAACCTTCCTCCCACCTAACAGGGGAAGCAATTTTCAGTCAAGTTAGGACAGGTTTCCTAAGTGACTCACTACTGCTACAAATCTGGCAGCATTCCCCCCAGTAAGTTCATTCTCTTGCAAGCTTAGACCTGCTGCCTTCTCAGCAGTTACTGTCACTGAAACTTGTCTGCACATTACTTTGTGACTATGTATACAAAAATGTGCTCCTGTTCCCTTTCACAGAGCAACCAATAAAGCTCTGCATGTCCACTCTTGAAGGGTAACCTGTATTTCCAATTTATACATGAACACGTGTACATAAAACCTTTTACAGAGGTCTTGAATGCACATGTATATATGCATGTACACATACAACACCCCCTTATATGTGTGCGTGTATATATATATACACCACAACAATGGCATTCATATGATTAGTTTACTATAGCACAAACACTACCTGAGTGACCCCACTGACTATTCAGTTTAGCTGTGTCAAGTTCTGTTGTGCCCAGCCTTCTAATATTACATCCCTGTTAGCCACTGTTTAAATATATTTTGTTAATCTATTAACCTTTTGCCTCGCAAATGTGTCTTCTCTCTTTACAATTTATTCAGATGAAAAACCTGAAGTTCTCAAAAGACGAGTCTGGTGGATCTAAGAGCTCTCTAGGAAGTGTAGGCTGTAAAACTACTGGAAATTGCAAAATCCCAAGTTTAGTCATTGGGTTCAAATAATGGGGAATTCCAACCTAACATAATAGCTTTTTCCAAGCTATTTCAGTCTTTAGAAGATTTTAATACATCCATTATTTAATTCTTTCTGATAAGGTATCCACAATAATAAGGAATATAAGCCCTCTAGTTTGGGAAACCAGTAAAACTTGTCTCTGTATTATTGTAATAAAACAGAATGCGGCAGCATACATGCAAGAGAGGAGATTTCACTTAGCTATTGTGCAAAGGCGTTCTTAACATCAGGGATTACTCAAACTGCTTTGTCCTTCAAGTTAAGTGGGTGATACTGCTGTTTTACCAGGCCACTCTCTAAACTGAGGTACACAAAAAAATGATGACTCACTTTCATCCTATGCCATTGCATATACAAATGTAGAATACATAAAACAAACAGCTCTAAGGAAACAAAACAGCTTCCTTGGTAAACAACTGTTTTGTGGGGGGTGATGTTTAGTAGTTATAAAAAGTAATGTACTGCTGGAGGTACTGAAAACAGAGCAATGTAGGTGGCCTGAAACACACCTCCCTAACAACGGCTGAGGTCCCTCCTTGGGAGGAGCAACTGAGAGCTGGTGCATCCCACCATGGTGGGCATTGAAGAAAAATATAGCTAGAGCAACCCAATAAGCATAGAAAATCCTGTCTACTGATCCAACAGTGGCATGCACACTCCAATGCAGTTTTCTCCTGAAATAAAAGGCCATTTTTCTTTTTTTGTTTTTTTGGTTTTTTTTTAAATCAAACAGTTGTGTTGCATTGTAGGTTTTGAGGACCTAAAGTGTCTACTTACATGGTTAAAAAATGATACAAGGCTTAAGCCAACTAAACAACCAGAATTCTTATGTTTGCTTACTTTTTCTAGCTTTTCCAAGACTAAGAATTTTAATATCTCTCATATTTTACATAAACACTAATGAATCTTATTTGCTCTTATACAGAGACTCATTATTCATATTAGCAAAGTTAATATGTCACATCTGGCAAAGATTGCATTCATTCAAATCAAACAGCAGCTGCTAAATATCAAAAACTAGATCTGAATTCTGAGATTTTATGGGAAATGTGCTCTGCTTTAATCTTAATCCCATCAAGGAAGAGTTTTTTATATATTAGATGTGGATTAACTTTGGTAAGTATTTATAGGCAAAAATGCTAGCTCATGAAAATACTGTAAAACAGCCCCACTGCCTTTCCTGTTATGTCCATTTTAAGGATTTGATTTAATTTAATATACAAAAAGATGTTCCACATGGAAAAATAACTTCAGTTTAAAGGTTTGGGTGGATTAAGATAAGATTTAGGAAAAAATTAAATGCTTTTCCAAAGCACAAAAATTCTAGCATGTGATTTTCATTTAGAATGGAAATCAAGGCTCTGCAAAAGCCCATGTTTAAGTACATCCACATGTTTGTTACTCCTCTCTATAAGAAGACCATTGCCTGTCTATACTTACATTACCCTCCCTTAATGCCAACACTCTGATCTGGGCTGCCATAGAAACTGGTTTAATCAAATGAGATTCTACATTTCAAAACTCGATCAGACCATTAAAATTACATTCTGTTGGTTCTTAATCTCAGAAAATCTTACAGGGATCAGTCTGTTGCAGGTACTGCAATGACTGTACTTTATTCAGGCCAACATACTCTGTTCAAAACTGCTGCTCCTGTTCAAACTTTGGGTTCCTACTGTATGTCCTGAAACAAAAACATGTGATTGTAATGCTAACCCTGTTTCTTTACACTTTGCTTATCCTAGAGAAGTGAAAGCCAAGGGATTAGGTACACAGCAGGTGTCTGTTCTGCCAAAGAAGCCTATAAAGCTACAGCTCTCTGCACTATCCCTTCTTCAAGAAAAACTTCAATACCCAACACACTAATGACAGAGCTCCCTAAAAATCCTTATACTTCTCTCACTGGCCTATTGGATTTACACAACCTGAAAGACTAAAGAAAGAGGTAGTGTCTGGAAAAGACAGACAGGAAAAACAATTTGAAAGAGAAATAATGCCTTTGTAGAAATCCATGGCAAGAAACACATTCCCCATGAAGTAAAGCCAGAATGGAACACCTCAGAGGGACCTGTGTCTCCCTCCTACTTCTGCTGCCAACTTTCAGGCAACCACGGCAAACCATTTCATCTCACCAGTTTCCCTGCATTTAATATCAAGGGAGAATCAACACCAAGAGTCTAAAGGCAATGATGCAGTAAAACAAGGTTTGCACCAAATCAACAAGTTTGTACACACATGTGTGGCTTCTGGATGACTCTGCAATGGTGGCACTAACAAAACCTGTCACAGTGGAGGGACATGTATGTTTGTCTTCCATGAAACTGGGAATTTTTCAGCAAGTCTTCAATGCCAGTGTTCAGAAAGCAGCCACAGCTGCCTTACGGTGCTGCACTTTAAGTGTGCCACACCACATCCCAGGTAAATCACCGGCTGCTAACAGCCAAAATGGAGCCTGAGGGTCAGTTCTAAGCTCTGCATTATGCAGATGTTTATGTGGCTTATCACTGAATGTTCCAGGAAATTCAGACTGGTCAAAAAGCATTCATGATTACAGCCACTTAACTGCTGTATTAATTATTCACTAGGAATTAATGTCTTCTCTCCAGTCATAAATGTGCCAGAACATGCTATTTAATACTAGAGTATTTACCACGGTAAAAGACTGAAATGACAACAGTACCTTGCAGAAATCACACATTCACTACCTATTTCTTTCATATGGGCAGTGATGTATTTCTTATGTCAAAACTTTATTAAATTATTAGCTGAAACCACTCAAAATTGCACTAAAAATGCTTTTAAAACATTGTAATCACCCTTGTGCCTCACACCATTAGAAGATTAAAAGGTACAAAAATATATCTGCAGCATTCCTAAGAACCATGGAGGAAATAACAGCATCAGCTTAAGCATCAGTCAAGACATATCTTCTTTCAATAAAATCATTCTGTACCTATTGATATACCACTGCTGGTGGTATAGTCTGACATTAGTCCATGATCTTAGCTCAGTGTTTAGAAATTTGGATCACCAAGCTGAAGTTCTATATACGTACTGAAGAGGAAGTGGTGGGAACTTACTACAGCTTTTAAAAAATATCCATGGATAATCCCCAGTGACTGGGTATCTTGAAGTAATACAAACAGCTTTTGAGCAAAAGAGAAACACACATGCACTCAGAATACATCCTCTTAAAGCTCAACACTGACTGTGCTTTTTTTTCCACAAGAATTTTCTATCCAACAATCAATACAAATCGTGTTTTTCTAGGCATTTGCTAGTATACTGACAAGATGAAAACTTACGAACAAAAAGTGTACAAAAGTAACTATTCATAAGTTCTGGCAAAATGCCTCTGACCAGTATCACCCATTTCCTATAGGCAATGAATTCTTGCATAAAATGGGTAGCTAGCTAATTTACTCAGAATCACACACAGAAGAATATGGAAAGAACAGCAATTGGATCTGAAAAAACATAGTGATCAAAATGAAATTTAGGTAATAACTGGAGTATCAAATATTTGAGTTCAGAAGAAAATAAAAAACAATCCCATTTGCAATTTCTATCAGTGCTGCTAATCATTTATATATTGTTCCAACACACCAACCACTCTTGTTATGTCACTGTTACGAATCCTGCACTTGCTTAAATTCATAACACTCTGCTCACTTACAGCAATTTGACAGAAAAACAAATGAGAACAGAAAACTGAAGCTTTTCCATGCTGCTGAGTGCAACAATCATGAAATGAAATCCTGAGTTCTAACTCTGAATCTCTTCTTATCAATAGACAACACTCCTTAGGAAATACTTACTCATATGATAATTATTATTTTTCTAGCATTATGCTTACATGAAAGTTAACTTGCTGGCTCTGAATTCAGAAAACAAACAGTGAATGACAATTGTAAAAGAAAAATATTACTGGAACACTATCAACCTTCAAAGAGTATGAGGAAAAATTAATTGGCAGATGTTTTACATAGCATAATTAACAGTTCATTTCAATGCACTGTAACAGGATTAAGATAATTATGCTTAGAAACAGAAATGTAATAATGATAAATTAATAGTTTTTTCATATTACAGTCAATTTCCTACATTCCAAATAATCACCCTGTTTAGCAATAGGTGCATCTGTTCCATGCTGTCATCAGCTATACAAATGGCACAAACTTGTGTCTGGGTGAAGCAACCTTTCAACCAAGATACAGATTTCCTTGTTTCATGAGGAAACAGAGCGATGGCTCTGCTCATAAGCAAAGCAGAAGGTAAAAACACCAGTCCTGTTTTCACCAGGGCACACTTACTGGATAGAAGCTGAAGCTGCATCAGCAATTTGCATTTCTTATGTAAAACTGGAGAACAGAGCTTAAATTGTGTGAGCCTATCAAATTACAAAATCTTCTCATATGGAAGTTTAAGACGAGAATCTGTATTCTGTGATGGTGCATAAAAAAACTGAATTCATATGCTTTCTTATATGGGTTGTAAGCATTTCAGGCCACAAATCAGGAAAAAATTACCTTTGAGGTTTTCTTTTATTACCTCAAAGAGGACTAACTACTGCATCCAAGTGCCACAATATTTATGAAATTTACCATTTCAAAGTAACAGTTACATTAAGGTAACCCCTGAGTAAAGAATTGTAAGTTAGGCTTGATATTTTTTAATTTTATTTTAGGTCTTCTACTTTCATGGGAGTTTTTTTCTTTTTTTTTTTGTTTTTTATTTCAAAGGTGCATTTTCCCTCTATTTCTCCACAAAGACATAAAAAGAACAACAAAAAAAAATCCACAACCATTTTGCCTTTAAATGAAAAAGACTTGCATTCCACCTCTCTCATTTCTATAGCCTCACTGCCTTCATCATGCTCTTCTGTTGGTTGTTTTTTTTTTGCTTTGCTTTCTACTATCAAGTCCTTGACACTTGGAGACTAAAATCTCACTACTAACAGCACAAAGATCAGAGCAGGCACAGAAATAGAAATCATGAGATTAGAAATCTCAAAGACCTGAAAAGTAGACAGAGGAGAAATAAATAGGTATTGAGGCAGAACCAAGAAGAATAAAGGAAAGCAATGAGAAATACTTTCAAAAATAATAATAAAGAATGTGTGACTGTATTATTAATGTGCAGCTCAGGAAAATTAGTTCTGTAAAACTGAAGTATCACACTTATCCAAAGCTAAGTAGACTGGAACAAGGGACGTAAGTGCAAAAGCATTGTGCATTACAAATACCCACCAAAACCTTTCACATTTAATCCCTTTTTTTATTCACATACTGGAGTCAGTAAATATAAAGAGACCTAGAGTTCCTACTATCAGTCACTGTTGTTCTGAGCCTTTAAATAAATAACAAAAAATCCGAAGCATAATGAATGAAAAACCCAATACATTAGGCAAATTTTTTGTATTGATCAGGTTTCTAGCTTCATTCTCTCAGTAACCATATGTTACTCAGTCTTCATATGTTTTCCAATTCAGTCCCACATTTTCAAGGCTTGCTAGGGCTTTCTAGCTGTTTTTTTCAGAATCTCTAGCTACTCATTCACTCCCTGTCTCTCCTACATAATCTCCTGATACACAAGCATTTTTCATCCCACATCTAAAGAGAACAAATGGGAGATACCCATTTTATTTTGCTCTTTCCTTAGATGAAGTTAGGGTGCTGGTTCCAAGAATGCCGAAGAAGGGTTTTCACCACGGAATTTGCTACAAAACATTAACTTTGCAACAGATGAGCAACTGATTTCTATAAACACCTTGTATGCAATCTGCTTTATCTTAATGAGCTTTGGGGTGGAATTTCAACTCCTAATATCAGGATACTTTTATAAGGCTGCACCCACAAATTTTCCTCAATGGTATTCGATTACAGATAGAAATATTATCCTGGGCTTTGATCTTTGATCTCCTTATATCTCAGCAGTACGTGGTAGGAACCTATCAAGATAAAAAAATACATCCTCTAATGAGATGCAGTAAAGAGATACCACAAGGCATATCTCAAACAATGGTACACCCACAGTTTTGCAGAGCCCTTAAGGTTTTTTTCTTTTGAGAGAAGGACACTAAAAGCCAGAAGGATAGAAGTGAATGTTGCTAACATTTAACCCACATTCCCATTTTTATAGTCAAATTCCATTGACCTGCAAAATTACTAGTATCAACCAACATACCCTTGATTACCTCACTGAGTTGGATCTAATATATCTTTACCTAGTCATGACTTTCTCTTTATTCCAGACACCATCTTGCCATTGCTGGTAAGACATTCTGAATTATCTAGACAAGCTCTTTTTGTTTTTCAGCAGCCTAACTAATTTCAAATCCCAACACAAATCTTCTCAATTTCTCCATAATCTAATTTATTATTTAATTTTTAAATAGGTACCTAACTGAATGGAGTTTCTTGAAGTATGTTTTTAACTAAGATCCAGTATATCTTTAAGGTAATATATTACTGTTATATTCTTTGTTGATATTTCATAAAATACACCTTTTATTTTAAAAGCCAGATTTAGATGTATTTTTTTAGATGTATTAGTGTATTGTATATTGGACTGATCACGTTCCATTGATTAAAGTGAGATATATTAACACTACACAACCTCAGTCTAGAGCTCCACTGGCATATCACATGCAGACCTGTTGCAGCCCTCAAAAGGTTAAACTTAATACTACTTCCATAGAGTTTCTTAAAAATAACTAACAATGGTTTGCTACAAGGATACAATTAAGACTTAAATCCTAGTTGACTAATTTCTGTGTTTGTATCTCATATTTCTGTCATATAATTATGATTTAAACAATTATCTTCAATATGTAACCCAAGCTAAAGTCTACTCTTATCATTTAACTTTAGGCCTTTGGCTGTATATAACAGATGTAATTTCAAATGGCACTTGAACATACATAGTAAGAGAATTGTGTATAATTTTCAAACAGTATTTGAAATTACATTAAAAAATGCATTTAAAATGTAAAGCTACAGAGAGCCATCTACAGTATACAAGGTGAAAGAAGGATCTGTAAAACCTTGATGGAGAAGTGCCATATCAATTTTAAAACATTTGGGAGTCTTCCAGTATGGAAAAGACAAAGCTCTTACCGTTTCCTTTGGAATTTGTGACTGGCTTTGTTCTGCATTCTAAAGGAAGTAAAAAAAATAAATAAGAACACAACTACATATGACATATACTATCTAACAGCAAGGGGATAAACAAAGAGCTCTAATTCTGATGTGAAGTGGTAGTAAAAAATGAAGGGTGTTCATCACATCCCAGACTGAAATTTGTCTAAAAAACCACTACATGAGAAGTGAACAGAAGTAATTCCAGGGTCTTTATGGTACATGCACTTGACTCTACCTGGCTGCAAGGGAGGTGACTGTCTGGCCAAGGAACAACCACAACTGCTCACACCATTTTCTGGCTGGTGGAACTTTCTCACTCAGGGAAGTTCCCCCATAGCTTTTCCCTTCTACTTTGAGGTTTTCAGAGAATGACCTCGGCAGTCCAGATGAATCCTTCCAAATACTTTAAACAAGTATCTATTTCTCTAAAAAATCCCCTCTCATTTTAGCAAGGGATTCTGTTTTGAGCATGTCTGGATGAACTAGAACTGCAGCTCTGCATATCCCAGGACAGGAGGAAGCATTCACCAGAGATGGGACCCTCCTGGACGTTGCATTCCTCACCTGTGTCTTGGGGTACGTAACACAAACACACATCATTGGAAAATGCATCCCACAACCAATTCTGGAAACACACAAAAGGAACTATGGCTCTTCCAAGCCCACACCCACCTATATTAAAACCCATTTGAGAACTCAGGAGGCATCTTGGTGCTGGCTGGCTGATCACTTTTGGACTAACCAGCCATTTCTTCCCATTCTGCTGGGCCCTAATGAAATGACAGAGTTTACTGGACATTTTTGCTTTCGGCTGTTTTGCAGGAGAATCAAATGATAAAGCACAAAAATGTAGTGGCAAAGCAGTAACACAAACATCCAGTAAGCTTCAACCTGAAGCCAACAACCAGTAAGAAAAATAATGAAGACAACTACAAGGCAAATGTAAAGGCTCCACATGTACCAATGGGCATATTAATTCTTAGGGTACTGGAGACTAATGCTGCCAGCCAGTATCTGCTGGTACTGAGAATATAGCTCAAAACCTAAATAACCTAAGCGAATCCTTCAGAGGATTCACACAGTCAGTAGCAGCCCTAAGCAAATGCTTCGCAAGCTTTGTGAAGTAACCACAGTGCTCCAGGAGCTCTATTTAACCAGAGTAATCCTCAGCCCTTTTGTAAAAAGAGGGCAGGGAGGGAAGGCTTTTCAGAGATAATGTGTCTCTAGCTCACATCAGTGTGGACAAGCCCTAATACATTACCTGTGATCAGGCATTAGGTAACTGTGGAAAGAATAAAATGCCCAGTATTCTGGAGAAACATGGTCATTCTTCCAGATCTCACTAATTAGAAAAGCTGACTTCTGCCAACTTGATTTTATTCCCTGCTTCCACTTTCCTCACTTTTATCATGCTCTGCTGCACTGGATTATCACACACACATATCTGACCTGATCCACACAAGCTTCAGAGATCCTGTACCAACCTAAACAGGCTCCCCTTATTACTCCCCTAAATTTTAGCTACAATTACACATTTTCATAAGCCCCTTACAGATAATAAGAGCAATATTAAACTCCTTAACTTTCCTGAAGCTTATTATCTTCATTTTACTCAAAAAGAAACCTAAAGATGTTTAATTTTTTTCAAAAGTCATTCAACAAGCCATAACCCAAAACATAAAACAGAAAATCTAAACATCTCTTTTATTGCGATTACTATCTATACAAACGTTGGCAAATATAAAATGGTTTTAATATTGAGTGTTCTCAGTAAGGAACAGCGAGTCCTGCCCTTAATAAGATGGATAACATCAAATAACATGATTTTCTACATGTGGTTTCTGAGACACATCTCAGTTAATATTTCAAAGCACACAAATGTAGAAAATATGAGAGAAATAGGGGAAGGATGCAAAGACAAATTGTTCCTAAGTGACCAGAGAAGGTCTGCATGTGAAAAAGTGAATGGACATGATTTCAGGTCCTTCTCCTCCTACTTCAATATTAATTTTCTTTCTTTTTTTTCTTGGCTTTTTTGTTTGTTTTGGTTTTTTTCATTTGTTTTGTTTTTTTCAAAAAGCCAGTAAAAGTCAGTGAGAGAAACTGGTTGAAAAGACTTGCTTTATTTTCTTTTAAGGATTATTTCTTACCAGAGAAGAAAGAACAGCCTTTATGATGACTTTTAGTTCAACACCTTCCCCAGCAATTCTGCTCCTGCTCTTTGACAGCAGTCAGCAGTGCATACCTAGGAGTCCTTCATGTCAGAATGCAAACAAACAAATCCTCGTGCAACAGAGGATCATCACACACATGTACTGTCAGATCCTCACAATACCATTTTTTCAACTGGAGATGCAGAAAAACACACCAGTCCAGATCTGATCTCATTACACACTGCAAAGCCCACTTGCCACCTGCCAAAGCCACGGCAAGGTCTGCTTCCCTAGGCTGGACTTTGCCAAAGTATTTGAGAGAGTAGTGCCTGAGCCACAGCAGGGAAGCTGCTGAGCTTGAATTCCTTCAAAGGGGCTGACTTGCTGTTATTTTAAAACTAGGTAATGTATTGCTATTAAATCTCCGTGTTATTTACACCAATTTATTTGTTTAAAGTTATTTAAACCAAATCTCATGTCAAATTATGCATTAAAACTTGCTTGTTTTACCACAGAAATAATATACACAAAATTAAAACATTTTCTTACTTCTAAGTTTATTTAGAAATCTCAAAAAGCATTTTCATTCACCTTTATGAAAGATAGCAGTGCCATGAAAATTATACCACAGGAATTTATAAACAGATTGCTTTCACTGTTACAGTGATAAGGTAGGGTGTAATAGGATTTCAAATTTTTATTTCTCTTCACTTTATGACAGCTTTCACTTCAGCACTTGAAGGCATGTTCCAAGAATTTTAAGGTAAAAGTTGGGTCATTTGCAACCTCCCCTGCCACTCTGACTGCCTAGGTTTAATGGTAGTTTTGAAAAGTAAAAGGCTAATGTCTAATATCTTGAAATGGCCAAACAAAAATTAATTTTCTTTGCATTCAGAATAACACAAATCCAATAGAAAAATGAAGTTATTAATTTATCATACTTATATTTGTCTATCTTTTCACAATAATGCAGCCAAGTAAGTTATTTTAGAATTGTATATAGCTACAATAATACAAATAATAAATAACTTCAGCAGTTTAATTGAGTACAGAACAAAGTAAGACTGCTACCATTCAGAGTCTACCTTTTCATAACAGAAGTTATCTTGAATAATTATCAGAGAAATATCAATATACACTATGCAAGTGGAGCAGGTACAGTATGAAACATCATTTTATTCCTATTTAATGTAAATTCCTTAGAAACATCTTCTGAATTGCCCTGCTAAATTAATAACTGCAGGGTTTCTATTCTACAGAGATTGCATTTATATTCAAAAAAGGCTAAAACTTCTTACATTTTCCACTTTTTGATAGAAAGGTATTTACATATCCTATTTTGGCATAATATTATATGTTTGAGAACATATTAGTGAGCAGTGGGACAAATGGCAGGCTTTCAAACATAGATTTGTTCTTATCAAAGATATAAAAAGATCTACTTGTCTGCATGCATCCAAATAAAGTCTATGCAATAGCTTCTCCTATAATAAATATTTTCACTCAAAATAAAGCTCTCACTTATACATTATCAACAAATACTTAATTCCAATAGCAGATCCTGAAGAAAATAGAAAACATGCATGTAAAATGTTCTAAATAAAGCAAAATAGCTTTTTTTTTCTTTTTCTTATATTCAGTGCTGGCCATGCATGTTTACTAACAGGAGACAAGATCAAATCATTTGCTCATACTCATCTAAATCTCTTAGCTGCTCTCTATTTTACGCACCAGTTCCCTTGGATGGAATGTTTCTTCCTGTCGAAAAATCAAAAGGGCAACGGTTCCTCCCATCTTGGTACTTCGCAGCAAGGACACAACTTCTTCTTGAGTTTTGCCTGTTAAATCAACTCCATTTACCTGTAACAAAGGAAATGTTAGACATCAGTAAGACTCCAAAACAGGGAAACCAGCAGACACTTACAGCAAAAAATCATGTGAATCATATGGGACAGTACTAAAAAACTCTCACTGGACCAATCTGCCTATCAGCTCACATTACAGCTTTCATTTAATAGAATTAAATGGTCATCCTTCCCATACAAATACAAATAACAAGCCAGACATTTATACTTCCCTCCTTTTCATAAGCAACAGTATAGTTCAGCACACTCTAAAGCCAACTAATCCCATTTACTGAAATTTCTAACGAGAACGTCTGCATAAATATTTTTTGGCAAAATCAACATATGATCCCAAACTGGTCCTGTTTCCATGTGTCTTGGTGTTATACATTCCTTCCAAATATATTTAGCACAACAAATTGTGACAAAAGTAGAAAGTAATTCTTTCCCTGTATAACCTTGGGGTTGCTACTCTTGCTTCTGTTCAGTGGTCCAATCCCTTGGCCTCCACATGCCACTGATCAGGACAGCAGGTGTGGAATACATGCAGGATTTCTCACTGTATGAGCTAACTTCATAAGGGAGAAACCAGAGAAAGATCAAATAATCTCAGGCTTGCTTGCTCAGAAACATTTTGGAAATGAAGGCAAATCAACTAGCAGTGTTAAGCAAGGGAGCATGGTGCTCAGAAGTCAGCAAACCCCCTTTCTCCTTCCCCTCACAAGAGAGCACAGCTCACATAGTTGAGATGCCATAGCTGTCGTCTTAAATGCTTCTCAGTCCCCTTCTACCCAAGTCATCTGGGTTACCTTGAATTACAGTAATTATAGGGGGCTATCCTCCAGCAACATTTCAAGCTGACTTGGGCAATTTTGCAGTAAAGTGAAGTTAGAGCACTGAGAGGCAGTTACAGACTCAGCTGTACCTCCAGTGTTATTTGGCTTAGGGACAGTAATGAAGAGCTGTGGGTGGTAACATATCACTCCAGCTAGATTTGCAGAAAGATCTCTGCAGTGCACCTATCCAAGAGAAATTTAGTTCCCTCGAGGACATCCTTACTTCAGGAGAGAAGTGGCCTTGATTCTCCGTAGGACTCCCCTCCTCTTACATCCCTTTCAGTTAATTCACTAAACCTTTTCAGGGTATTGCCTCCTGTCCTTGACAACATCTTCAACAATTTCTGGTCTGTCACTTCATGCTGATTGAATTCTACTTACTAGGTAACAATCACTTTGCTTTAATATATTCCTAAACAGCAATGCAAGACTATGACACTATATTCACATAAGGACATGTTAACTTATGTTTTTGTAGTATGTCTGGGTCCTGGGTCCATAACTGTCTTCAAACAGTTATGTACTGAAAATTCCCAGCAACTTGATCTCTTACCTAAAAAAAATAAAGCGACAAGGAGGGAAAAATTCTCCTGTAACATAATATACTATAAGCCTCTGGAAGTGATATAGCATGTGGGCTCATGCCAAAATGCAGACAAGGAACATGTAATATTTCCTCACCTCAATTAATCGGTCTCCAGCTTTTAATCTCCCATCTTGAATAGCTGCACCTCTCGGAAGGATGTTTTTCACATAAATTGGAGCAGAGCCACCAATTGGGACATCTCTTGAAGTAATGCTAAATCCCAAGCCTTCTGTACCTGCATAAAGAATGTACATTACTAGTTAAAATGCACATTTTATATTACATATCATTTTTACCAAGCAGAATGTATGTATACCTCACTGATACAATCCATGAAAATATATGTAAGATGCAAGAATTACTTCATGACAAATAAAGAAAACACAAGATCAACAAGAAAGCTGTAGCTGAAGCACTGAGTCTGGGCACAGGTGGCTCAGCAGGCACTCTCTGCAACTTGCTGTTCTGATGACTTCCAAGTCATTGCCATATTTCTGACTTTCTATTTCAGATGAGCTGAGTGACAAGGAATCAGAACAAAGCATATCTGATATCCTATCACTGTCTTCCCCCTTGTCAATCTGGATCCCATCAATGATCCTGTCTTTCTCTTTTGCAGCTCTTTCAACAGTGACAGTCAGCCGATGCTGCTGGGCATGGGGCTCTGTCAGCTCACTTGTGGACACTGGACACTGTCAGTGTGTCTCACTTGTGGACACTGGCAGGTGACAGTACTGGAGCTCAGTGGTCTCATTTCTCCTGTTCTGGGGACCTCAGGCTGTTTTCAGTCAACAGCTCCTCTACCCCCTGGCTTCACCTCTGCTCTTGCTGAGTGTCTCATCCAGCAAGGGAGCAAACCCAGGCTGCCACTGCTGAGGTCCTGCTGGACATCCAGGTGACTGACTACACTTGGCCAGGACAGACTGAAGCAAAACAGAGGCACTTTAAATGACCTGGAGAATTCCAGAGCATGAGTCCAGTCAATACAGTAAATGAGACTTGTTTGTATTTCAGAGAAATTAAGTATGCCATCAGTTCAGGGATTCACAAGCTGAGGACAAACAGAAGCCTTTCCTACCACAAAGAAAGCTGCTTCGTGATCCTCTCTTAGACACAATCTATCCAATGTTACCAACAACCCCTGAAACTCTGCAAAATCCTGCCACTCCCCCCTCAACATCACACATCAAGTTTATTCAGGTCACCTAATGCAGCATGAAAATAGCTGGGCATCCAGTGGAGAGCACCCAACACAGTGTCAGCACCTACAGCTTGCATTTGAAACTTCTCAGAGGTTGTCAAGGCAACAAGTTCAAGTTGTCTACAGTTCACATTGCCTTGCTAGGCGTACACAGGCCCAACCTACATTCAAGCTGACCTATAATGGAAACCTGCAGCTAGGACTCAGCAAAATCAGGTAGGTCCCTAAAAGCTACACAGCACACACCTTTGTAAAATGTCATGGGGGCAGAAACCAAACTTTTATAAACTGTTGTCAGCTACAAGCCATGGGAAGCTTAACTGTGTGAAAGACACACACTGCTCAACCATTTGAGGTGTTAATGTATTTAAAAAGAAAAAAAACAAACAGCAGCCAGAGAGACGAGTGAGCGAGAGAGCTCTGCAGATCCCAAGGTCAGTGCAGAAGAAAAGGGCAGAGGTGCTCCAGGGGCCGGAGCAGAGATCTCCCTGCAGCCCATAGAGAAGATGATGGAGAGGCAGCTGTCCCCCTGCAGTCCATATAGGTCCATGGTGGAGCAGAGATCCACCTGCAGCCTGTGGAAGACTCCACAGCAGAGCAGGGAGATGCCCAGAGGGGCTGTTCCCTATGGGAAGCCTGCACTGGAGAAGGCTCCCCATGGAGAGGAGCCCATGCTGGAGCAGGTTTGCTGGTGGGATCTGTGACCTTGTGGGGGACTGACGCTGGAGCAGCCCATTACTGAAGGACTGACCCCATGGAAAGGACCCACACTGAAACAGTTCTTGGAGCCTGCAGCCTGTGGGTGAGGTTCACCTTGGAGATGCCAGTGAAGGACTGTCACCCACATAAGAAGGACTCCACCCTGGAGCCTTAAACAAGGTTGTGAGGAGTCCTCCCTCTGAGGAGAAAGGAGTGGCAGAGACAAAGTGCAATGAACTGACTGCAGCTCCCATTCCCCATCCCTGGGCACTGCTGGGAGGAGGAGGCAGAGATTTCATGAGTAAAGATGAATCCAGGAGAAAGGGAGAGGTGAGGGGAACATGTTTTAAGATTTGGTTTTATTTCTCATTACCCTACTCTGATTTGATTGGCAATCAATTAAATTAATTTCCCCAAATCAAGCTGGTTTCACCCGTGACAGTAATTGGTGAGTGATCTCTCCCTGGTCTTATCTCAACCCACAACACAGCTTTTTGCTGTGTTTCAGCTCCCTTGTCCAGCTGAGGAGGGTGAGTGATAGAGCTGCTTGGTGGGCACTTCATGTCCATCCAAGGTCAACTCACCACAATGTTACTTAATTTCTATAAATTAATTAACTTCTGTTGCCTATGTTTAATTGCTAAACCTACTTTCCTACAGAGCAGATTAATATTCACACATTAAAAGAAAGCAGGAGTCAAATATAGTGACCAGTACTCAACATACAGATTTCTGAAATCTGCATTCAATTAAAACTGCATTTTATGCAATTGCATTTGATTAAAATTTAGTACAATATATTTTATTATCAATACAGAAATCATCAGGTGACAGGACTGGGTGTGACACAAGCTTTTAAAATCTTCATCTTGAACACAACTAAGTGCTCCAGTATACACAATAAGGCATGTAGATCTTATTGTTCTGGAAATATGGATCAGTTTCTCTAGCCTAATTATTTTGAGGCCCTTCCTTCTGCAGCATTCAAGACAGTTGACATTTGAATTTGAAATTCTTCATTCACTTTCAGGCAAATATAAAATTTATCTGTGCTGTTACATAGGCATAAAAAAATCATAGCTCTCATAACATCCATATTTTACTTAGGAGACCTCCCAATTTAATGATGCTTCAAACATTCATAGAGCTCTTTAATTCCCTACAATATGTGAAGATGATCTGAATAAGGCTTTTTAAAGTCACATCTCAGCTTTTTATGGAATTTATCTTTTTCTTATTATAAGGATCAGCGTTGAATACTTCTCTTTGAGTACAGGTTTTGTCTGCTAAAATTTCTAAAGTAATATCAGAACACGAGTGCACTCCCAGGACAATATTTCATTATTAATAAGCTTAATCCCCATTGCCTGATTACAGCATCATTACAGATGTCTGGTTCACACACACAGCACTTCAAACCCCCATGGAAAAAACAGAAGTTGAAATGTTCACATTACAAATGCACACAGGATATAAATTTGGACTGTGGCATTTTCTGCTGTCAAATCTCCAGAAAGTCTTTACCAAAGCCTGCAGAACGTCACAAATCCACACTGAGCCCAGATATTAGCAGAAGAAAATTCTAATTACTTGTTTCTGTAGAAAGAAGGGGCCTCAACTGGGCTGTGTTTTACTGTGCTGCTCTGTGCAGCTTTGCCTGAGGCAGCTTTTGGGTGTAATTTTCCTTTTACCATTTCTCTGCTTCAGTTGGCTGTTCATGCCTCATAGCTGCTCTTGGCTGGATGATACAGCTTCATAAACTACCATACTTATTATATATAAATTAGATATTCACAACACTGGGAAATAAATGGATACATCCAACCGAGGACAAAAATAAATATTACTTCTGTGACTGAACTGATTTTAATTCTTTTTCTTTTTGATACACATAGCTGATTTAGTTCTCTCCACTCCATTCATTTACAT
This sequence comes from Rhabdornis inornatus, assembly GCA_013397075.1. Taxonomy (NCBI): domain Eukaryota; kingdom Metazoa; phylum Chordata; class Aves; order Passeriformes; family Rhabdornithidae; genus Rhabdornis; species Rhabdornis inornatus. Next base: position 564,009 of record VWZS01000915.1, on the reverse strand, counting down.
TCTCCTGTTGATAGAAATACGTATAAAATCTTAATATCTTCCTGCTGCTAAAATGTTTTCAGTTCTTAGGGTATAAAACTGCATTATAATAACGAGTGAACTGTGCAAACATATTGTAGGCTCCTCTGATTTATGCTAGTAATACAGGAGAGACTGGACACACATACAGGCAGAACCACAATTAATAGAAAACAGAAGAAATTTCCATATTTTAGAAAACACAGGAGTCATCCCACACAAAGCTAGGAGCTTTACTTTGCAATGTTTACATTTTTTGGGCTATGTTCACCTTAATCGCTTCTAGATTTTAAAAAGGGTAAATTTTTGAAACAGTTGAAAACATTTTCTTCCTTCTATACCTGTCATCTCTAACAATGATCAAATTACACCAAGTGATAATAACATTTAAAAATTACCCACTAATTTGTGTAATTTAAATTCTTAGCCTTCTTTGATAAATCAGCAGCTCTCTGGACAAGTTAGAGTTCTCCTTTTTTCTTGAATGTGATGCTGAACCTGCCTTCTAAAGTCTCATTACCCTCAAGAGCTCAGCCAGCTCTGAGCTGAAGACAAAGTAATTTTAAATCCAAATATAAAATAAAAAGGGCAGTTACAATGGTAAAAGATCTATTTTGTACAAATAGAAAAGTGGCAGATTTGATGTGTCTGTTGCTGTTTTGGAAGAAAAAGGTTCTGGCAGCTTTAAGGTAAGGGGGAGAGGAAATCCATTCCTATAATTTAATTAAACATATTTTTAAAACGAGCATCATAATTTCATTTGGAAGCAGTCTGATCATAAACTGACAGAATGTTTAAAATTTTATTAAATTTAACTACAGATGACTAGACTCTTATCTCCCAGAGAAGTGTTTAATTTCTCACTAGTGCTGGGATTACCTTCTTGATTGTGGGAAGGATGTGTCTGGCATAACATTTCTGTCTAAAGGTATCCTTTACAAAAAGTTGTGCATTCTTCATTCAGCACCAACTGCAGGTCTCAATTCTCAGCAGCAAAATGTGTTCCCGGGTAGAAATACAGACAGGATAGGATACAAAAAGCCAGGATCACCTCTGCAGTGTTTTCATCCCTCTCAAAAGGACACTGGTTGAGAGACCAGTAAAGAACAATTAAAGGACCTACACTGTCAACATCTTATGATACTTCTCTTACAGCTGTCTTGCCTTTCAGCATTGTAAGCAGTGCTAAAAGTAAATCATGCTCTTCCTTCAAGTCTAATTTAAGAAAATGCATATGAGTTCTCAGGGAGTTCAACACCGATCTCTCTAAATTTAAAAAAACAATTACAAACAAACAAACAAACAACAAGAAATGCAGAAAACTTCACTTCTAAAACAACAGAAAACATCTAAAAACTGACAATTGGGCACCACAGTTTTTTAGTACTTATACAAGAAAGGCAGAGAACACTTCAGAGCAACCTTAACAAGGAAAACTCATATTCAGATAGAACAAAGGATTGTTAGGGGAAAGTGTAGATTCTTCATGCAAGACAAAGAACACACTCTCATTTTCCTGAAACAATAACCAAGGTTGGTTGCAGATAGAAAAAGTGTGTGACACAAAATCACAAAAATTAAAAAATAAAGCATCATCACTTAATGAAAGTAGTAGATTATACTGGGATGAAGAATAAGGAGAGAAATAACATTATAATAAAACTAAGAAGAATGGCCAAATGTTCTCTGACGATAGTCAGAGCTGACACTGTCCTTTCAAGCACTTCAACCTCCTATTTTTTTCACAGGAGACTCTTTCTGGAGATCCAGATAGAGATGGATGACTGCTGAACTAATTATCCTAGTGTTCCACATTGGAAACCAATTCTTTTTTTTAAGAACTGAACCTCATGTAAGATTTGAACAGCAAATATGATCTTATTGTAAGGGGCATCATTAAACTAAACAAGACCATTTTACTGCTCCCCATATTTTCAGAATTTGTGCACATGTAGTCAGGATTACTGTACATGCAAATGACTGCTTAGAAGGCTGACTGCTCAGCTGTCTACAAAATTTCTGCAGCCATATGCACAATCATGACTAATTGCATGCCCATTTTTATGTAGTTAAGTGATTTGGAACAAGTGAGGTTTTTTCCTCCAAGTAAAGCTCAGACCCCTCAAGATCTTTGATCAACCTAATAGAAGCGTTCTTTTCCCCTTATGCTACAGCCTGCTAATGGTGATCAAAAGTGGTTTTAAAAAATGGAAAGATGAAACTTGATGCAGTTTATGCTTCTTCAGCGACTAATAATGCTCAAAATTATTTGCTTCACTTTTGAATCTCATTTCTCAAGGTCACTGAAGTAATTTAGGCATCTACATGCTTCATTTCAAAAGTGACAAACACTCTCTCTGCATCTGAGCAGGAATTTTGAGATAACATATCACTTCAAAAGAAATTTTAAACAAAAATTTAAAATGTCACTTCAAAGTCTGGCTCAAGAAACCGCGTGGGGAAAGCAGGAGAGTATAATGAAAAATGCATATAAATCTGTACACTTCAGATACATGATACAAGATATCTTACAGACAAGTTCAGGGTCCTGTCTTGTACACTCTCCTATACTAACCCAAGGAAACAAGTAACTGTCCATAGATGTGCTCCACTCCAGAACCAATACAATGCCATTTCAAATCAGCATACTCCCAAGCTATCCATGGCAAATTTGAGTCTCTAACAACTTCTTGTAGAAAGGAACTTGGGTGCAGCAGGGCTGAGTGTCACTGTGCCACAGCATTGAATGCCCAGTCCCCTGGTGGGACTTGCAGAGTTTCAGATCAGCTCTGCATGCGGGATGTAGCATTATTAACTTCAGCGAGGCCAGCAAGCCAAACAGGATACGAGAAACTCTGAAGAGCGAAGTCTCGTAATCCTGCTCACATCTACAATTTAACCATTTTTCTCTCCTGCACTGTGCAGAGGTGCCTCTTTTGTTTCATGATTTATCTTCTAGAACAGAGCTGCTATGTCCTGTTAGTGATGGACTTGGTAACCACTACAACTTTCCTGACAGTTCTGTCACTCCTTTCTTTCTCTTTCTTTGTCTTGTTTTACAAGAGAGAGGCCAAGAAGGAAGAGATAATCACAACTCCCATGGTCAGTGGTTAAGTCCCCCTTTGGAAGTGGGGAGATATGCACTGAAATCCTGATGCGCTGAATACTTCATACAAAAAATTAGCAAATATTTGGTGGAACTAGGACTAACTTAAGAAACATGAGCTCAGCGCTGACATTTTACTTCCAGAATTTTATATTTAATTTAGCTATACAAACATACAATTATAGATAGAAATCATATGATGCAATGAGCATTATACTGAAGGGCAATCGAATAAGATTAAGTAATTTCCAGACTGGGTACTTCAGGCTTGTCTTAGTAGAGCAGAATCAAGAGCAGGAGATATGAAATCTGAGTAGCACAACGTCCAATGGAAAAGCAATCTTTTGAACGCTTTAGTGAGTATCAGGCTAAATGCTGTGAGTTACTAAGTGCTCAAAGACTGAGCCTTAGAGTCATTTGCTGTATAATTGGTTATTTATTATTTATAAGTGTTGGACTAAATTCCTCTCAGTATCATTGGTTCAAACACTTGCAGCCAAAGAAGGAACACTCTGAGAATGTCCTGGTGCATATGAGGTCAAAGTTTGTCCTAACACTCTGGGTGTTGTATCAGTGGTTTTATTTTCTTTAGTCATTAGCTGCAAAGAACTATTTTTATTTATTTATACTTACTGTGTATCAGTTTACACCAAAATGTATATAAACATAGGCTTGCTGTCATGTCTTGCATTATCTTAATTTGTGTGAGCTATTAAGCTACGCTGCTATACAGCCTTATGGCATTAGAATATCAGCAATAACCCCTACATCTATATGCTAAAAGTTCAGGCCTTGACCTTTAAGGCAAGATAAACAGATATCCATTTTCATTTAGAAAAGCCAACAAACATTCCACATTGACTGAAACATATGACTGACCTTCTCTTCTGACTTTATTGAACAGCTAAATCCTATGAAAGTTCAGGTTATTTTAAAATGCCAAATCAGCAATAAATATTAAGAAATCATAATTACAGAAGCACATACTGTAGGGTTATTCCAAATTGTCATCTTATATCATAAAGCTTATGCAATATATAAAAATAAAGCTGTAATAAAGAAGGTCCGTCTGTATTGCAAAAAATTCTCATATACTACATCCATTATCAGAATGCACAGGTTAAATGAAAGCTGAATTTCAGGACAACACCTTGCATACCCTTAATGCACCCCATAATGAGTTTTTAAAATAATGATGCCAACTGGTGAAACTGTTGCCTGCCAACTACAAATAAGAACATTTGATAAATATTTGTAAAGGCTGTATTATTACAAAATCCTTAGAAATAATCATCAAAGACAATCAACAACCCTATTGAACTCATATTTACCACAAAATATTTGGAGCATCCTTAAGTATATTGCTGCCTTTGTTGTCCCACATGGATGCTCCCAGAGTGATCAAATGTAAGTCAAAATGGGAGGGCATGCTTCTTTCTACAGTGGATATTAACAAATGAAAGACAGCAATGATAAAAAGGCCTCTTTCCTTATGCACATTTTTCTTTATTTTTACCGTGCATAAAATGCAGTTTCTACCCTTATCTATAACCTGAGCTTGCTGCCATTCCACCATAAGTGGTATTCTCAAATAAACCAACTGTTAGAAACAGATATCCTCTTTAAACATCTGAAATATATTCTAAATATATTTCAAAGTTCTTACTACTGTAAGAGCCATCAAACTCCTCTGGTATTAACTAGATGTTAAAGTATCTTAGATCACTTTTCATCAACAGGTAGCATGCATCTTCTTTACTCCACACCCACCTAAGATATTAGTGCCAGCAAGGATAAATTACATGGTAGCCTTGGGGGGGGGAGTGTTTCTGAAACAGTATCCGGTGCAAGATGACCAAATACAAGATCATATCACAGTCAAAAATCCGTAACACACCAAAATTATATGCTCGCATCTTATGAGGAGCTATAACACCATATCTGTTTCACACAAAAATATTGTGGTCCCAAATTATATATGTGTTGGTGCTTTTTAAATTATATTATATGTTTATTTCCACTTCTGGCTGAGAATTCTTTTATGTACTGTCCAACTAATATTTCTAAAGACTTCCACAGACACAAAAAACCCAGGTAGAAATCACTGTAGTGACTGAGAGCATATTTATAAGCACACTGATTCCTTACTCAACCAATAACAGCAAGTTTTTCCAAGTAAGCTGATCTGAGCTGATGGCCTAGAGAAATTCTTGAAGGAGCATCAACAACAGAAGCAAACTGTCAACTCAACCTTATGTCATCCAAGTTTGTAGAGCTTAAAATTCAGCAACCAGAAAGAAGCAATCTGGTGGTTCATATGAAGTTCATAGAAAGGAAAGCATAATGGTAATGTGACAAGTAGCCTGGTACCTGTGAAACTGTAAAATCTCTACCATTCAATGCACTGTCTTCAATGTCTTTCAAGAAAAAGATTAATTAATAAATATTATTAACATTAAGCACATAGGGTATCTTAAGAGGAATGTACCCCAATTTCATGGAGAATACTGTCTTATGGATAAATTTTCTGCTGTGTAATGTAAATACCATTCTTGTTGTTAGAGACCAAATTATAGCTAATATTAAATGTGCTCATTTGAATATCATAAAGCTTAAAGCATGTATAATCCTTTAAAAAAATAATTTCCCAAGAGCTAAGAATACTGGCATCTAAATGTCATTTTGTTATACTTCAAACTATCTTAAAACCATCTACACATTAACTACAAAAAAAATACCAAATTTTCTCACATCATAAAAATTTTACGGATGTACATCTACATGTGCACATGTAACACAGATGTTGAGATAAGCACACACTAGTTCAAATAGTCTGTCTCACCCCCATTCAAATTATATTAGCATAAGGGCCAAGACAGGAAATATCTCATTACATCTCAACCAAAGGTTTTAACGTCTCAGTGGAAAAAAATGAAAGATTTAGCTGGAAATTAGAATGTCCAATTTACCAACTGGATCTAAAACACTCTTAAAATCTAAAGGCAAAACTCAATTTGAAAAAACTGTAAAGTACAGAACATGGGCCATTTTACCTTAGTTGTTTATATTAAATAGTTCACCACTCCCTGGGTCTTAGCCAACAGAATTTGAGGCACTTACTGCACTACTTTATTAGCTGAGAAACAGAAAAAAATGTGAAAGCACTCCTCAAAATGGCCTTTTGCAAGCATGCTGCACACACTGAATGTAGGGTGAGTCTCCTGTGCCTGCTGTCATGGACAACTCAGTGCCTTGGCTTTAAAAATCAATCCATTGCACCCCCTGCTCCTGCCAGCCTTGCTGCCCAGGACAGTGGCACTGGGCACACACATACCTACACACACATCTCCTGCTCCATGAGGAGCACACTGGTGCCTTACCTTTTCTTAGCTGTATACTGAGCCTCTTCCCTATCTTTTTGGTGTTATAGCCACTGTTTGCAGTGGAGGTGAGAACTTTCTGAGGTGATGGTACCAGGCCAGAGGGTGGTTTCCCTGATGAATTCACACTGTGAGGTAGCTGCGAGTAGGAGTCTGTCTGATCAGGGTGGTTACCCACTCTAGACATTCTTTGTAACGTGTGAAGTCCAGCATTGTTAATACTTTTGCCATCAGCATACTGGGAATCAGGGCTGAAGCGGCTGGAGTAGAACAGGTTCTCACTCTGGGACAACTGCTCGTACTGCTCTTTATTCGCCGCAGGGACCACGTGGAACCAAATGAACGGCGTACGCATGGCTTGGCGAAACATATGCTGTGCTCTAGGTTTTAAAATGAACAGAAAATTAGCAAATTAGGACTGGCAGACTACGAGACATTATAAGCATAATTACTAATGTTAATTAAGCAACACGAGCTGACAGACACATTGCACTCAAACATAAACCATAAAACTTGAATCTGTTTACTAGCCTATTTGGTCTGCTTCTCGCTAAGGTTTACTGCTTTAGGGCAACACTATGGTTAAATATGCTTAACGACTAATGTAGCAAATACTGGATTCAGAAAAGCAAAAAGTTTAACCACTTGAAATGCAGACAGTTCTATAGCAGGACTGCAGTGTCCTTTTGTTTTGAACCTTGATAATTGCAATAATTGCGATAGCTGTTACCACAGTGAAAACAGAATTATTAGAATGAAAATTACTAATTATAAAAAGGCTATGTATTCCACAATTTTCTGATTATATGCAGTCGTGCAACCAGTCTAGCTTACACTTCAATTTTTTTCAGCCAGTAGTCTAAAAGAATGCAACATTAAGAAATAGGAAAAAAATGCTCAATCCTGTACAGACAGACACTGGGCTCAAGGTCACAATCCACAGTATACAAAGTCAACAAAGTCTCTTCACAGACTTTACAAACTGTGATTCAGAACCTTAGAACAAGCAGAGACAAGCTGCTTCCAACCATATGGTACAGGGTTATGTTTCAGTTCAGGTTAGAAGCAAAGAAATTAAAAGCGCATTTCAAATATATATTAAATATAAGATGATCAGAACAAATGATATTTGACCCTCAGTGTGTTACAGACTTCAGAACAATATTATCATCCATGAAATCACTCATTACCTGCATACCTCTTTTCTATTTTCCTCTTTCACTTACCTGAGTGTGAACTACAATCTAATTTCCCTCTTAAAAGTCTTTCTGATTCATTTCGAGATTCTACCAAGTCCAGACAACCACTAAGCAAATATTTATAAATTTTAAATATCTTTAAACTTCTCCAGGAAGTTTCTGCATATACAGCGCCTTTAGTTCTCACACAATCAAAAAACACACATATTTTTAAAATATTAAAGTCTTCAAGTTGTCTATTTATATTGAACATGGTGCATTGCAAGTATAAGAGCAAAAGTCATATGGGAATTTCAAGAAAAACAGATTACCAATATAAGAAGAAAAAAATCTATCATGTATAAAAAAAATCAAATGAGAATTGCATATACCCTAACAACAATAATTATCCTGATTTTTTTTAGTCTGGCTATATAAAAGCCACTAATGTCCCTAAGTGTACCTTTTCTTTATTAGAAAGGCAAGCTTAGAGATTTTTTTCTTACCTTCCTCAAATTATTGCAAGGTGCAGTGTTAAATAATGTAATGTAACATGTGGTAAGAACACTTACTGTTCAAATCTCCTGTTCCGCAGGTCTCCGTCATTAATCCTGACAATACAATCATTCTCACGGAAAAGGTTTTCTTGTTCAGCTTTCCCACCCTTCTCCAGTCGCTTCACCAGCAGCCCCAGGGTTCTGGAACATTAAGATTACAAATTATTACTATCTGAATAATTTGCAACATAGAAAATCCTACTGATTTAATATTTTATCATGATCACTACAGAAACTATATTTTAAACCATCTTTACCTTGAAGTAAGATAGCACAGTTTCAAATAACTTCAAGTATTACCTGATTTATTATCTCTTTTCCATAAAACAAAAAGCCTAGGTGAATCAAACATGTCAAAAGTAAGAATGAACACGCTGTGGGATGACAGCATGCCCATTCTTGAAAAAGGCCAATATTTCTGTGCAGTAAAAACTCCAAGAACCATCACATATCTGAGAAAAGACATCTTTTCTGCTAGTTAACTGAAGCTGAATAAGTTCAACTTAAAATTTGAATTTCTGAATTGGCAGAGAATGCCACAGCCTTTACTACTCCTTCTATGCAAGTGAAACATGGGGTCATCTCATATAATAAGCAGCCTGTAATGAGGGGATGGATAGATAATTCAGTAATTTCATGTGAACCAAATGCTTTTATTTTTAAATCTTAACATTTTTTAATAAAACAAAAAAGAGGAAAAAATTTAAATTCTCTTTTTAATTTCAGAATCTTATCTTAAAATAAATTAACTGAAGACAATTTCCATTTGATAGCCTCTATGCAATGAGTTAGTCCCCACTGTTTCGTGCTTACCCACAGTATCATCTTAGGGACATCTTTAGAGAGAAAAGGTGAACAAATATGCAACATAAAATTATGAAAAAGGATCCTGAAGAATGGACTTCTGAGGTACTGATAGGACAGTATGAAAAGTCAGTGATGTTTCTATACCTGAACTCTCTACCTGAAGGAGAACTCAATCTTCAGGATTATTCTTGCATCAGCACTGCATTTGACTTTTATTTTTTTTTTTAAAGATCTGTTTTACAGTGAAATCCCACAGGATTTATCAGTGGGTCAAACTCACATCATCCAAGTCAACAGCATTACTTTTTTCAGAATTCATTTCAAGGCATGGTGTGAAAAATACTTGTTTCCAAATCAGTAGGAATTGCAAGACCACGCATGTCTTTTAAGCAAAAACCTTTCAGCGATCACAGCACTTCCATTCACACATAATAATACCTCAGAGCAAATGAGCAGTCAGTGGTGCTTAGAAGGATTCCTCATGTGCTCAAAAGTTACCTATGCACTTGAGCACTTCATCAAATGGGTCAGAAAAACACAATTAACTTATTTCTTCCAGTTTAAATTCTTCATTTACCAATTTATTGCCAGCATAAGCATAAGCTGGCAATACATTTTTTTTTACAGAACAGTCATACATTTTCTCCTACAAGGCAGATGAAGGAGTAGAAGAAATGATCCTAGCAGTATTTCCATTTTGGAACCTCCTAGAGACATTAAGATATGATGTTGAAAGGATCTAAACACGTAAACAGACTGTGAGGAGAAAAACAACATAAAGCATTCTGACAACACAAATCATCAAATTAAGCTTGAGTCAGACATTTGCATGGCAAAAAACTCTACAAGTCCTCAACAGTGGCACACTAAACCTAATGACCATGTTGTGCTCCCTTTATTGTACTACAATTTTTTGATCATTATTAGGTTATGTAGTCACAGTAAGTAAAACAAAACAAACTTTAAAATACTGATTTAATCCCTTTTTTCCTTCTGTTCACTAAAAAAAAAGTTGAAGGCAGTCTCAGATTTTTAAAACTGATAAATAATTATAAGAAAATTAGAGATGGTTTGATAGTTGAAGAACCAAACTAAAAGTCATATTAATAGTAAAAATAAAAATACGTGTGTGGCTTCACTACATTATTTTTATCAGAATTACAGTTTTGACAAAGAAACATGATGTGTGAGAAAACAAGTTTGTGACTTCTTCACTTGTGAGTTGATGAACTTACTTTGGGGAAATTGTCTTTGAGCCACAAAGTGAAGCTACTGAAGAGCATAACTCTAAATGGGGAAGAGATAGGCAAAGCAAATATAAACTAGGGAATGCTACATTTAAGTGAAAACCAACAAAATACTTGAACAGGAAAGGAAGGAGTTGTGTCTACTCTTCCTTTTCTTTCATTTGATGCCCAACAGCTCTTTGATGCAGGTGTACTCCTCTGCAATGTCCAAAGACAATTCAGAATTTGGATGTGCATACAATGCCTGCACAAGAGCATACCTAGTAACAACAATGGTTGTTTGGTTTATATGGTTAAATATTAAAAATATCAAAATATCAAAACAATATGTACACAAAGTACAACAATCTAAGTTAATACAATGACAATACGTGATACAAAATAATGTGGTTATTTCATCCCAATGTTCCCATGTACTTATTATTACAAAATAATTGCTCTATCAATAGTTTTGACAGCATTTTTCTTGAAATCTTACTTTCTACTGTCTCACATTCTGAATTTATATCAAATTATTAACGCAAGATGCACCTTTATGCATAGTTTGACATTTCTTAAATTTATTCTACTTAGGCTATCAAATCTGTAAAAATATACTAATCCTAACCAATAGTAGAATAATGTAACAGATAAACAAACTACCAGTCAAAATTGTAAATAATCTCATTAAACAAAGGCTACAAGTTCTGCTAATGCAAAACTGCTCATCTCTAACATGGCATATGGTGCTCGTGAGGATTTTGCTTTTTAACAAATGTTAGAGCTAGGTTAACCAAGGCATATAAAGCTAAAGTCACTGAGAGCAAATTCAAGGCTGGATGAACAGACTGAGTCAAACCTGAAACCAGGCTTCTCACAGTGCCTTTTAATTTATTTAATGTTTTATATAAACACATGGCACAAAAGATCCCTTTAGACACAATTCCAGAAACAATTTCCCAAATGATTGGGAACTATGGAAAATGTATGTTTTTCAAAAATTAACAAAAGCCTACCAATTTCCTACAGTATTTCTTCAGCATATTATGGTTAGATGTAAGAATGTGACTCTAAAAAAGACTTTATGGGAATTCTTGTTTGTTGTTGCAGCAACTGGAGATAAACAAAGTAGACCTGATATTGCAAATATGCAATAACCTAAAAACAAATTGGAATTTTTTTCCCTGCCATATGCCACCATAATTAATCCTGAGAAGTGGAGCTCTACTACAGCTTCAATATTATGTTTCCTACATTAGGAAGACATAAATTTTGAAAGCATCTAAACTCATCTGGTATAAAGTACCAAAGTCAGTATATACTTTTTTTTTAAACACAACCACGTAGCATACAAATGTATGGGTATATTTGAATTTGCTTAATTTCATCCAGTTAAAGTAAGTCAACACAGTTTCTAATATAAATTCTTCCATTACAGATCTTTTAAACTCCAGCTCTTTAATGAATGAGATTAAATATCAAATAAGCCTTCATAAAACACTCTGCAAGTCTACAATCCTGTTGAAACAATAATTATAAACAGAAATTTGGTACCTGTGCTGTTTTAGACTAACATTAGCTGACATGGAAACAGAAGGGAAACTGCCAAAGCACAGAGCTCAATCTTTGTATTTGTTTTAAATACCTAATTGGGAATGTAAGCAGCTGAGATTATATTAGCATTTGCACCACTGTATTTCCACAAGGTTCATTACTCTAATTATACTATTAAAATAAACTCAGCTACATGTGTTAACATTTCAGTTCTCAGTATAAATTACAACCAATGATAAAACTAGAAACAAGCAGCAAATTTTTTATTGACATCTAAATTGCCTGACTTAGTTGGGGTAGTTCTCCACATGCCATCCAGATGTATGGAAATGATGATAATTTATCTTAATAAAAACTGACAGTGTAAGTAAAAATAAAAACTGACATTGAGCATCTAGAATATGATTCGGCCATCATGGCCCATTGTATGGACACATTGAAGTTATTTATCCATTTACCTGCAAGCTAACTGTAGTGTAATCAAATCAGACAGAACAGAAAATAGCCAATTTAAATGTTTACATAAAGTCACTAACATGAAAAGGCAAAAACTAGATTAAGGTACAAAAATAAGGATTGATTGAAAATCTGAGGTACAGCAGTTTCAATGCTCTGAAAGATCTCTGAAAAGTTCTACAAGAATATAAACACAGTATAAAATTCCTAGATTCAGAGGTCAGAGTAGGCATATCAGCTTGTTTGTTTAAGTTAAATTATCAATGCTAAATTGCACATAAAATCCTTTACCCAATATTGACATCACAGCACTGCCGTGGAGGCATTTAAATTTCATGCCTGAAATCCAGAACCAATTCCCAATCTTTGGTAACCACTCCTCAGCTTTTTAGCTTGAGTAATATTTCAAATTATGCTTATAAAACTCCTTAAAGGCTGAGATCAGATAGTTTGAATTCAGATACAAGAGTGAGGGAATGGTTCATTCACTCCACAGAGAATTTTTTCCCCATACATATGTTTTTAAAAGCCATGGCTACCTTTGAGACTTAAAAGGCTGGAAATGCAGGAGATGAATAAATGGAGAGGCAGACAGCACAGACCTCCTACTTGATCAAAGAGAACACGACCATTAGAGAGGCACCTTGAAGGCAATATTATGGACTCTCAGTATAGACAATGGACATTAGATATTACTTTAGTTTTCTTTGTACCTTGAGTACAAGACTAAAATTTTTACAGTGACACCTGAGGTGAATTTATAAACTCAAGAAAATGAAGGATACTTCCAATAAAATAAATTTAAAAAAAAAATAGAGAGACTATAAAAAAATTCAAATTTCTAGATTTCTAGTAAGGGTAATTAGGATTTGTGTATGTTTAAATGCCCATCTTCATTTGAGGTTTTTCTTTTTCTTCAACGAAACCTGTTACATTTGTCATTTAAACTGACAAAAATTCTCTTTTATTACTTTCTTTTGAGACTTCCTAATATTTTAAGACATTTAGGATATATAACAAAAAACATTTTTAGCTGCAGGTTTTAGATGCACGGTTAATCATGGATTTTGTGGCATACTTCAACAGGAAGAAAAGCTGGCAGAACTGTGCATATCTGTCTGTATGAAAGTAACATGTCTCATACTTATTAGTGGATGTTAGTTGTGGGGTTTTCAGATGAATATCCAAATCCTTTTCAGTTCTGCTTTACTAAGTAGACTTCAGAGTAGTCTTGGGACTATGGGACTCTAACTTCCATATCATTATTCACAGATATTTCTGATGTTATCTCATATATTCCTTGTGTCAATTGAATCTCTTTCCAAAGACAGACCAAGCAGGATTTCAGAAGAGCAGCTAGGGTATACAGCTTGAGAAGATTTCAAAAGTAGAAGAGGCCATATAATGGTAAATTATGCTATAATTACTGTTGAGTCTGCAGAGAACTTGGTGCATCCCCACTTAAACATCAACATAACATCCCACATCATACAGGCTGCTCAAATGAGATTCCTACAGGACTGTTTGCTCCTGTCTCTGAGCACCTAATAAGAATGAAGGATTGGTGGTATGGCAATTTTGTACAGTTAGAATTTTCTTTCATATTTTTCTCTCATTGATTTCCTCTTTCCTCTACTCTCATCTAAGCACATTGCTACTTACATTTTCATGCCTCCTTTTCTACTCAGCACTGCATCTATGCCACTGCAAAAATGTGCCAGCAGGTTTGCAAACAAAACTTTTATCCTTAAAAAATGCACAACCATAAGGTGATGAATATGTATACCCTCCTTCCTTTTGATAAGGTGAACAAAATCTGTTAACAAAATCATATGATCAAATAGGCCAATAAAAGACTGACACATTTCTAGAGGCAAAACCAGGATAACAAGGAAACATAAACAGAATAAAGTTTCACCATGTCTTTACAAATCAATACTACTTTTACCAGAGAAATACAGTTTTTTTAATTTAAAAAAAGTCTCCATTTTAGTGGGAACATAAATAATTTGTAGCATCTATATAGATTAGGCAGAGACCTTTACAGATTTTGTTCAAGATTAAAAGCCAGTACTCAAAAGATTCTTATTCCAAACCCTCCAAAGACCATGAAGAAGCCAAATATTTTCTCAATAGAACTAAAGAACAGACTTATGGCTAAAAATTTTTAGAGTTTTGGAGTGCTTCCTTAGGGATTGAGTGAATTTTTTGGTGGGAGAAGGCTTATTGCATAGGGGAACAAAAGATGAATTGCATAATATGTTTTTATACTTCTTCAAGTTATTCATTCAATAACCATTGCCTTTTGAGTAACATTTTCAAAAGCAAAAGAAAGGAATTACAAGAAAATTAATTGAAAACATAGCATAACTAGAATTGAACAACAAGCAAATACAAAACAACTATGGGACAGTGGACTAACCTATATGACACATGAGATCTTTTCTTTTTGGACATCCCTCAAAGTCTTTACTCAGTCCTGTGTTTGGTTTTCTGTAATTAGGTATCTACTACGCAAATCCCCTGCTCAAGTTATTGTAAGCAGGGAGTTGTAGGTTGATTGTAGCAGGGAGAATTATTTTTTGCAGCCAGAGGAGGAACAAAGAGCAGCCATGTACTACAGTGAGAAATAAGCAGGAAGCAGAAGATCCCTGCCATGCCTCTGCTTTCCCTCTGAATATATCAAAAGGAGAAACAAGTGTGTCTTATCTGCTCAAAAGAAGTGGGAAACCAGGAGGGGGAAAAAGAATTAACCCCATCAATTTCTTCAAACCTGAACCTGGGTGTGTTCCTTTCCCTGTCCACACTGGAGGCAGCTGGAGAAAAATGTGTTTATCCTACCTGAAAGCACGCATAGGCATGGGTATGCAGACAGTAAAGCAGCAGCACAACACAAGCACTTAGAATCAATCCCAAGAAATGAACCCTGCTTTTCCTTCATTAGAACACACAGGGCACGGCAGAAAACTTTTGGAAGTATTCTAGATCCTCCCCAACTCTGCTCCTCTACACTTTCAAGACATAGGACCAAGTGTCTCCCCTCTCCAGCAGATTGTTTTTTGGAGGGTCGAAAAAACTCAGTAATTACATCAATGAAGTGAGTTCTAGTATTACGAAGAAAAAGAGGATACATTTTAATATAAAAATTATTTCCCTTGTAACAGAATTTTCTTTTCCAGTATGTCTTGATTTGAAAAACCTATATTTAAAATTAGCTTCCCTGTAGTAAAACTACCATATAATTTTGCATGACATCGTTAAATTTCTTTTAAAAAAATTATGTATTTTTGTGTTATGGCTACTTTCTTTGACATGGTCTCATTATGTACCAACAGTTTGAGCTTTGCCTCAGACTTGACAACTACATTAACAGGATGGAAGCGAACTTTACTCAAGTTAAAATTCTTATTCAAAATGTCAAAATATATATTTTAACATCAGTTTTATTAAACAAGTACTTAGTAGGCAGTTGACATTCTTAAACTGGTCTTTTCCTTGCCCTTCACACTGTTGAAATCCCAGATAAGTGTGTGAACATTTCAACCATTTCTAACTCTACCAGATTTACTTCTGAGTGACGTTTGAAGTACTGTTCACTCATGCCCTTTCCATCCCCACACTGAATTTACTGAATTTCAGATTATGAAGAGAAGAATTCACCACTTAACAGAACATTGCTCTTAATACTTGTAGTCCCCAGAAAAAGTAGCTTTAAAGTAAAACAAATTACATTTTCTCATAGTAGGTGTCAGTATGACTATGAAAGCATTGGGTTTTAAATAACAACTACAAATAAAGCTCTTATACTGTATTTCAAGTCCCATGAAGATATTGGTATAGAAGGAAAACCACCTAAAATACTCTAGTATTTCTGAAAATAGCATATTAATATTTGAGACATGCATTTGTATGACAAGTTAGTTTTGTTATTTTGTCAGTTTCTAATTATAAAACTGAAATTCCTATAGGACAACAGACATGATAACATAACACCCCTTTTCATGTGCAAAGATTACTTTTAAGAAATATGTAATTGTTCCCCTTTTCCTTAAAGAGAGAAGGAACAGTGTGTATTTAGAATATGCAACACCAAAATAAAATTTGCATATATTGCTGAAAAATTGTCATTTTCCAAGGTACTTAAAAGTTTGAAATCCACCACTAATTAACACAAAAGTTTAATATTTTTTCTGAGATTATCTTCATGACCCTAAATACTAAAACTCTACATTAACAAAGTAAGCATTAGACATTATGTATTCTGCTTATTAATAATATCCCCCACATCATATTTTTTAATGTAAACTACTTTTTCTTTACGATTTTTTTTTCCTGTGAACAATCAACTTCAGGAGTTTCACCCTATAAAACAAATTCACTTTTCTCCAAACCAGAATGTTTCAACTGGTTTTGCTACTTAATTTTAACCCCAACAGATGGAACAACATTAAATCTTGAAAGTGTGGCAATTGCTTTCTCCCCTATTCTTAACAAGCAAAAGCGTAGGACTCTTCTGGTTTAGATTCCTGCTGTTATTTGGAAACTTGTGGCTTTAAACAGTCAGCAGGGAAATGTTGCACAAATATCCACCTGAATAAGGGCAGAAGTTTATAAATTTCAGGAGCCCAAAGGGAAATGTCGTCATCCTTCAATTTCCCCCGAGATTACAACATCCAATTCTAACTCCTTCTAAGCAGAGCCTTTGAACTATAGAGTCCCTTCCAAGCACAGAGTCAGTAAAATTGCGTTTCTTCCTTTCTTAACCAGTGACACTGCCTCTTGAGAAACAGACAGTATTCTACAGAGGGCAAAGGCACACGATGCAAAACTGAACACAAGCAAGATAAAGCACAGCAAATTACAATGCAAGTAAAATCCTACACGATACGTTACCTTCCGCCTCGGGCACTGAAAGGCACTACATGGATTCCCAAAGGCCCGCCGTCATTGGAGACTTCTACCAGCTTTACCATATCACTGTGAGACAATGATGAATGAGGGAATATGAACATGTACCGTGGAGGAACCAAAAAACCCCACACAAACACACACACATAAAAACAAAACCATTCCAGAAACCAAGTTATGGTGATGAAAGCATTGTTGAATACTACGTACCTGAAGATTAATCTGATGGCATGAAAGGAGATCAATCATCAAAAATAGTTCAATTAATAGAACCAAGAGAAATCAAAGAGTTTTTTTTTTAATTTAGCTGAATACATAAAAATAGGTCTCATCATCATAACTGTATGCATATTGCTTTATTTCTTTTTCTAAAGTTAAACTGATCATTAAGCAGAAATACTTTAAATGCCACACAGAATTTTTCCTCACAAACCCAAAAGCTCATCTTAGCACTAGCATGCTTTACTTTTTTATCTTAGAGCCAATGCTAAATTTTAACATTAGATTCCCCATAACTACCTCATAATTAAATGAGAATTATTAAATTTTTAATTGGCTAAATCCTTCCAGTTTTAAAATATATTAATCTGTTTTATTGTAATTCCATTTCTTTTACTGGAAGGTTCCTGCATCTCCTTACTAAGCAAAGTTTCCAAAGTAAGGTTTAATTCTAACATTCAAAACCAACCAGACGTCCCCTGAAGCAACCATGCATCTAGTTTTCAATTATAATTTTTGCTGTAGTGAGGAAAAAAGCAGAAGAAAATACAGGTTCAGAATGAGACATGCAAAAATTGTAGAAAGAGATTTAGACCAAATCTATTAATGCATTTGAAACATACCCACATCTGGAAAGGTGGAATATAGCCCATGAACCATAGAGAGTTATAAATACAAAAATGAGAAAATAATACACAGAGGCTGAACCTCCCAGTAAAACTGGAAGTGAGAGATCTGAACAGAAGCCACAATCTAAATTTGTGGCTTATGCCTCTCTCTAGTGTTACATACTTTTTCCATATTTCCTGGCACTAAATATATATACACACAGATCATTGAAAAGCTTGTTCCTCATAAGAACACAAATAAAATTTAATCTTGAAATGGAGCAAAGAGCAAGACAAATGCCCTGCGATAGCAGTAAAAGATTTTCTACTTCCTTCAATAAGCTCTTGATCATATGGTGGCCCATCATGAAAGCTTGCAGCTCTTAATCTGTAAGTTGAGAATATCCAGACCACATAGGGTTGGGAAGTCAACACAAATCCTGGGTTACAGTTTGTTTCACCTACATTAAATTCTTTAAATATATATTTTAAGGTAGCCTTTACATTCACTGTATGCCTTAATTGGTGTTTGAATTTTTACCCTGATTTTTAAACAACATGAATGGAAGGTCTCTATCCTTATCACAATTAGTTCAGGGAAGTAGTGCAACAACAGGAGAGCCAAGAGACTTCAGCCAAAAACATGTTACTCTTCAGACATGGACCAATGTTTTAAGACTGAGATCAATACAGCATTTCATACTGTTCCATGTGCAGTTTTCTGTACAGGCTGACTTCATTTCCTCCTCACTGTATGTAAAGGCTATGTTTTCATTAACTAGTGTGCAAAGCAGCTCACAGGATTCAAGCAACTCCTCCGACCTCCAAAAGGAACTCTAAAAAGATATATTGGTAGGCCTGTAATTCTCCATGAGCTGCTTTTTTCTGACTTTGCTATTACCTTAGAAGAAAATTAAGGGCTATGAAAGAGAACAAATGAGAACCTGTGTGATGCACCTGGAACTCCATAAGTGGAAACACAGATTAAATTTTTTAAAAACCCCACTTATTTTCCATATCCAGCATTCACAATTTAGCTTGTTCTAGTGCTTGAGTCAATTATTTTAATTCATTCAAAATGTACACATCATCTTTGCACTCATTTTTCTTACACTTTTTCTTTAAAAAAAAAATCTATCCTAAATTCAAATGTTAAATTCTGTAAAACAGAAAACAAGAGGAAATGATCACTTCCTAAGAGAGATTCTTTCAATCTGGCTTCCTGATTTACTCAGAAGTTTGGGCCAACTGCTTCAAACAAATATGCAAAGAAGTATGAGATCAAAACAAAACATACACGAAGTAGCATATGATGAGAAGTCAATAAGTTACTTAAAAGCAACATCAGGAAGCATTACGTTTGACAGAAGTTCTGCAAATTCTATTTCAGAAACAGCATTTGGAATTTACAATGCAACAGATTTTGTAAATTGAACCAACTAAAATGCATGTTCTACTGCCTAATAGATGTCATCATGATCTTTATCTAACATTTAAACTCTCTGTCCCTAATTCATAATTTAATTCAAAAATAACAGGAGCAGAAGATTTAATTTTATTTAAAATTTAAGTTAATTAATTTAAAAGATTTAATTTAAGGCTAGAAGAGGTATTTTCTCATTAATTCCATAACAAGGTATGGATCAGTTCTTTTCAATGAAATGCAAAATGTCAAGTTTGCTCTATTGTTTGATGACATAAAATATCATCCAGTGATTGTGTTTTTAAATTAGGTGGAGCTAACAAAACACCAGTTTTGATCCATTCACAAAGTATGAGGTTTTTGACCACACAGCTTGTGACCCTGACACATCTTCCTAGAGACTGTGAACTAGTGATAGGAATTAAGATTTTTCCCTTTGAAATTCTTGCCTGTTGATCTATTTGTACTAGCACTGACCTTATTCCTTCTGTCAAGTTTTCAAAGTTCCATCAAATAAGCATCTTCTTTGAGGCAGAAAAATCTACTGTAGCATCAACACTTATAAATGTCAAGTTTCTGATGCTCATCTTAAACATAAGCTTTTTAAACTGTTTAAAATCTGTTTTAAAAAGGTCCATTGTTTAAAACCAAAATGACATATGACCAAAAAGAGATTGCCCCACTTTCTTGAGAGCAGTATCACTCATATTATTATGAGTACTTCACTAGTCTGTGCTCAATCTTAAGACTTGTTAAAACAATATGTTCTGCCAGTAACTTACTCCAGGGAAAAATTGGTAGCATTCTCCAAGCCAGTGTCTGCATGTCCAACAGGCTCAACTCTGCTGTTGTCCTCCTCTGTTCGATCTTCATCCTAGATATTACAAAAAAATTAAATTATTTAAACCTACATTTAATTTTATTAACTTGTTTTAGTAATGACATTTGACCATTCTCAGATTATTGGGGTTACCACATGTACAGTGGAAATGCTGTGCTTCCACAACTACAAAAATCTTTCCTCTTCTGTCTGAAACTGTTCTAAATTGTTTTTTGTCACTCTATGCATTTTTGAAATTATATTTATAGTTTGGCTGGTGTTATATCACAATTTTACTACAGTTATAAAAGCCGTGCTACAGAAGCTATCACAGTCAGCATTTTTTTAAAAGGTTGACAAGCAAAAGGACAAAATCAGCTGATGGTCAGCAGTGTTTGGGTAAACTCCTCCCAGGCTCTCCCTGGGCAGGTTACTGGGGGCTTGACTGAACACACAAGGCAGATCACTGAGGCTCATTTGCAAATACTTAAAAACAGTATAATAAAATGCAGCTTCTGTAATTCCATGAAGTACCAAGAGCTTTTTAAACATTTTATCACTGCCTTTATAAATAGCTTGCCAGAGAAGGCTGACATCAAAGAGCTACGTGAGGCTCTAATGCTAACCAATTGATTTTATTTTTAATTTCACTTTCCAAAAAGTACATACATTATTCACCAAACGTATAAGTAATGTCAAAGTTGTGAATGCTGTACTTTCAAATTTAGATCAGGGTAATTCAATGACTTCCAGTAAGAAGATCTAAACCCATTCTTATGTGTATGCTAATTATTGGAAGCTTATACTTTTAAATACCCATGTAATCAAACAGAAAATATTACAAAGTGTGAACAGTAGGTTTCAAACACAGACAGATTCTAGAGCCAGAGCCATCAGGTCACTGAAATAATACATGATAGATTATGAGTTTAGCACACAGAGTCAGAGAACTATTAAAGTATTGAAGAGATGTTAAAGGAGGGCAGAGACAGTTGGTAACATCCAATTGAGATTTCCACAGGGAATCTGCAAAAGCAGGAGGCTGGATGCATCAGGCTTCCATGGGCTATGGATATACCTTGTGCATCCTGGAAAGCAGCATGCTTTGTGAGGCCAAGCTACTTGGAAGATTGATGATCCTGTGACTCAAGAGCATTGATATGCACCTCCTCATCATCTCTCTCTGTTAAGCATAAGGTATGTAATACACTTCAAAGGTTAACTACCATCTTGAACCTGCTTAGACCTGCATGTTTACTGATTTCAGTTGAAGTTCTACATGTGCCACTGCATAAAACTTAAAATTAAATAAATATTCAAATCTCCATGCCAAATCTAAAGTCACATGTAAAAAGGTTTATAAAGGAAAATCAGAACATTTGGAGTTGTTTCATGCTGAGAAGAGGTATTCCACACCTTGTTTCATATAGCATCTTGCAAATCACTGTCGTCATGGGTTTCCTGGTTTGAAGTTAGGGACACCAGTGGTTGTAGAAAACTATGTATTTTTATTGCACTGAAACTGTTACTTGCCTAAAGGGAACTCTTTTCATCAGAGTTGCTGACGAAACCCAATTTTGAATCTCACTTATGACAAAAGGTCATCACAGATGAACATGACTTTGTTAATACTATGGTTTTTGACAATTTTCCATGCGTGGTTTTCCTAAGCAAACATGCTGGTGTATATATATATATATATTTTTATATATATATATATACGCATATATACACATGGAAGAAGAGATTCAAATAACATCCTATCTATTTGTAGATATGCCTCTGCCAAAAAATAAATGTTTGGCTTTACGCTGTGTCATTTTAGTAGACATCTATAATGTGCCATGTAAGCATCATTCATTTATTAACACTTGGGTCCTACACTTCATCACTTTTTATCCCCAAAAAGCCTTTCTCTTGACTACTTTAAGTCTGTAAACAAAGCTCTCCTTGCCCCACTCAATGTTTGCAGCAGTCCTTTGGGCTTGCTCTTGATGGACCTGCCTTCAGTGCCTGCCTGGGACACAGCCCCCTGTGCAATGCTTGAGCTAAATCCTTGTACAAGCCCTTCTTTCCACCCTTCCCAGCCCTGAGAGTGTCTTTGCTCTTGCTCCCATCAGACCTAAGCCTCTCCACTTGTACATTCTGTTTGCTTTCTTTCTGTCCCACCCAGTGGTCCAGAGGTTTTTCCTGCCAAGGAGAGGAGCATCCCTCTGCCTGACCTCGAGTGAAGCTGGGTCAAAGGGAACAGCCAACTTAGCTGCCTCCTGCCTCTATGCACCTTTCAATATTGGGGTATAACAAATCAGAAACTGCAAATCAAAACATATGTAAAACAGATGCTATCTGGCACCATCACATCTACATTTTGTGCCTTTTGTTTCGAGAATCATAAACACAGCAAGTTTTGGAACCACACTGACTGTCAGTTAGCCAAGCAATTAAGAAACAGCAGCTCCCACACGCCTCTGTCTGGCTTTTCCTGGACAGCAGACAGATCTGTATCAGAAACTTGCATGTGCCCATAAATAGGTGCTTAGAGGAGCAATCATAATCCTAATGAAACACTACTGCCGTGATCAACATGATGTATGATGTACCCTTTTAAAAATCTTTAATATTACAGTAATCAGACACTCTTTTCTTCTCAAAATAACACAGATTTTGATTTACACAAAGTGAACGGAGAGAAAAATTGGACACCTGCAGAGGGATTTGACTTAAAATTCTGATTTACTATGAAAAGTAACTAACTAGCTGCAAAAATCCTTGCACCAAGCAATTATTTCTTCATTTGGAAAGCAGTTTTCTTCTGAAAGGCAAATTCAACCTGGATGAGGTAAACAAGGAAAAGGACATTTAACAGAGCAAGAAAGTTTCTGTGAACCCACATGGATAGTACTGAAGATATTTCCCAGAGATAAGTGATTTGAGCAAGCTCCCAAAAGTGTAAGGTTTCCTTTCTCTAGATAAAACCACTGATACCTGCTATATTAAAAGATACAGTTTTTAATGTACAGCTCCTGAAGTCAGAATGTGTTTTTCCAAAATTGAAATAAGAGTAATTAAAAGATCCTTTCATCTTTACAGCATAGAGGAAAATATAAAGCATCTCTTCCAATGTACTTCTCCGTATCTTGATGTGCTCAGTGTAAAATTTCCCACTGTTTAAAAAGTAAAAAGAAATAATTATTTTTCTAAGTTCTGTAATAAAATTAATGACTCTAAGACTGAAAAATTATCTTAACTGCTCAAAATAGACTATTAGAGCTAAAAGTTCTACCTATAAAAAGGCCCCTTTCACAGTTCACCTGCACAGTGTTAATGAAATACATATGAAAAGTTGCAAATTGGATTTTTATTTTTGAAGACAATCTCTCTGCCACCATGTCAGACTACAAAATCTGCAGAGTTCGGGAATGTCAGCAGTATTCTTGCCAACAGAACCTTATCCAATATATATGAACACAAACAGCTATTTTTATTATATTTTCTCAGAAAATTTCTGAATGAAATCTGCCTAGTTTCTTTCAAAGCTCAAAATCAGCCATACTTTCCCTGTCTTACTGGAAATTTTAGTGTCCAGTACCAAAATATCAGCCCCTGCATCCAATTAATCCACAACTTCATCTTCAAGGAAGCACTTTCCCACTCATCTCTGCTGTTCAATACACTTCTCATGAACTCCCCAAAACAGAAGCAGAACTTCACATTCCCTTGTCTTTTTTCTAAAGAAATTTAATTTTCTAAAGAAAATTCAATAGCAGTCATGGAGTCTGAGTAGTAAATTCCTACATGTTTCATTTGTGCAGCCTTTGTTTCTAGGTGCCTGCTCTGAGAAAGAAAGGATCACAATCTGCTTCAGGCAGACACAATGGGAATTGGGCTCAGAATGCCTGTAAGGGTTATGTATAAATCTATCTTCTCTGAACACTTAACCCCATTTCTCAAATTCAACAGCAACATCTCCATTCTACCAATAACTAGAAAAAAAATGGAAGCAAAAGTGTTTGGCTTGGGGGGTTTGATTGTGTTTTTTTCACTTCAGAGGGGTACAATAACTAATTCATTATTGTGCAGAAAGTGATATTTTAGTGATAATGCCTGAGTAAACTCTGCTTTCAAATTACGTGGGCACCCATTGGCAAGGTCTGCTCCACTGACCATCATCACACCTATAATGTAAATTGCAACTGTCTTGTGCATTGAATCATTTCAGCTGAAAGAGTCCTCTAAGATCATCAAGTCCAACCATTAACCAACCCAGCACTGCCAGTCTGCAGGATATGTGCTCCAAGATGAAAGAACTGACTGTGGAAACAGATTTAGATACACTGAAATGCATCTGTACAAGGGCAGCATAGAGAGCTCTGTCGGGGCCTCCTTTACAGTTTTTGTGCATTTTCCCAACTCTCTAAGAAGCTAGCAAGATGAGCTATAATGATTAGGAAAGCACTGATATGTCACTATTGCTGTTGTAATCATCTTTACAAAATAACATTTGTAAGTAATTTTTCCTCAGAATTATGGCTTTTATCACACTTATCCAAAGGAAATATTATGTCAATACTGTTTGCATATTTTAATATGATGAAAGGACAACTTGCATGGACATAAAGCTGTTTACCTGCTGAGCTGGCAGTATGCAAAAAGTGACTTTTCTGAAAGTCTTGCAATGCCCAGACTTCAATGAAATGAAAAGCAAAGAAGTTTTTTTGTTGGCATTTTGAAATTCCTCCTATTTCCTCCTTCAAGAATGTGACCAATTTAAACTTCAGATATTATTGAGCTGATATAATACTGATAAGCTGTGATAATGTTATTTCTGTATCTTGTGTTAATACCATATATGAGTATGGTATTCAGTCAGCTCAGTCCCTCAGTAGTGGCTGTGTGGCCTGAGACCTGGCTGGAGACAGCATTGCCTCAGTGAGCATCACAGTGAGATTCACTTTCCCAAGGAGCACCAGACAATGATTTGTTCAATTTCTATTTAATCTATTTAAAAATTTAAGTTTTTTAAATTTTAGCATAGTGAGTATAAGTCCTGTAAATATCAAACTGAAAGGATCCAACTCCCAACAGGTGCTTTAAATTTTACTGCAGAAAAGTAATGACAGTAATGACAAGCTCCTGACAATATTTTTTTTCTCAGCCAAGACAAAAATAAAATAAAGCTTTTGCTATTGAAATATGCCCTTCCCTTCGTATTTCCCCTTTTAGTCTCTTACACTTCTCTGTAATGATTATGGAAGAAGAGACATATTCGCTATTAGTCTCCTGGCAGCTGTGCTTCATAAATGTTTGGTTGGTTCTTGCAACATAAAGTAGGTTCTCTCTCTCTGTATGATCACACTTGATGGGAAACAGCTCCTAAGGGACCTATTTTCCTGTGTCTTAACTAGCACAAATACACCAGCATCAGGCTTTTGTGCTAATGTTCTCACTTTTTGATTAACCGGCCAGATCTCCAGAGAATGGCAATTTTCAATCAAATCTGAAGAGCAGTTACAAAGACAACATGGGGAAAACCCAAAAAATATTGAATACAAAAAATAGGCTATGCTCCCTCTTGAACACACATATATATGCACAAATAATTAGGTGAGAGCTTTGTGTAATCCACAACAGCCCTGTACTTGGTGCACTGCTATTATCAGTAATCCAGGGAGAGAGAAGCCTTACATTAAATCATCATCCACTTAAACACAAAAAAAACATGCAAAAATTATTTAATCATACAGATATACACACACACAGATATACAAGTTAATATTCTCTTTACATCTCAATAATCCCTATGTTACTCACGTCCTTCTGCAGGATGGTCACCCTGCAATTGGAAATGACAATATTCACACAGTTTTAATATGCCTCACTACTCTAAAATGAAATTTGCCCTGCTCAGTCAAATCAGTGAATAGATATCATATAGACATAGAGGAGTGCAGAATGGAAGGGATTTCTCAGGTCTCTGATGAATATCAAATTCATTCCCTGCTATCACAGGCAATCATCTCTTATTTCCCATTTATTAAACTGATCAAGCTGAGCCTTAAGCCTAGTTGGCTTCACAATGGCACTATTTCTGTTTTGAAGTGCCTTAAAAGGAAATGTTTTTGCAGATTTAAAGAGAGATGAATCTGATTTCCTATTGTCCAAAAAGCAGAACACCAGAGAGCCAATGAATATAATTTAATACAACCTTCCTTTGGCAAAACGTATGTGACAATTCATTCAATTTTGAATAAATAGCATTTTTTCATTCATAATGACTTCTTAAAACATGTATTAAAAACCTGGCAATACTAATGGCAGTTGAACAAGTCTTATGGTATTCCAGTTATTTTGTACTGTGCATGAATAAAGACCATTGACTGAAGTCATTGGTCTCTAGGGGCTCAACAACCTGTGATGCATCGCTGAAATGGCACACATATGTTCTGTAATGACTTGGTGGCACACACCTCTATCACACAGCAAGCCAGGCTGGTGGCAGGAGCACAACACAAATACTGCTTGGCCACGTAGCAAAGCTTCCACTAAAAAAGATTTTTACTAGATTATGCTGCAGTTAATTCTTTTTACAGTAGGCATTACAGACAGCACCGAAAGTATGAGAGCCTTTTAAGAGCTTTAGTAGGTTAGGCAAAAGGTTTTCCTGCGAGTTAATTTAACTTGAGACATTTTGCTGCTTCTGCTTCTTCACAGTCAAGAAAATCTTGGGTATGTCCTCACAGTGGTAGCTTACCAACAAACAGCAAGAAATGCATTAAAAGTCAGAAGGTTTTTTTGTTGTTGATTGAACGTGCTTCTTAATTCATGCATCTGAATAGTCTCTGCCTACCAGCTGAGAAAAGAATATTGAAGAAAAGGGAAAAATTACTAGCCAAAAATTGCAAACACTCAAGCAACTAGGCAACCCCATACAAGGAAAACAGCACCAAAAGGGATCTGACAAAAATAAAGCCCGTTAATAATGTCTAAAGCACCACTGATTCTCAAGCATCTCACAATGTGCATTGTAATTTATTTTACACACTGTATTTGCTGTTTGACTGAAAACTACAGGGTTTGTTTTCCCCCGACTGAGGTCATCCCACTCTGGATTGTTTCAATGAGTTCTTCAGGACCACTGACAGGCCAGGGTGGGAGGCAGAGTGAGGAGATGTGCTGCAAAGCGATAGCTACCAGAACAAATCCATACATCTAGGCTCCTCTACAGATGGCAAGTATCAAGTGGATAACAAAAATATGTAGCTGTTCCCACCAGATCATATTTAAGAGACATTTTTAAAAAGACTCAAGCATTACTGGAGCACAAAGCTATTTCTGCAGTCATTTTGCATCAGTTCTAAGTCCACATATAATGTCCCCCACTATAAACTCATGGCACATTACAAAATAATATAATTATGACAAAATAGTGCCCTAAATTTCTGTTCACTGGGCAAATGGGTAAATTGTTGCCAAATTGAACTTTAAAAAATACCTTGATGATATATTTATTATATTAAAGAGAGACTTAAAATGAAGACAATATTGGGTCCTTTCTCATTTCCTACACTGACTTGCTATATGATAGTGGCAAAGATCACTCAAAAGTGCATTTCCTTATTAACATGTTGGGGATAATATTACATGTTTGCAAAGGCAAATATAAGACTCTTGGATGTGACACTTTGAAAAGCAGAAATACTAAAATGGGTCTCAAAAGTCGCAGCAGCAGTTTAGGATGCTAAGCTACAAAATGCTTCTTGTTCAAAGATACCAGATGTGTTTCATCTCTTCCTTTCCTTAGCACCTTAACACCTGCAGTGTATAACCTATTTTTTAAACATTTTATTAGATGCCAAGTATATGAAGAACTACAAAACTCAAGGCATTTCATCAAATAATGGATGTCAGGCAGTTCACTTACAGAGCAACCTGTAAGTAAAACCAACCACAGCTAACAAGAGCAGCCAAAAAGATTTGGCACGACCAGACAAGGCTTCCCAGCACTTATAGTGCTGCCTGTTGGGGAGCCCACAAAAACTAATCTTTAAAACCAAATGTAATGATAAAATCAACCAAAATATTAGATGTAATAATAAAGCACTAACATCTCATGTGCTACTTATTTGAAATATAAAAGCATGGATTGTCACACTTTTAATACTAAGCAGAGCATCCAAAGAGCTTTCTGAAGATCTGATCAATAACAAATTATAGATGTGTCCATTGTATTACAAAGAGAAGTAACTCTCCCATAGACCCATGTACAACTATAACAAATTACCTCAAATTGATAGTTGCCTTAAAATGGGTTTATTTTGTGTAACTGCCTAGTTACAGTCTTTATTCCACTTTCTGTTTTTCCTCAGGATTCAAAACATATCTGTTTCACAGGTGTAAGTCTGCTCTTTGTTTGTTTTAAGTAAGACTTATCTACAGAATATTTCCATGTCCAAATCTCTGAAATTTTATACTCTTCTCTCATGATTCAAAGACTGACATAGAGACCACCAAGATCTGCCAGTGTAAAACAAATATTAGGGTTCATATTAAATACAGATTCAAAGTCTTACCTAGATGTCAGAATAATGGGAAGTATCTTTAAAGGAAATAGTTATCTGCTTTACTTGAAACAAGGTTACAATTACAGGTCAACATATAATTGAATTCCCCTGCAAAGTTCAGCCTAAAGGCCAGGCCTGGTTATCATCTACCTTGCATAATGCAGGAATTACCTCAATTACAGAGACATCCCCACATGGTGAACCAACATAAGTGTAGCACTTGGCATGTAACAAACACACTCTGGTTGACGTCTTCATATACAATTTATTTTCCCTTTCATGGTGGTAACTGACACACACACTGCCCCTATAGACCACCCCTTGCTAATTCATGTAACACCTGCACACAGAGAGGAAACTGCCCCTGCTTTGGGAGAAGGTGCTTCACTTGAATTTTTTCACAACTGGGCTGACTTTACAAAATAAAGTCTAATTTTCTTTTAGAACTTGAGTTCTTCCTACTCCACAATGTGCCAGGTAATACAGTTCTGGGATTTCAGGACTAGAAACATTCATTTGATACAGAGAAGTTGATGTTTATGGAACTAAAAAAACTCCACAACATGGATTGTTATTATGGCATCCAGGAAATAAATACAAACACATACAGATAGATGTAGATAGACAAGCTTCTAAATAGACATACGGATTTAGAAGGCCACAACAACAAAGACATTCTTAAGGTAACAAAAAAACAGGTTACAGATTACATGGCAGTGCTACAACTACATTGTGTTTGTTTTTTTCTGTTGAGTAGTCTAAAGTAGGTCAAGTTAGGCAAATCCATTAGCTCTCCTATAAATAGATCCACACTGAATTCACCTGCTTGTAACTAATGTAGAGCAACAGAATTTTAAATACTTTTCCCTTTAATCTGACAAGTTAGTTTATTCTGTATAAAGACACCAGGAAAAAAAAAAGTTGTTAAGTCCTGCATGATTTTTAAAGGCCAAAAAAAAAAATGACAATGGAATCGTGAAATTGGGACACACTTTCCCTGCAGAAAACCAAGTGCACGCGCCTCCACCTGTAAGTTGAGAGATCTAAAAGACTTCTGCAGAGATGTATTATAGATAAGTCACATAGTTTCCCCTTGATATTGAGACAAAGGAAAGAATTTATTAATCACTTCACATTTTCCCCATAACACTCCCGAATATATTATTATTCACCTCACCTTTTCAAAGACGGTGATTTTCATCCTTCTGAGGATTTTTTTTTAAAGATACAAAAAGCATTTCTTATTTAGCAACTTGAATTTGTCATTAGGCAATTTTCAAACAGGTCTCATAGCTCTTTTATCCTTATTCATTTCTTTTTTTCTTTTTTTAATCTGAAATGGTCCCTTGTTGCTTGATTTGCAGATCTGTATCAGCATGCAAGGATTTCGTTAGCCTCAGCCAAGTACAGAACAGTTCAATCCCCTGGAGCACTGAACGTAAGAGTCAATTTAGACGCAAGGTAAAAGTATAGCACTCTGTTCCCCGTCACACAAAACATCATTTTACTCACACAGGCATCTTAATAACAAAATTCAATTCTGGGTATTTTTTTCAGAATGGCTCAGGACTGTTCAGAAATTACATCAGAAAGCTCACTGAAGACTTGGCTTTTTAAAAATTTGATTAAAATATCTGTTTTCCAATGAGGCAAAAGTCTGTACATTGGTGGGAGTTTAAATTTGGGACCTATTCTTTGAGTTCTGTCTCCTTTAGAAAATGCAACTTTCAAAGCTTTTGTTTTTCTGTTACTAACAATCCTCCTGTTAGTTTTGCCCAAAGAACCATAAGAAAATCATGTAATAGTTTTGTTTGAAATAATCCTTTAAGTTCATCTAGTTAAAATCCCCTGCCATGGGCAGGACCATCTTTCACTAGATCAGGTTGCTCAGAGCCCCATTCAGCCTGGCCTTGAACACTTCCAGGGATGAGGCATCCACTTCTCTGGATGTTCCAGTGCCTCACCACTCTGACAGTAAAGAATTTCCTTCTAATATCAAACCTAACATCTTTCAGTTTGAAGCAATTCCTCCTTCTCCTATAATATACATGTCCTTGTAAAAATTCCCTCTCCAGCTTTACTGTAAGCTCCCTTAAGTACTAGGAGGTGCTATAAGGTTTCCCCAGAGCCTTCTCTTCCCCAGGCTGACCAGCCCCAACTCTCTCAGCCTGTCTTCACAGCAGAGGTGCTCCAGCCCTCTGGTCATCTTCACAGCCTCCTCTGGACTTGCCCCATCAGGTCTGTGTGTTTCTTACGATGGGGGGCTCCCAATCTGCTGCAGTGCTCCAGGTGGGATCTCAACAGGGCAGAGCAGAGGGACAGCATCACTTCCCTCTCACTGCTGCCCATGGTGCTTTGGATGCAGCTCAGGACACATGTGGCCTTCTGGGCTGCAAATGCACATTTTCAGGTCATGTCCAGCTCCTCCTTAACCAAAATCTCTAAGTCCTTCTCCTCAGGGCTGCACTCAAATCATTCTTCACCCAGCCTGTATTTTGTGCTTGCGACTGCCCCAACCCAGATTCAGGATCCTGCACTTGCCCTTTTTGAACTTCTTGAGGTTTGCATGTGCCTACCTTTCAAGCCTGTGCAGGTCCCTCTTGATGGCATCCCTTCCCTCCAGAGTGTCACCCACACCACACATGGTGTCATCAGCAAATTTAATGAGCATGCCCTCAATTCCACTAATATTTTAATATCTTACCATCTTGCTTAAAAAAAAAAAATCCAAGGATTTCCTCTCATTTAGACAGTGACTTAACTCCACTTTTCATTTGCCAGGATTTGCTAACATATAGCTTTGATTTATGACTTTTTAAATTTATATTCATACTGATTAAAAATAAAAACATCTCTACATCTGTTTCTAAAGGTCTTTTGTATTACACATCAAACACACCTGAGGTAAAGGAGCCCTAATGTGCATACATCCTAATGTTAAGTCTTACTGTTTCAGCTCTTCCTTCCCCAAAAAAAACAAAACCAGGCAAGGTTCCAGCCCCAAATCCCAGAGAAGGAAGAGCTGGAAGGGAGTGCAAGCACTGTGATGGTGATGCAGGACACCTGGCCTTGATGCAGAGGGACAAGGCACCCAAGCGGGCTCTCAGCTCCTATGAAATTTTATCATTTAGCAGTTTCATCTTTTACTTCTCTTTCACTGAATTTACCATTGCATTCCATTTTTTTTTCCACCTCATTCCACTGAGAAACTGCACTAAAATCGCTTCAATTGAGTTTCCCTGTCATGCTGTAAAATTTTCTTTTTCAGTCTTTTGCACAACATAGATTTTACCTTAGGCACCAAGCAAATTCACCATTTTAATAAGAGAAAATGCTATAGCATTTTTCATTGTCCTTTGCTCAATTTGTTTTGTTGAAACCAACATGAAAAACAATTTCAAACTTCTCAGTAAATGCTTCATTTACAAATGCTCCATTCCAAGTGCCTACAGGGTTACAATCTGGTCTATGACAATTTTATTCATTTTTTAATCAAAAGCACTAAATCAAATTTAAAATAAATACTACTCAGTACTTCTTTAGTGCCTTCCAGCACAGTATGGCAAAAGCAGTTAATGGACAATAATGACTTTAGCTTCACTGCACCCACAGGAAGATTAGAGATTATTCTCTAAATTATTTATTTGAAGAAACTGAGGCACCAAAGATTTCTCTCCCTGTTTTTGAGGTTCATCTCCAGCCTTTGATGCTTTCAGTTTTGGGTGATGTCTCTGAGATAGACAGAGCCTTACTTTAAGAAAAATGTAAAATATTTACATGTACTCCTGAACTTAACCAAAATGGCAGCAGCACAGGCCCCATCACCACTTGGAGGATGGCAGCTGTAGAAAGGTGGGAAAAGCACCAATTCCCTTGGAGCAGTTTGGTCTTGGGCCTGCACCAGCACACATGCATTGCTCACTGCCATGCAAAACCCTTACACAACATGTGATGAAACACAACAGCCAAACTTCATCATCCACCACCTCATTAAGCTATCCAGGGACCAAAGACAACCTCTTTGTCTAAAATGTACCAAGGAATGAAGTGTAGAACATCACACGACTGCTACAACCACAGCTCCAGAGGCACTTTGCAAACTACCTGCTGCAAAAAGGAGGTTTCAAGAAATAACTCATTTAGTGCGATTTGTGGCAGCAGAAGAAATTCTGGCTCCTCAATAAAATTAATTCTTTTTAAACTTCTTCTCAGAGATCTTATTTACATTTGCAATTCTTTCTTTTCCTTTTCCACAACAAGTCAGAGCAGTTTGGAGTGAATTCAGCACATGTGATGGTGGTACAGTATTTCCAAGCAATTGTATTTCCATTTTGCAGCCCATAATAACACCTCAGCCTGGCATTTCATTATCTTGCAAGGCCAGCACAAACCACAGATGTGGGTTGTTGAAAGCAGCAGTCTCCTCTTCTCCCCTCCCCAGATGGTCATGTCTGGCACTGGATTCCTCTGTCCACCTTCTTCTTTCAGTTTATTCAAGCATTTGTATCATTATACAAAAGATCGAAATTAAAATTAATGTTTAATAAAA
The DNA here is from genome assembly GCA_013397075.1 of Rhabdornis inornatus. NCBI lineage: Eukaryota > Metazoa > Chordata > Aves > Passeriformes > Rhabdornithidae > Rhabdornis > Rhabdornis inornatus. The sequence goes on along the minus strand of VWZS01000915.1, from coordinate 530,639 downwards.
ACAATTTTAATTGGTTACATTTCCCAGGCTGGTCCAGTTCAGTCTAATTAACAGCCTCATAAAAGCTTAGGGAGGCACAAGGGAGGAAGCAAAGCAGGCAAAGACTGCTTCTTTCAGCAGCAGAGACAACTGAAAATGCCTCTACTGCTGTGGCCTAAGAATGTTGTTTGAAAGGATACTGCTTATCCGCAGTCCCAAAAACAGCTCAAGGCACTCATTTCAGCATTCAGTAACTTGCACTATGTCCACCTCTCTTTTAATATCATCCTTATTCTTATTACTGCTTTCATTACCTATTTTCAGCTAATCTAAATAATTGTGTCTTTTTCACTGAAGTTGCTATATCAGCAACTCCCCCTCTTTCAAAATGAGCAGGATTTCCAGGAATAAATCCCTCTTGCCCTTGCATGCTGCTGACCTATTTTCCGTAATTTGTTTTTTCCCTGCCAGTTTCTAATCTACAGCAGAACTTCATTTGTCACCACATAAGCAGATACTGAACAACTTCATATGAATTACTAAAATTCTACCATCTTCTTAGATGAGACCAAATTAAGACAGAGGCACAACTATGCTTTTAAATGCTATTTCTCGAATGCATTAAAAGTTAAGATGCATGAACAGAAAGGGGAAAAAACCATGTCTTGTGGTTGAATTCCTCTTCATCCATCCCACCCCAAAAAAAGGTAAAAATAAAGAAGTCATAGACACATTAGAGAAGTATGTATCCAAGTGTTTCTCATCAGAGTCACAGCACTTTATGCATAGTATAAATGCAAACAGTAGCATTTGGGGGAGCAAAATTTAATAAGGAACAAAAAAAACGTTTGTTGATTAGGATTAAAAAAGCATAGACACTGCTAAACCCCAAAAGCAGAGACACTGTTAAATCCCACATTTAAACATTTTGATTTTGACACAAGGTTTTCTTAACGTACTCTGTTACAAATTAGCTAAAGCCAGGTTGAAGGTTTCAAAAGGTACAGGAACTTGGCAATTTCCCATAAATCACACTTGAATCCCAGATGAGCCAATCAATGAAGTTAATCCAGTCTAAGTCCTCCCAAAAGCAATGGTTATTTTGCTTTAAATCTTCACACCTATTTTCTGAACTTGGAAAACAAAATACTTCTAGGAAACCAGATGGAAGCAATTCCTATTACCTTCCCATTCTGAAGCTTTTTTCTTCAAACTATGAAAAGAAAGCTTGAAGAAACCTGAAGAACAAGCAAATGCTGGGATTTCAGTAAGAAGTGACTTTAGAAATTTAGCTGCACTGAGAGCTTCTTTCTCTACATCCCTGGGCAAGATTTCTGGCCACTTCCACTTTCCAGTGTCACAGAACACGTCAAGTTTCAGACAATCTATCTGGGCTAGTCCAGCACCTTGCTATGGCCAGCTCTGGCTCTTGCAGAGGGTAATGCAAGGACAATACTGATCTACCAGTACTGACTAAATGGGCAACAGAAAATTATCATCATAGGACTAGAAGAGTGAATCAGAGAGTGTACCTTTCAAACAAGGTAAAGGCCATGATATCTTATATTAAAACCGATTTACTATAAAGGCAAAACCAATTTAGGGAAAAAAATTAGAAAATTCTGTGACAAAGGCTCAAAGTCTCCTCACTGAAATTAATAAAGCTCATGGTGTTCTCATAAGATTATATGATTTGAAGAAAAAAAATGGGGAGAAACAAAACAAATTACTTCAAAACCTATGAATTTTCATTTAATATAATCATCAGGTTACTGACTCTTCTTTTTTGTGGTCTATCCTCACCTATTTACAGGCTCAGAATGATCCCTTTGTATTAATACTTAGAATCTGTTTGCAGTTTGATTAAAATAAAAGCAAACAACAAAACTTAAATATCTTGCACACATATATTCTAAACAGTGGAAGAGTAAGCTAAAAACAAAGTGATGAAATTTGCCAGTGAAACACAACTTAGGTTTAAAACAATCTTTTAAAACATGATCAGTGAGTTTTGTGAGACTCCACTATATTACACTGGTGGACTGAGAATCCTGGTGACTGAGGAAATTGAAACACAAAAAAATGCAAGACAAAGAATTCTGAGAAACGTAATCTAGCCTAAGCTTCAAAGGGAAGAATCTTGGAAAAAAGTAGTACTTCTCAAAAACAAAAACCACTAAATTACCAAAAATCCCAGCAAAAATAACCCTACATTAAATAATTAGTCTGTGATAATACTGAGGTATATTTATATATGTGGTTTTAACTACAGCATGAAATACTTTTGCATCAAATTTAGCTCTAAAAGTAATTTCAAATAGCAATTCCCTTTAGTCTTTTTCCCTCTTGGTATAGTAGGGATGAATATTAATGTAATAAGTACTTCTTTATACTGTAGATGAATAAACAAAAGAAAATGGGCATCAGTGTAACATCAAATATTAATGAAGAAAATTAGTCCAAAAGCATAAGCAGCAGTGAAAACAACAGATTACTGGAAAGATTACATTACTCCTCTGTCTTATTTACTAGTTTCACAACATCATTGGAGAAAGAAGACTTGGAGTGGGCCAATGATGCAATATATAGGCAGCTAACTCACAGTCCCATTGTATGGAAAAGTATTATATTTTATTTGTTTTAAACTAATTCCTGGTCTGCCTGACCTACACGTAGCACAGAGTTGGAAATGCCTGAAGTGGAGCAGACAACTGCATTTCCACTTGTATGTCTCTTTGGACATGACTAGAAAATATTTCTCTTTACGGTGGAAAAACCACATAGGCAAAAAGGATTTAGAAACCCAGTAAATTTCCAGAGAGTAAAGTGTGCAAACTGTGGATGTGGAGGGGAACAGAGATACCAGTGCCATAACCATACAAGGACAGACAGAGAGGGGACATCTGCTGACTTGTAGCAAGGATGAAGGAACATCTCTGCAGCTTTATGAGAAAAAAAACCACATCTTCCCACTAACCACAGACTATGAACACCAGACAGAGTGAGGCACAGATGCACATACAAGAATCATAAATCCAGTGGTGTATATGCTGCAGCAAACAGAGTTAAACATGGGAAAGTTGGAGGCTTTTTTCTATGCAGTTCAGGTAATCTAAGTAGTAGCTGAGTACTAGGGAGTTTCCTGTCAAAATGAGGTAGTAAAGAACAAAGAATGTATTTATAAACCTGCTTTTCCCTATAAGAAAATCCTATAAGAAATACACAAATACTGAGCTGTTATATTCTGATACGTGTAAATAAGAAGGATTAAATTCTGGATAGGGAAGAAGATAAGAACAGAACTTCTATGTGGTACAAATCCATGTAGCTGGAAGAAAGAAGGTAAAATGAGGCTAAATACCAGGAAAAATCCTTAATGGAGTGATATATCAGATTTCGAAAGTCTCCCAAGGGAAGAAGCAGAATCCCCACTGCTCAACACATGTAAAAGCAGCATGGACAAAGAACTACAAGATAGGCTATAGGGAATAACTCAATACATAGCAAGAGGATGGCTCAGATGACCTAATAATATAACAGGATTTAAAATGAGTAGATAATTCTATTATCATTAACCACATTCACAGTAGTACAAGCTAAAACACTGTTGCTATGGCAATCAATCCTTATGCATCGTTGCAGAAAATGACTGAGATACAAGGGATGGAAATGAATTGAACCAGCCCTTCCTATACTCAATTAATTCAACATACCAGTCAGCTGGGAAACTACCTAAGACAAAAGTTTACATCGAGCTTCCCACAAGCCTTTTAAAATATACTGTAAAGTACAGCTGATTGTCTGGCATTCAAATATAGGTTATCCTCAGATTTACACACTTAGTTAAAATTCAAGGTAAGAGCAAGACTCCAGTTCAGAGGGGATGCTGCTGGAAACAGATGGATTGCTCTCATCATTGCATTTGGAACACTTAATACTACTTGAGTTCTCTCAGCCCAAAGTAAACTGACACTATGGAAAGACCAATGCATGCATGGTTTTGCTCTCATGGTATTACAGCTCCATCTCATGAGAATATGAGACAACTTGCACTCCATGTAAAAGGCAAGAAAAATAGACAGCAGAGGTGACTGTTACTTTCTAACAGACCACAGTACTGAAAGCATCCTGCTTCTTCCTCTTTCTTTATACTCACAACTGAAAACACACAAATTTTCAGGAGTCAAGCCACAGGATAACAAATAATCAGCAGTCTCTTGATTGCATATTAACTAAATCTAAATCAACTCCATGTTTTTACAGAGTAGTAAAAACATGCACATCTCTCAGTGCACTGGGAAATGGATACTGGTTTGCCCTCCCAGCTTTTCTCTTCCTTACAGTAACAGAGTATTTGTCAGGAAATTGGGAATTTAAACTTGGCAGTAATAAAATCCTTAGAGCTGGGGAAAATCTTGGAATTCAAATTTGGAAAAATGTAATTGAAATTATTTCTGGTACTACTCAAACACAGTTTGAATCTCTACTTGTAAATGTGGAAAATGCCACTACGTTTTCTAATGACAACTGATAATGAAAAATAAGCACTAACAGTCCTATTCCTCTAAAACACACACATAAAAAAAAATAAAACAAACAAATAAACAAACAAACAAAAAAATAAAATAAAAAAAAAACAACTTTAAAGCAAAACCCAAGAATTGAGTAGGAATGAAAGCTCAAATACCTGGAGGAAAAACCACCATGCCCTTCCAGTTTTGTAACACAGTAAAAAGTGTTTAGAGTGTTTTTAGGAAGAGGTAGAGGCATATGCAGACAGAAGAGAAGATGTTCAATTCTGCTCCTTGGAAATTCACAGCAACACTTCCTTTCAATAAAATGTTTATGAGGTGAACAAAGTATTACATTTTTTGGTCTTTTGATAATCTACAGTATAATGCAAAGCAGCCCACACAAAGAGAGGGGGCACTACAGATTATAGGAGCCACATATTCAAAAAGGAACATGTTTTTACCTGCTAGGGTTGGTATTTTAATGTAATCCTTACTCATTGTTTTGTGCAGCATTACACAAAATATTCACAGAAAGCAAGGAGGGGGGGAAGATCAAAAGGGAAGGAAGTTCATATTCTGGTTTGAAAATCAACGAAGAGCAAGCAAGTACACCAGGAGGTAAATACAAACCCTAAAATTCTCAGTTACAAATATTTGAAAGAGGCTAAAAACAAACTAGCATGCTTTTAAAAAGCCACTAAATTTGACCTTAAGGAATGTATTCTATTTTAGGTGAGAAGCAAAATACGTAAGTCAAGAAAAAGATCAGAGCAGCAGTGGAGTTTTCAATCCTCACAAATGCATACAGAAGCAAAACATTTGATAGATGTGCATGCAGTTACCCATGTATGTTAAAACTTTATTTACACAATGTAATTCTTTGTAAAAAAATTATCAGAGATAAGCAGAGAAAATGACTCAAGTACTATTAGAACATTCTTGAAATGCTAGAACATGCCTGAATTTGTGAGACATTTATTCAATTGATGAAGATACATCATTTTTATTGAAAACAGCCCGTAACACACTGCCTGTATATTTTGTTTCTATTTTAATGCATTTCATTAGTATTTTTCTTGGAATTTAAACAAAAACCTTCCCACTTGTGTGAGCTTCAAGTCATTAGTGGGAGAACTTCAGCCAATGTTTCATGAGAAAATTACTGAATTATGTCTGTTTATGATTATAACACAGATTTCTCAAGAAAATTATTCCCTCCTGGGCATTAAAAACTAAATGAGTATGAAAGACTAGAATGTGTTGAATGTGATCAAGCTAGCTTTTCCCGCCAAAATGCTTCAATTTAATCCAAAAGTAATTTTTTAAAACTTAAACAAAGTCTAATAAGTTACTTCACTTCCAAAAATGACGTGCATTTACTAAGAGACTCAATATAAAGAGATCATTAAAAAAATCAGAATGTGAAGGCCAAGAATTTTCTTATGCAACTGCTGTAAATAATTTCTTTTTTTCTAATATAAGTTCATGGATGACTCAAAAAGAGCATGTGTGAGAAAGAGAAAGCAATCCCAGTGCAACTGAGAAATTAAACTGAAAAATTAAAGCAAGGAGCCAAAAAACAGACACACAGATGGTAAAAACTGGCAAAAATTAAACGCAAAAATCATGCTCTTAAGTACCAACAGATGCAGTGACTTTAAAATATTACTCCTTGAGGATACACAAAGACAATAATCCCAGATTGTGATTCCTGGGCCAGTCTACTGCTGCGCTACAGCCCCAAAGTACACGGTACTGTATGGAGAAAAAATGATGTGTCAGGGACTGTGATATCTGCTCTGCCAGGCTACTAAAACAGAAGGGAAGCAAGTTAAACTATTCCACACTGTGACATTAATGTCTTCAGGGGAGAAAAAAATTAACTTTGTCACTGAGATTAGAGAGGTGACTTGCAGAATCCATTTATAGATTTATAATACTATAGAACTGAGCATGAACTGGTTATTTGAGTATTTCTGAAACATTCCTTCTTGAAATGATATTCAAGCTTCTTGCTCCAGCTGCAAGGAGGACTGTGCTTCCCAGAGTTCATGTTGTTAAGCACTGCCACGCTAATAGCTTTGCTGATCCCCAATCTTATTTAGGGTCTCCTAGATTTTAACCTCCATAACTACCTAAAAGATATCCCAGTTTAGACTACTGATATTAAAAGAGGGGAAAAAATAATCCAGGATTTGAAAATCGAGAAATTGATGTGTAATACCTATATGCTTGAAGTTCAGCCTTTCCTGAAAGATCTTCTTAGAATCTAAACTTGAATAATTATTATTATTACTTTAAAAATACATGATGTAAGACCAATTTTCCAGATTGTTAAATGAATTCAGTTGATGCTGGTCTGCGTGACTGAATAAATCCAGCATCTCATGCTATCACTGTCAATTCAGGCTGGCTGTAGACATAACCACAAGGACCACTGCTTTTTCCAAGGCTTGAAAACAGAGTCAAATTTTAAAAAAAAGAAAAAAATATTTATTTATTTACTACCTCTTCCAGTATGCCAAAGTTTACACTAGGCACATTCTTATCTAAAACAATTACTGATGCTATCAAGATAAACACAAGATATAAGGAAAATGACTGAAAACTCAGCAACATGAATGTTTAAAAAGAAGAAAATTTACATGAAAAAGCTTTGTCTGAAAGTTTTAGAAGTTATATACAGACACATGTAAACGTACAGATGCTCATATATATGTATATATGTGCATGTCATCAATGACAACACTTTAAAAGTGTTCCTAAAAACGACCAGTTAACGAATTGCTCTGTATTTCTGGTACACAAACAAGTATGCACCTGTACTTCATTTAACTCCAATGTTTATACTGATGAGCAGTAACGGAGCTGAACTATAAAAATGAACGTTCAGGTTCGCTGTACTGTAACTGGCAAACAAGGATAGAATCACAAATCAAACGAACTTTATCTTTTGCAGAGTCTCCTGGCTGAGATGACCCAGAGAGGTACCACTTCTCACCAGAACACCCAGCGAGAGCAAGCCCCAGCAGCTGCTGTTTGTGCTGCTGAAACAGCCCCGGGGCCGGTTTCGAAGTGACTCCCACCACCCAAAACAGTCTCAGCTGCACTCAGCAAATGCAAGCACTGCTCTGGTTTCACCCAAGGTTTCTGAGGTTTGGCTTTGGAGCAAGACAAGTCAAAGCCTGCCTGACACCAACGTGCTCAAACCCCCAGGAGCCACCATGGGAGGGCACAACTCTTCCACTGCGCCTCCTTTTATTTTACATGCACAAAGTGTCTCAAACAAGAGAAGCCATAAAATTAAACTATCATTAAGCAGCTGTGCTGCAATGGTGTAGGTAGATATGTGGGTTCACACTGATTCTAATATATCAACTTTCTTTTTCCTACATATTTCCCAGCCTACACCCCAGTATATTCTGCTGTCCTCTGACACAACAGCATGGAGCTGAAGTGCCTCCTACCCAATCTTCGGTTTTTCAGTAAGACTGACATTTGTTAATCTAGAGAAAAAAATTGTCAGTCCTTGAGCTATATTAATTTCCTCTACCCATAATGCTACAATACACACTATCCTACTGAATATAATATCATGTCTTTTGCATGGAGAACAGTTTTAAAGACCTTCAAGTCACCAGAAAAATCCATCAACTCTGATGAGAGGATGAGTAAAAAGAGTTTTCATGAAGAGAAAGCTATTTATAGTGGCAAAGTGTAACTACAAGGAAGAACTACTGATGGACTTGCTTTATGAAGTCTGTGCTTTGTTGTAACAATTATTGCCTAGAAAACCAAGATAAATAAAAATGGCATGATGGAATACTCAATGCAACTTTCAAAAATTTTAAACAGAGATGCTCACAGATATGGCCGCTTTCTTTTGGGACATTTAATTTAGTCTGTGCTTTGGATAAATGAGTGGAAATTAAAAGCAATCATGAGTTCCTACACATTAAGAAAGTAAAGATTTTTGAAGACAAATGTGGGTATTGCAAAAGGAAGAGGAAATTAAGCTTTGAAACAAAGTGACTGAGCACTGGCTTCCTGCCTAGCATTTTGAAGAAATAGTAAGAGAACCAGAGGTTTTGATCATACTGGGTACCTCACTCCTCGTGTGTTTATTCCATAGTCTGTAAAAATGACTTCAGTACAAAACCAAAGGGTAATTTTTTCCCCCTCCCATTTTAGAAATAACTTTATATGTTTACTGCCCTGATTTTTAAACAGCAAAAACAAGCAATATTTTCAAAGGCAAATGAAAATAATAGCCAACTGATTTTTCTCAAATTCATAAATAGTCAGCTCTTGGATGGAAAAAGAACCATAAAAAATTTCAATCCAAATGAAGTTGAAGTAACCACATGCAGATGGCATGAAAGTAATACCTTAATATGGGATCTGGGCAACAATACTGATTCTTAAAATATCACATTCAAGAGAACAAAATTCAAAGTAGTATTTTTTTGAAAAGTAAAATCTTTACAGCAGATTATTACAGAAACTCTTTCGTTCATCCAATCAATTGCTTCTTAATGGAAACACTAGTTGTGCTGTATTTGCTTTAATTCTGTGTATTCTGAGTATGGAACCTCCCTCACCCAGAGTAACTGCATCAGTTATATTGGTGTTCTTTCTTTGGCACAAGGATTCATCAAAAAACCCCACCAGCGCTACAAGGCAGCTGGCAGTTAGTTCTTGGGTCTTTCAAAAAGATTTTTAATTATTCATTAAATCAGATCAAATAAAAGCATTTGCAAAAAAAGAGAGGTTTTGGGTTTTTTTTCTGTTTTGTATGTGACATATATAGAAGTAAATAACTTCTTCATACATGCCCATTTCCTAACCAACTTAGTTCCTGTTGTTCCTGCTCGCCCTGGATAAGAAGTCGACCACTTCATATTCAACTTCAAGTTGAAGTTTCGAGATAATTTAGAATGGACTTATTTTCAGATCAGCCACTGAATGAACTGGCAGGGCTGGTCTATTATCTTCTTTTCTCACCCAGATGTACTGAGGAAATAAATTAAAATCTTATGGTATCTCGCATCAACTAGGTCATATTACGTAATTGCATTCACTCAGTTGCTGCACTCTCTAAATCTTGCCGTGTCGCTTCATGAGAATCATGACATTTCTCAAAGTAGCCTATAAATTACAGTAACCACTTAATACAGCCAGAGAGTACTACATTCAATAATGAAATGCTCATACTTAAGCAATAAAATCAAGATTAAATTTAAAACCCAAAATAAAACAAAACCCCAGACAAATTACTTCCACATAACTCAATTATTAACTCTAAGTTATGCAGTCTCATTCCCATTTACAGCAAAGTGCAATAAGGTCATTAAAATGACCTGTCCACACAGGATTTTAAAGAGTAAGCACCTTTCCTATTTCCACCAATGGAAGATAAATTAACGATCACTTCCACTACAGAAAGGACAAACTTGGCCCTTTTCTGAAAGCACCTTCCTCACAATTAGTGAAAGAAAAATTCATAGAAAGAAAAAATATTAAAATATTCCTCCTATTATTCAATAAATTAGATAAAGATAGGTTTCCCATTCAGATAAAATCTGTCTTTTTCCCTTGCCCAAAATAATCCCTTTGTCTTCATTTCTGTTCTGTTTGTACTTAACTGACTTGCAGGTCTCAGCAGTGATTTACCTGAACCTCCCCTAAAAACTATAATGAGAAGCCAAGAGCTCTCACATCCATGTTCCAGTCCAGAAAAGTTTATTTTAGTATAAAAAGTGTTTTATTTTAGTGTAGGAAGACTAAAACTTTCACTACAAATTAATAGTATAAATATTACTTTAAAATAAGTAACATAAGCCATTTAGAAGAAAAATTGTATCAGGAAAAAAATCAGAATATTAAAAATAAAGAAAAAAGGGGCACTTATTTTTCCATTTAAGGTCAAAAATTAGGTTAATGTGAAGCTTAAGCTAAGACCAGTCTGGCTTCTAATGAAGACTTATAAAAGCTTGGTTTGATAACAAAACCAAGCAAATTGTCAATCCCGGGTTTTCTTATAATTTGAAAGGAACAAGAAAATAATTATTTGAAGGTGACAGCACACTGGAAAAGGCTGCCCAGAGGGTTTGTGGAGTCTCCTTCTCTGGAGATATTCAAAACCTGCCTGAATATGATCATGTTCACTCTAGATTAACCTGCTTTAGCAGGTGGTTGGACTACAAGATCTGCAGAGGTCCCTTCCAAGCCCAGTTATTCTGTGGTTCGGTTAAAAAAACCCAAACCTACAGCATCTGTGACAACCTTCTAATTTTGAATGGTATCCTCCTGATAGAACATAGGAAAAAAACAGCATCAAGACTGCACAAAATAAAACAGGAAAGGGATTTAGGGAATGGAGTGTAGAGATGGCATCTCTTTCCTTCCAAGGAATTGGTTCCTGCCCCATAGCAACTTGTATTACAAACCATTAAGCAGGTACACAGGAGGAAGAGAAACGTAGAGCAGAGAAAATAAGAATACAAAATGAAAGGGGAGAAAAGGTAAAATATCAATACCATGTACTATCAGTACCACCTTCTGAAACAAAAATGCATAATTTCCTTTTATGCCTTGAAGACACAAGCAATCACATATTTACACTTTGGTTAAAAGCTAGAATGCAGAACGAGCGTAATGTGAATTTTAAATTAAGAATACTTTACCAAGAAGGGCAAGGGAGAATCCTCTATAGACACAATTAACAGAATTGCTTTAATACACTTAAAAGTTTTAACCTTTGTGGTCTTTGAAGTGAACAGTGGAACTGCATCTGTTTCAGGTTTGCACAGAAGGGCTGTACTGCCCTGAAAAGTTTTACAGTGCCATAAACTAATGAAATAAATTATCTTAATTTGGTTAGATCTATTTTCATTAACTGTATTACCCACCGAGGGAATGAGGACAAATTTTAATTTTACTAATGTATTTCAGTTCTGCATTGCTTTGGCACTCTGTAATTGTGGCTCCTGCTCAGTGCTGCTCACTCGGCCATTTCAGGGCCACCTCTCTCCCCTCTTTCCCAGGCAGGCAGGGCTGTGCAGGGGGGAAGCTGTGACCATCATCACCCCAAGCTGGGCTGAACAGGACTAATTCCTGCCACATTCCTGTCAGAACTACTGAAGACACAGCACAGCAGCACCAACAAGCACATTATGAAAACAGAGCATTTTTGTCATAAACAAGTAGTGGGAATACATTATATACACCTGGACTAGAAAGTAAACATATCAGAAGATAAACCTTTTCACAGCATGAAGAAAGAAAACAAAGAAGAAAAAATCCAGACACATCCTTTGACAAAATGCTTTTCCAGGGCCATTAATGGATTTTCAGATGTCATTATTTGACCTGCTGCCATGGACAGACAGAAGTCTAAAAAGAACAAGATAATATTGTTCCACATAATATTTAGAAAACAGTCGAAAAACTCACAGCAATAATTAATTGAAAGCTTCCTACAGCATCTCCCTGCAATTGTAGAGAGTATTATTTATACTGCTGGTATGGTAAGTGCATTACCATAAATTACCATAACAACAGGATTATTTAAATAGCTTGGTCCAAAAGGGCAGAAAAATAGCAGTCTGTGGTTACTAGCAAGTCAGAAAATGCCTTTCATGTGTGACAACACTTTCCAAAAAGTTTCTGCAAAACAGAGTAGGTCTTACAGCAGACAGTAGCAGAGACAGAGTTGTTATATCTCACTCCATTCAGTGCTTGTCAGGCTGCACCTGCAGAACTGCATCAAGTTCTGGCTGCCACAGTTCATGAAAAACAAGGATGCACTGGAGAGGGTTCAGAGGAGGCCCACGAAGATGATTAAAGGATTGGAAAGCATGCACTGAGGAGAAGGACTGAGGAAGTGAAGTCTTTTCTTCCTGGAGAAGGCTCAGGGGGGCCTCATCACATTATTTGAGTACTTAAATGGTAGCTACAGAGAAGACAGAGGCTCTCTCTTCACAAAGAGAACACATAATGAGAAGACAAGGGGCTACAGGTACAAATTGCTTCAGGCATGATTTCACCTTAATACAAGAAAGATTTGTTGGTGGTGTTTCTTTGGTTTGGTTTAGTTTTGTTTTTTGGGGGATTTTGTTATAATCAGAACAATCAATCACTGGAAGAACCTCCCTAAGAACATGATACAGTCCCCATCACTGGAGGTGGTCGAGACAGGATTGGACAGGGTACCAGGTAGTCTCACCCAGGCTCTCCTTCCCTCAAAAGGTAGGATCAGGTCACCAGGTGTCCTCCAACATGGGCTGTTGATTCTTTAAATTCCAGACCAGTCTATCATCTGCCTGCTTATACTTAAACATCTTTGAGAGTAAGAGTGTTTGAGTGTGAGGATAATACACACCTGAACATGATGCATGTCTTTTTCTATAATAATTAAAAAACATGAATATTTTTGTAAAATTGCCATTTCTGGCTTTGGTTTGGCGCTTTTTTTTTTTTTTTTTTAATGTGGACACATATGGAGTTACATTCTGCCACTGCATTCATATCTACACAGCAGCATATAACTGAAAGTAGACTGTAGCCCCCAACTGTCTCACCTATTTAATACACAGTATGAAATGACATATTATTTTTGAAAGGAGAACAAGATAGATGCCAGCATGAAGCAGTGTTTATAAAAGCATCACCACTACAGCTGTCCCCAAGCAATAAAGCTGTTTATTCCAACCTCCTACCTCATATAAACTGAAATCCTCAGCACTGAAAAACAACTTCAAATCTGTTCATGACTCCAAGACAAATAAGAAGAGTCTTCTCTCTCCAAAATACACAATTATGGTCATGTCCAGAAATGTCCATTTTCTATGAAAGTGCACAGACTTATAAATTCTACATTAATGTTTTCTAAACACTAATACATGCTGCATTGGTTGTATCATGAAATTTTATTCTATCTCTGTACATACTGATGCATTCAGCATAAAAATAATTCTCTTTAAGGCTTTTTTCTTTCTGTGGTTATACACAACCATTCAAAGAATATTTAACAAATATATGTATTAACATATTCACATCTAAGGTTTATACAGGAAACCATATATATTCTTCTGAGTTCAGGAGATATGAAAACTCTTCTATAGGTGTAGGAATACTAAAAATACAAAAAATACAAAAAATCAGAAAAAGATCAGAATTTTTAGGACTTAAAATTGATTTTAAATATGGAAATTCTTATTAAATTTGGATCTGAATCAAGTCATTCCCAGATCAAGACCTGTCTGTGGGGACAGGGCCCTTCACCAGCAGCAGAACCTCACTACTGGAAGCAGCCTGGCATGTCCAGCCTGGAAGTGACCAGCTGAGCTCATGCACTCAGCTTGATGCAGATCCATACTCCTGTAGTAAACAAACCAGGAGTTTGGATAGTTTTTGAAGTACTTACATTATAATCACTGAAATACAGGTTTCTCATTTTGGAGCTCGTAAATGCTACACGTAGCATTTTTCCTATCTAATAAAAGCAACAGAGGGAGAACACTGAAACAAATCTAGAGAATAATTACTTAATTGTGGTCCCATACAGAGCAGCGATACTCCAATACCACAACAGTCTTATGGGAAGTCAAATGCTATTAGAAATTGCATACAAATTTTGACCATATTACATATACAAAGTATTCCATAGGGGTGATTAGTCAAAGAAAAAAGGAGAAAAAAATAAGGGAAACATTATTACACGTGTATTTAATAACAGCTCCAGGATGTCAGGGTGCTCTTCTGGCAGCCAGACAGGGCATTTGGCTGCCTCAGACCACTGCCCTTACTGAGTTGTAATTGCCCCTCTTCATGCTGAGTGAAGGCTGAAAGCCAGCACTTGATAGCTTACATTATATCTGAGCATCTGAGCTTCTACACTGAAATAGCTCACATCTTGCCAATATAAAGAAATAAAGGGAGCAGTCAATACCTAATTACCTGTAGCAGCACCAGCTAAGAGAAAATATTTTTTGGCCAAAACAAGCTTTCCACCATCTTCACAGTACAAAATCCAGGAGAAACAACTGCTGTAGCAGTCGGGGTGTTGACAGCCCTATCAGAGTGAAGCCACAGTGATCACAGGGCCAAGAACCCATCTCAAGCAGTAAAAAACCTTTGTTTGCAAGTGGATATGGGACTGGAAAGACTTTGAACTCCTGCAGGGGCACCTTGAGGTCTTCCAACCAACTCTTTGATTAACAAAAAGCTTAAATAAATCCTCCAACAGTGCACTGGTGACTTCTACCTGCCCCTGGTTAAAACTATGCCCAATTACTCAATAATAAATTTTGTGCCAAGCCAGAAACAAGCAAACACAAAACATTTGGTTACATTTAGTCCTCCCATGATCAGCTCAGTGTTCTTGCCTAGTTTTACAAACACTGGGCAGCCTCATGGTTACACACACACATTCCCTGCGTTTCATACAGGACCTTCACTGACAACCCCCCAAAAAGACAGCTCTCTGCATCATGTACAGCTCTGAACACATGCATTTTTCTATTTTTGTGATAGGTATCCTTTATAGGGAGTATTGTAAGCTTTAAAACCATCTCTGTATTTCATAATGGATATGCTGCCATGGTTCTACATTCATTAAGGTTGTTATCACAACAGACAAATTATGAAGTGCATGGTCCTTGGAGAGAGAGGGAAGCAATAGACTCTACCCTGACATTTTAGAGCAATGGATAACCAGCTAAAAATGATTCCTCCAACTAAAGTCTAGTTATTCCTTTTTCCACATCTTAAAAGCACAGCTCCTTATAATGACAATAATTTTTACTGCAGTTTCAACCTCTACATGTGAGGAGTTTGAGATAAGAGCCTCCACCCCTGAGTCTCCCTCATCTTCAGGCCATGAAACAGAATTCACGGACCCCTCCACTGCAGTTACAGTCATAATAAAAGATAAAACCTAGTGGAAAAAAAAGCCAAAATACACCTGTCAGACAAGGAGAAGCACAAAAGAGGTACACTAGTGAAAACAAAAATATATACATTAGCCATAACACTATGAAACATTTAGAAATAAACAAAACAAATTAGCTGCATTGCTGCCTTCTTTCTCAAGGCATTAAGTAAAAACAGGTTTTTTGTTGTTACATGAAAATTTGACAAATCCACATGAAATCAGTGGTTTAAACTCACCAACCTACCTCTGAAGCTTTGATTTTTTTTTTCAATTGACAGCGCTGAAACGCATTAATTTATAGTATCCAAATGTTTGAAGAGAGCATATTCAATCATATTAAAAGCAGGCCTTATTTTGCTGAAAATACAAGCTGAAGGCAGGTACTCTACAGCTGGAGACACAAGATCCATATGCTACTTCCACGTCTGATCCTGCTGCAACAGGAACCAGAGAAACTGCACCAGATCATTATGGACAGATGTCATGAACAAAAATAACTCAGGGAAGTGTTCCATACAGCACATTTCTGCTCAAGAAGACAGCAGTAGTAACCAGCTTCTCTTGCCATTTCAGAGTGCATTTCAGTTGCTCTAGTCTCTGGCTTTTGCTGGATACCAGAAAGCTATAGGGCACTTACGAATCAGATATGTTCTCCAGTAATAACTATGAAATTTTACTCCACCTCCTACCTTGTTTTCATGCACTGATAAATAAAGATACACACCAAATACATAAATGTATAAAAAATATATATCTGTATGTATGTAGAATTACATACAGTTTTAAATACACTAAACTTATTGTATTTGCAAATCTGATCAACTGCTTCATACTTAAGTGAGGCTGTTTTATGATTCCCTCTCCTGCTGTCCTTGCACCCAGTCCCAACCAGCTGAGCAAGAAATATACTGTTTCAATTCAAGGTGTCTTGTTTGCTGTCAGTTCCAATATATGACTAGCAAAACAAAAATGACCATGTGAGAGAAAGTTTCTGTGTACCTAAACTTAAGGAATTGGTGAAAACTTTAACTCTTTCACGCATTCCCTTTCATGTCTCCCTGGTATGAAACAGCATGAGGCCAGATTTGATCAGGGCCCAAGCAAGTCTTGAGGTGAACTGAGGGAAGAAAGAGTTCTCAAATAAAAGTGACATTACCACATACATGAATAAATTTCAGAGAAAATAAGATTTTTCAACTATTCTTTAAAGTTTGGTTGCTGTGGGGAAAAGGAAGGTGTTGTGAAGGGCAAGGCAAAGAATAAAAACCAACTTTTTCTTTTTTTAAGCTAATTCAGAATCAAATTAAAGATTGCACTTTTTATTTCCTAGTACTTGACAATCTGTAAAAAAGAATTAAATGAGTGAAAGAGTAAAAAATACAATCATAGAATCACGGAATGATTTAGGTTGGGAGGGACCTTGAAGATCACCTATAGCTCCAACCCCTCTGCCATGGACAGGGGCACCTTTCACTAGACCAGGTTGCTCAGAGACCCATCCAGCCTGGCCTTGATGGGATTGGGCACCCGCAACTTCTTACAGCAACTTGTTTCAGTGCCTCACTGCCCTCATAGTGAAAATTTTCTTCCTTATATCTAATCTAAACCTATTCTCTGTCAGTTTAAAGTCATTCCCCCTTGTCCTATCATTACACGCTCTTGTAAAAATCCCTTAAAAATCCTTACCTTTCTAAATGTGTTCTGAAACTGAATTGGCATTTTTGGCTCCATAGTGGTGAAATGATTCTTGGTACAGAGTTTCATAAAACTTATCTCGTGGGCTTAAGAAATATCAGAAATTACTGAGAAACACATGGATCATTTGCCCTGTGGACAACCAGAGGGCTCTGGAATTAACTGGGAACAATTGCTAGGTAGATATAAGCTAACCAGCACACACACCCAGAAGACCTTAAAGGACTCATAAACCAGACAATCTTTTCCATTTATTTGATGTATAACTCTAATTTACTAGAGCCCAAGTAAAACTCAACAGATACAAGCAAAAGCAATTATTGCCAGAAATTTTAACGGGCTTCATATGTTCCTCCATTTTTAGGCACTAAAACCCAGACAAGTTTACAGAACTACTTCTCTAACATCTACTTGAACATATCTAATTCTATGCCCTTATTAATCCCTGCTACAGTGGTTTATAATGGTTTCCTAGAAACAACGTCTCTTGTTTCATCTTCAGAATGAGCTGTGATGCTACAGAATTAGTTTGCTCCCTAGTGCTGTTCATAGGAAATGAGGTGCTGTCCACACAAAAATAATTGTACTTCTTTGGCACATCACACTTTCAAAATGTAATTCCAGTGAATGCTCATTTATGCTAGAAGGTGGCAAAGATCACCCTAGAATTCTTTCTTTCCTTATATTCAAAAGAAAGAAATGAGGCCAGCTTTGAGAGAAGCAATTTGAGCCCAGACAGAAGAGCCTTCATCCAACAAAAAGTCTCTGGAGTCTGCAAGATGAACACAATGTTTCCTACTACCTTCTCTGAAGAGCCATAAAGGCAGGTTAGATCAGCACTATTAATCCCCCTGGTATCTGTAATGGGTTCTGCCCTACAGGTTTCTTGGCACTGCTGCTGCCTTACCCTTGGTGCCAGATCTGCTGTCTGTCACTCTTCATGCATGTCCTGGTGGGGTGCACAGAGCACTCCAGCCCCTCCACTGCTCTGCCAAGCACACAGGAACACAACTGGAAGTTGCTAAATTAATTGATTCTGCCAGATTGCAACCTCGTTGCTTGAGCTTCCCCTTCTCAGAAGTGAAGGTTTAACCAGTGGAAAATGACATCCCACAGAGGATACTGAAGAAGATATTAAAAACACCAAAAGGTGTGGAAGAATATCTCTGTCTGCAGCTACTCCATCCCCTACCAGGCTCTTCCTTTCTTCCATATAGTGCATCCCACTCTCCCAACAGACCTTCTTCTCCTGTACGTATCCTGCTAAACAGGTTTCAGTCTAATTAATTATCTGCTGATATGAAACTGCAAAAGGATCCTGATCTTCCAGGTACACGCAGAATCATTAACATATTCAAAGAATAAACCTTCTCTGTTAATAAAAAAAACACCACTACAAACAAACAGAAACAAAAAGCAGAGAACTTGCTCTAAAAAACATCACATTTACAATTTCAAACTGTGAACAGTTAACTCTGGTAACAAAAATGCTACCAGTCCACCACTACTGGCAAATTATTTACCTAATTGGTGAACAAATGGAACTAGTTAAGCTTTTCAGAGACTAAAATCAACAAAAAACTTAATATGAAACATCCTATATTAAAATTTCATGTACCAAACATTTTACAAGATGATCACTATTAAGATTTCTAATCCAGCTTCTTTTGCTGAGACAACAGTTTCATTAACTGCCATAGTGCAAATCTAATGATGCATGGAAATATGCCTCAACAACATCAAACAAGCAGAACCAACACAGGAGGTGCCTTCTAATCTGGGCACTGACTTTCCCTTACAACACAGGTTGATATAGAGACAGCAGCTCACTTCACCCAGCCTAACACCGGATCTTCTTGGAGCAAAACAGCAAAGGAAGGAGTGCTGGCATTAAATGTCCAGAGGAAAGAATAAAAAGACCAAAGACAGAATTTTTCTCATATGACATGTAATTAATTTGCAGATAATTATGAAGCATAAAAATAGTTAATATCTCACATTTGAGAAGAGTTTGAGGGTTTTTTTTTAATACTCTGTGATATTATTTAAGCTCCTTTTAAAATAAGAATGGGCTTGAATACAGAATGTTTGGAGTATGCTATGATTTGGTAATGCCAAACTTCAAATGTCAGTAAGGGATTTGTGAGTGAAAGAGACCAGTCCCAGGACACCAGCCCAATGTTGGATTATAAACCTTCCCCTCCATTCACACTGTACACTGTAACAAAGCCTGGGCTGTGTCAAATAGCAAATTTCATTTTGAAGCTCTTCTGTATAAAGCACATTCTGGGTTTACATCCCATTGCTGTGAAATAGAAAATCTGTACATTTTTGTTCAATGCAAAAATTCAGTATTTACATGGCACGTTGTATAAAAAAGAAAAATGAGGTAATAATCCTACATATGCACTACCCTACATATGAGATTGCTGCTGTATTCCCAATTTCCATATTAAAGATGCATTTTCTGTATACATCTGAAGACACTTTGAAAATTTCAAGCATATACACAGACATGAAGCAACTGCTAGGTAATTTGAATTTTAGACCTTTAAACCTCTGTGACAACTAGCTTATTAATAAATTAAGAAATAATTAAATAAAATAAAACCAACCACAAATTGGAATTACTAAGTGTCTCAAAAATGCCTAAGATAAAAAGCAATATAAATATACAATAGAGAAATATAAGACTGTAGTAAAATTTATAATTAATATGTTTTATGACGTTAAAAATAACAAGCATTTTAAAGTGCAGTGCCAAAACTGACCCACATTTGGCTATTATGCAGTATTATTGCCGGATTTCAATGGCAGTGTTTATCAAAATAATACTAATTAAAATAACCCTGTTGTGTCAGTTGTGAAGAACAGCAGCACTCCATATACAATAGGAATGTGTTTATGAACTCAAAACTTAAATTATTTTCAGGTGTCCATTTCAGTCTTAATGCAGGTTTTTTTGAAGGAGAAGGAATCCCATACACATTAAGTCAGCATACTGCTGGTGCTGCTATCATGCTCCAAGAGCCCATGTCAGGTTAAGAATACACTTCTTTGTAATAGCTTGGAGTAGCATAAAGATTAGATTGATAAAGTAATATATATATATACACATATATATTACCTGTTCTTGCCTCTCCAGCCACTTGTCCACCATGGGATGACTGGCACTTAACGATGAACGAGCATTGTCTCTCTGAAACTGGTTAGACCAGCTACTAGTATCTCGTGGTAGGCTTCTGTAGTTTTCATCTTTCTAGTTTAAAAGAAACAAAAAAGTGTCTTATAAAAAACAACCAGTCCTTGCACATTAACAATGCAGCTGGTTATTAAACTAATACAAAAGAAAGACTGGACCCAAGGACTGGACCCACAGTGTGATTGCTCAGCCACTCAAGGGCAAGAGCTCCCATTCCTTAATGCCAGGGATGCCCAAATAAAGCCTTGGTGGAGTTGTAGATCTTCCACCCAGTCATGCTCCCCTTCCTCTTTTTCAAACCTCTAGTGCAGAGATTCCCAAGCACATACTCAGGAAGGCTTTCAGAGCATCATGCTCCTCAGTTCATTCTCACTGAGGGCAAATGTACCAAATGAGCCCATTCAGTGACTGCTATGGCCACTATATAATTTTCCCAAGTCTCTGTATATAATCAATTTTACAATCAAAGCAGTCTCACAGCTCCAGGTATGGTCCTTTAGACCAGAATAGCATGCTGTAGAGTTCAAAACTTGAATTTATTATTTCACATAATGATGCTTTGCCTGAAGGTATACAAATACAGTCACATTTGTAGAAGAGCAGCAGATGGAGATTGTGCTGACAGAGATACACTGATCCTACTGAGACTGATAATTTTTCTCTTTATTTTTAATTGATGAATTTGTCTGCACATCCTTCCTACAAGCTGAACAAATTCTTCAGCTTCTAAAGGTTATTAGTCCTCACCCAGCCTGATCACTAAAAGCCAACAAAAGCACAGAGGCAGATTCTTAATAATGGGAGTTACCTTAGCCTAAAGTCAGTGTTACTGATAGCTTGCATAGCTTAGTTCCTTCCAACTGAAATAATACATGGAGCTAAAATTCTGCTTAGCTTCTCAAAAGAGAATTATAAATATACGATATGATATATAAGTATACTTCCTTCAGAAGCAGAATATTTTTTCCAGTCAATGTTTGTCTATCTTCATGCCAAATCAGATAATTTAGAGAGAGTATCTATTTTTAAAACAGGATTTTTTGCAATATTACCATTTTTAGGAATCTCAAAACCCTCTAAAATAATAAACAAACACCAGTGCACATTTGCAGCTAAAAGTTATTATTTTCTGTATTTATAGCACACAGCAGATTTTTGACCCCCTCTTAAATCAATACCTCGTTCCATCAGCATGAATATTTCCTTTCCCTGTTTGCCATACTGGTATTTCTTAGGCCTGGAACAATATTAGTCCAATATTCTAGATGCAGCATTAATTCCCTTACAACTGTACTTCACAACTTTATTTCTTGTAAATACACGACAGGCTTTGCTAAGAAATTCAGGTCTTAGTATAACTGTGAAATACAGCAGTTTTCAAAAGCTTCCTGTGTAAGACCAATCTTTTCCCAGACATATCAAACCTAAGCATTCTTAATTGATGACAACTTATTTTCTTGAAAGACACTGTAGTATAAAATGAAGTCTTCCATTTCAAGATATTAAAGCTTCAATTCATCCAGCACAAGATAACCTTGTAAAAATATGTTTGCACAGGTAACCAGCCTAACAACCATCTAAATTACTTTACCCTACCACAAATGAGCAAAGACTTTGTGTTTCAGCAACTAAAAACAATCCAGTATTCCACTGCTGGTTAAGCACACAGCAAACTAGAAACTTGCTCAGTGTCTTGCTTAGAAAGGGGAAGTGAAAGTCAGCTTTGTACAGCAAATGCCATAAAAACCAGGGAATGGCGTGTACAAATTGATTTTTTCCTGCTGCTTCTCTTATTCAATTCTTCTCTTCAGGTGACAGGGGTGGAACAGTTCCTATAAGGCAAAACAATTTCTCTTGTTCCAAGCGGTGGGCAGGTATAACAACAAAATCAGAATCTGACAAAGAAATAATGAAAAATCATTTTATGCACAAAACCACCCATACAGTTGGTGCATGCATTATTGTCAGCTACTACAATAACCCACTACCTTACAGACCATCACCCTAGTCTGAATGAACAGAAATTTCTTCCTATGAAACAAGATGTTTTCTGTATTTCTGTACTTCATAGAGAATTCCATTTTTTTATTCTTACAATGTTCAATAGAAACTTTATAGAAAGACATTTTTATTTACAAAACACAAAGACCTCTCTCCACACAGCATCCATTATGCCTGCACAGGAGTGTTTCTCCTGCAAGAGCAAAGGAAAAATCATCTAGGGATGTGTTGTTCTTCAATCATTCAATCACCAGGTCTCAGAATCACAATGAACAGTCACATTGCACAAAGTTTATACTGGAAATTTTGTAAAAAGTCTCAGGTATCACAGCACTCAATGTAAGTGACATTATCTAAGCTAAGAGAGTTAAATTAGGCCTCTGTTTTGTGTATCTATACTAATGTCAAGAATTTTGCAAAGAGTTTACGCCTAGTGTTATACATGCTGACAGGAAGAGTACATTCATCCCACCTACCAAAATATTTCTGCTTGTAGTCTGCTCCTGTAGAAGATTACCTTTCTCCTGCTAAGACTTAAATCAGCTCATTTTATACAGAAGGTATCCAAGCCATTCAACAATTTTTTTCTGACAGCAGAAATAAAAGCTGGAATGGTAGAGAGATGTGGTTTCTGCAACTCTTCTGGTTTCTCAGCAGTTTCACCTATCACCTTTCTTCAGAGATTCAAAATAGTGCTATTATCAGATTGGAATAAAATACCAGTGCTGCAATCACACACACAGTCATGTTGGTGTTAGCCAAATAGTGAAATATTAGAAGATGCACCAGCCACAGACAAGCCCTCCACTCCTTTCTTTGTCATTGCTTTGTGGCAAACAGCTCTCCCTGTACCCCACAAGTGACAGCACTGGGGCAAGCACCAAGCTAGAGGAGGAGCAGAGGGATCAGCACTCAGCACTGCCACATGCCATCCTTCTCACAGACACCCACACCACACAGCCTGAAGGTGCTCCTGGCTACCTGTAACCCCATAGTTTCAGGGGTTTCCATTACTGCCAGAGCTAATTCAAAGATTGCTGTGCTGACAAACTATAGAGTTACAGGTGAAAAACATCGCTGCAGCTTAGACACTGGGATTACTGAGCCAGCTGTGATGCTGCTATTTAAAATATATATTGTTTGGGGATTTTTTGTGTAAAATATTCATTGCTAATCCAGAAAGCTGTACTTGTCTTCAGCATGATCTAGCTTTAGCACACACATTCCCAACATCCAGCTGAAAAAGGTGTGTGTCACTTTTAGCTACAATACCATAAAGGAGAAGTTTCCATGGTACAGAAGCCATCAGGGTCACACAGGGAATTCCCATCTCTTCTGGAAATGCAGCTGTAAGCCCTCCTGGGACCAGGGCTGACATGCATCATCAGTTACAATTAAATGCCCTAATTTTTTAAAAAAGAAGTCTTTTTCCCAAACATCTTTGGGGACCATGGGCATGTCAGCTTTATCGTGTTTGAAATGGAAATTGATCAATATAATACTAAAACTGCCAAGTCATAATACCACCACTACACTTAACTGCAGCATTTTGGAGTACTTTTAATGAGGACATATAATTTAACACTAAGATTTAGTTCAGTATGGTGTCCCTGTGGGGTTTTGCTGGAGGATTGGGTGAAAGGGGACAGGAAAAATGAAGCAATTTTGCTATACTTTTAATTTCAGATGATTTGCAATATGTAACAAGAGTCTCATCAAAGACTCTGCAGCTTGTAGACGAAATGACGCATTAGAATGATCTGTGTACTTCAATTACTAGCTGTCATTGCATAAACTCACTTGTGATTTTAAATTGCAGTTGTACCCCTGCAAACTCCCAGCATCACAACCCAACCAGAACATTCTCCAACACGGTGTGGTGACAGCTCCATGTCTGCTAAATCATTTGCTGTTCTCCAAATAGTGAAGAAATTGGGTTTTCCCTTTGTTTCACCTCCTGAATGGCTGAAGTGTGGCAAATTTTGGTTGCTTATTTAAAACAAAACTACATTAGACAGCATTACAACAGGGGTAAAATACATTGAAGACCTCTTCAAAGTAATTCTCTGAAAGACAATTCAAAAATGCAAACCAAGTTTTCACTTTATTTCTACAGCAAATAGCCCACGTATCCTTTAGGACAATCTCTAAGAGAGATCTTTTTGGGCACTGATCATTTTTTTGCTATCCAGTCTTTTTCCTTCTACCATATGCACTTTGGAAAAAGCTACTTGTTTGTTTGACTTTAGTTCCTTGTGATGGCCTCAGACTGAGATACAATTTGTGATTAAAGATTAACAAAAAGACTTTGTTTAGAAAGACTGGGCCAGTTCATGTCTATAAGGGCAATTATTATTGTTGAATCACTATAAATGTTATAAAGGTTGTTCTTTCTTTTAATGCTCTACTATGACAATGTTAGACCCTGAACAATTTGGTGTCACTCTCAGACAGGATGCAAAAAACTGTAATTAATTACCAAAACATTCACACAGTTTATGTAAGTAATTCTGTGTGACGAAAACAACTGTTTATAAATGAAATAATACAGACATAGACCCATTTCCCATGCTGTCTGATGGTCTAGCAAATAGATTCCTGGAGTTTTTTATTTGGTTGAGGTTTCGTGGTTACTTTTTCACTGGATTTTAGACAAAGAAATATGGGATAAGATCAAATGGATCCACAATTCTAAAATTAAAAAAAAAAAGCAACCACACAAAAACAAAGAAGGCTACACAAATAATGTCTCTTGTATGTGGGAAATATATTTATTACATATCTAAAATTAATTAACCCAAAAGATGCAGTACAGGAATAGAAATTCCATTAAAAAAATCTCTACTTACACAGATGTCAGATTTGGAACTGTTCTGTCTATTAACATAGCATCTTTTAACAATCATTTCTCCCAAATGTCAGTAGTTTACCTCCAAACTAATTGTACCAGTCACTTCCTATAACTATCCATATATCTTAGGAAACTGACACTACTGCTTGGGTGAGCTTCCTTTTATTCCTGGTAGATTCAGTTTCCCAAGGTTGCTCTTTTCCTGATGTATACTGAAGAACATGACCCCAGAAGCTGCAATAATCCAGATACAGCCCAGCTATTTAGTGTAGAGAAAAAGGAATGAGTTACAGTCACCCAGTATCCGAAACCTTTGATCTGAGGCCACTCTCCAAGGAGTAAAGTAAAAGAGGACTCCCACACTAAAGAATTACCCCAGCTTCCTGCCTTCTATCAGCTCTGACCCAGAACAGGGGTCATTTCCAACTGGTAAAAACTGATTTGCAGAAGATACAAATATAATTGGCTAATAAAGAACTTGCATGCCCTATTTATGGTGAAAATAGATGAGAAGAATGACCATTCCACCTTTATTTGGATCTTTTCAGAAAGACTTGTCTCAGAAATGACCCTCTGTATAGCTCCATGAAAGGATTTAATGTATTATGCTTCTAGAAGAGCTCATTAGATGCCAACAAGGAAAAAAACAATTGAAAAGCCAGTGTTCTGCTTAAGTTCTATCACCTTACGTTCAGAAAATTCCAGAGTTGTGCTATTCCAATTTATATACTCCATGTTATCCTTTGACTGACAAGCAAGGCCTGACCTTAAAAAAAAAAGCAATAACTATGGGCCATGATGAACAGTTTACTGTGCAAGTGGTGTTATATGTAAACATTCAGTGTTGAAGAATATGGGCTAAATTAAGAGTAAACTAAAAAACATGATACTGCCTATCCAAAACATTCTGTTGATGTCTCTTGTTTACAACACAAAAATGAAAGATGTCATGATCTCTGCACATACACATGCAAAGCCAGAAGTTTCCAAACAGTGTGCACTGTTATTTCTCAGATGAAGGGGCAGGAAAGTGCTTCTTCCTTCCACTCTTTACTTATTCATCTCCTAATAAACCCCCACAAGGAATAATGCAAAACAACTCAAATAACATGTAGCAGTTTATATTCTGTAATTATAATTCAGAAACTGGCTTTTATTTCTGTAAGCGTAACTAAAAAGACATGGCTTACTACGGTTCCATTTTAGAGAAAAAGAAATGAACCAGTTAAGTTAAAGTGTCATGAAGCTACAGTTCTGATTCCTCTACACATTATACTTAGAAAACCATTTCCCCTTCTACTGTTTTCATTCAAGTGAATATTTTCTTTTCCTGTGCCACTTTAAAGGCATCTAAATAGTTTTAATGTATATCCACCTATACATGAATCTATATGGGTATCTGTTTAAATGCAATAATATAATTATGCACAGTCCTGCCATTTTCACTAGATACTTGCTTTTGTACCCAAATTTATATGTTTTATGCCAATTTGGATTTTGTGAAAATGTAATTTGTAAAGTTGTTTGTTTATTTTAAGTGTTGACATGATTCATTTGATTCCTTGGGAGAGCCAAGAAATTAAAGAAGGAAAAAAAAGCTGCTAATTAATTAATTTCAAAGCAGCCTCTGAAAATAGGATTTAACAAATAGAACGCCAATATTAAAAATATTTGAGAAGCTAAGAGAAACAGGAAACAAGGGGATATAGAAAACTTCACGGAGACTTTATATTTAGATCTTGAAATGCAGAATATATTAAAAACCATTAGCATTAGCCTTTTAAGTGTTGAGAAGATGTTTTTAGTTGGCCATACCACTAAAACACTGCACCTGGCTGTCTGTATGTTTAGAAATTTGCATCTGATGTTCTGAAATGAAGAAAGAAGGCTGGGATATGAGGTAACCAGTCTGTTTTCTCTGACTAATGGAAGTGATTTTCCCCTTTCTTCATTTCATTGGCCAGCATGGAGAAAAGCAGGTTCTTAAGGTCAGAAGCACAAAGGCCACGTCCCAAACCCGCGGCACCTTCGCACATGCCAACTCTTGCCCAGTGTCACCCACACCACTGCCCTCCTCCATATGGAATGATATGGACCAGGAACTCCACTGGGCTCCCAGCAAAGCATCCATCACCCCATCCAACCTGCCAATTCATTTCAGACCTCAGCAAAAATTCCTCCCAGGGTCTGGAGAAAGGCCCAGAGAGGAACCAGGACAGGGTTTGTAGCAGTGTTTCTCTTTTATCTGAGTTTACAGCAGCACACACACCCTCAGCTCCTTGCAGTCTCACTGGTCTTCCTCACACCAAACAGCTTCCCTCCCATCTTTCTTCATCTTATGGTTTTAGCTTTTGTCCATGTCTCATTTATTTCACGTGCTCAGCAGGCAATGCTCTTAAATTGGACATCTGTGTACAAGAGCTGAAGAGCTTGTTTATAAAGAGACAATAAAACTGGATAGTAGCACACAATGATCATCCCATCAGGCTGTGAAACAAAACCAGGCTAAGTGACCTCTGATTCAGCCTCGAAGTCAGTCATAACAGAAGTAAGTGCAAAGGCTGACTAGGAATTCCTGCATTTACTGGAGTTGATTTTACCCACTAACTAAAGCTTAACATCTCCATCCCAGCCTTACTACTCCTTTGCACTGATTAGTTACACATAAGTGAATTTTATTCTGATACTGCTTGGTTGTCTTGTCTTTATTCACTGCTAGATGAGATAAGTGACTTTAAAAATGCAACAAATTTAACAAAAAAATATGAAATATTCACTGTTTAAACAGGTTCATGTCTGAACACTGTTGGGAAGCACAGCCTGCAACCTGAATTGTACTTTAAACTTCTTTTTCTTGCTAGCTACACATTCAGCCAAAATCCAAACATGCTTTGCACCAATACACAACCTTGGCAATCAGCAACCAAGACAGACAAATATTTTTACTGCAAAAGCTCTTGAACGACAAGTGCACATGGCTGCATGGTTGTAGGTTACAACTAAGTAGATGAAAGCAAGTCAAAACAGATCCACCTATTACTGAGGAAAATATATGTGTTTCTAACCTTTGGAAATAAAAAAATCCACTAAACTTGAACACGTAACTTCGTTTGATTTTTTTTAAACTTACTCAATCTTTTATCAACCTACTCTTTTGGGACCAGTCTTTCACCTTCAAACCAAGGGAGAGCTGCAAAAAAATAAAAAAGTAAAACCAATAGAGACAAACACTTAAACATGGGAATTCACAAAATACACTCTTAGAAAAATGGCAGAGGAAAAATCTTCATTATCCTATACCATGTACTTGAAAGCTTTCTGTTTTCAGTATAGCTTTCAGTGGCTCCCAGAGAGGTGCCGTACACTGCATTTACTGAAGTGAAAAGACAAACAACCTGTGCACATCCCACCACTCATTTATCACGAGTAAGAGACTCGCTCATCCTGACCCTCCTTGGCACTCCCAGCTGATGATGCAGCACCGTGTCCCCCCACCTATGGAGCAGACATTGCTCACCCAGACATTCCTCACCCATCACTTGGAGTGAAACATGGGGTAGCACAGCACTGGGACACAAATACACATTCTTCCTACATTACTGTTGAAAAAACAAAGGCAGTGTGTTTAACAGACTTGCTCAGCCTGAGAGCAGAAGTGGAAAAAACTCACCAGCTCTCAGATCTTTCACTGATATCTCTTTTCAGGGGGACAGAGAGGAGATTTGACAGATGGGCATCCATGAACGGATGACTTGGAGCAAAAAGAGGTAAAACAACAAAGGAGATGGAGAAAATTACACCTTCACTTCAGATTTATTAGTTTTGGTTTTGGATTTTTCCCTGCTTAACATGTGGTCACGACTGACTTTTAAATGCCAACAGCTGAATCCTGTCCATGTACATAGTCCTCAGCAAATGGAAGAGCACAGCATCAAATGACACACTAGGCAAGGATTTTTCACTTTGTGTCTCTTATTACCAACCTGCTGGTGATGATAAGAAACATTATATTTGCTTTCACATTTTGAAAGTCAGGAATTCTGAGGTCTTTCATAGAGTTTTCACTGCATTAAAATACCACCAGCCACTCTGCTGAAGACAGTCAGACAATTCTTCATGGTATTCATGAAAGCGCCTGAGGCAAAGGGCACATGAAGAAAATACGAATTATTCCATCAAAACATAAGAAAACAACTTTCTTATTCTGAGAATGATCGAACACTGGAAGAGGTTGCCCAGAAAGGTGGTGCAGGCTCCATCCTTGGAGATGTATATACTCAAAACCTGACCGGACACAGACCTGAGTAACCTGCTCTAGCTGACCCTGCTTTCACCAGGCAGGCTGGACACGACAGTCTCCAGAGGTACCTTCCAACTTCAGCTGAACTGTGATTCTGTGAAAGTCATGAATTTTAACACTACCCAGGACAAAAACCACACACACTGTGTTGATTTCATATTGCATTCTCTTTGGGTACAATTCCTCTAAACTATTTAATCCCCATGCAACAAGCTGCCAGCAACAAGTACCTATCACAAAGGAAGAAAACGGATGCATATAACTTCTGTTTTCTTGACTTTCCATTAATCTCTCTCCTGTAACATTTTACATATTAAAACACTTTATTTCATCACCTGGGGATAACCCATGCTCATTCTCCCTTCCTCTCAGTCTATGCAAAATTACATCTGAAATGACAAAATTCATGACTATCTCATTGAAAAGGAAAAAAGCCCTGTTTAAATATACCTGGGTGAAGAAATACTCGTGGTTATTGAATCCCTCGGAACTTCTGTTTAAAACATTTCACTTTTAGGTCAAAAGCAGGAAGCTGTATTCATCATGGGAGGGTTTAAAACCTGTCATGACAGAGATGCCAGGCTCTTTGCAGATATACTGAACTTCTCCTTAGCAAATTCATCTGTATTACAGCACTTTACCAATACTGTTCACCAGGCACACAGTACCTCCCTTTTGAAGGAGTCAAAACCAGAGACTAAGGCTCCCAAGAAACATCAGCAACACTTTGGTCTCTGGCTCCCAGAATGATGCCCAGTCTTTTGGCCCACAGCCTCCCCTAGTTAATTTAATAGATTTGCACTCTGCCATTTACACTTTTTGGCTATAAATTGACCAACAGACAATTCTAATACAGGGCTCTTCAATCCTCCAAATTAAACTTAAATTCTATTGAAATACCATGTCTTTGGTGACAGTGAGAAAACAAACTTCACTAAGCTGTGTTTAAAAGGACTTCAAGGTAAATTAAACTAATTTTCACTTTAAATTTAATTCTGAAAGTGAAATACTATTGTTGTTGAAGCTTTTCAAAAAATGTATGCATGCTTTTCTCCTATCTAAACACATTTTATTAGAGATTTTTTTTTCATTCTGTTTGCAAAGAGGATTAGAAAGCATTGCATCTTCCAAATAAATATAAAACCGTGCAACCTGGCACTCTGAAAATTTGTACTCATCAGTCTCAACCCACAGGAACAGCAAAATTACCTGAAATAGGAGATGTGGGAAACATGTTTTGCAGGTAAGGTAATTGATGCTAGATGACAGAGCACTCACGTGAAGTTTCAAATTCTTTCTCTGCAGTTTATAGAGCCAAAAAAATTATGTTTCCAAGTAGGAAGAAAGCATACCCTAGAAAAAAATTATTATTCCTACAAGGCACAGTGATATTCCACCTCAAAATACATATATGGACAAACTCATCTAATAACAAATAAGCAGAAAATTTGGCTGTTGACTAAACAGCAAAGGCAAAAAGCAAAGGAAAAAAAGCAATTACAAAATGATGTGCCAAGTACACTGAGTTATGTGCTTGCTGTTGCTGATCCACCCTACGGTGCACACTGTGTGCCATTTGCTTTGCTGCAGGTGGGTGAACCCAAGAGCCAGAGGCACAGAAGCCCATGCACAAACATTCTTCTCTCTCCTGAGCTCTCCTTTTTAACCTACATTTTCAATTCTTTCTGCTGTACCCATATTGTTATCTCTGACAGGGCAACACATGAATCAAAATCAGAAAAGTCACAGTGGGAAGTTTGTCATAAGCCGGTTATCCACAGTGGACCCCTGCATTAAGCAAGGCAGGTTAACTAGATAAGCCTTCAGTCTTTCAGAGAAGCAGGATCAAGGCAGGCAACTAAATGGTAATAATAAACACTTCCTCACCACAAATGGAGTTGCAAATTTGAAAAACCACACGGAAAATATATGGGATAATTAATTCACAGTCATTATAAGATGCAACATAACTGATTGTTGCATTCACACTCTTCCAATACTGTAACACAACATCTAAGGGGAAAGAAACATGATTTTTTTTAATGCAGCTCACATCTATTAAGGATAGCTAGTTAAGCCAATAGGCTTTGGTACTGAATTATAAAGAATGCAATTCAAGTCAACAGTTATTCAGAAAACAACACTATTGAAAAAGATTTTACTGCAGTGGAAAAAAGCACATATGATGTGCTTCAGCTGTGTACAATCTGTTCACCTGTACAGTTCAATACAATTCAAACAAAATTACACCTTGAAAATCAGGTATTACTCCAGGCCTCTGAGAGAGATTTCTACTTGGAGATTTCTTCTTTTTTCATTAGAATGGCTCAAGGAAGCAAGAGACAGGATTAAGTCAAGCTGTGAGTCACTGGGTAATACAGACATACTTCTCACACAAACACAAAAGTATCTGAAAATTATTTTAACATTCAGTTTTAAAAAAGTAAATCCCAAGAAGCAAATTTACCAACTAAGAGGTGATCAGAAGCCAATTTTGTGAATATCTCACAGATAGGAAGACCTATTCATTTGGTTGAAACCATTCATGGGAAGGATTAGGTCAGGAATTCCTACCTAACTACAGTTAACAGCACTACAATAACTTCTAAATAATCAATAATTCTGCAAATAAATTAGTACCTTGGGACAAAAAACCCTTGGTTTCCAGTTGCCCTTACAGGTAAAAAAACATAGAAAGTAGAAATTATGTGAGATTCCAATTCTAAGGATACAGAGCGTATTATGATATCCTGATAATAAAGATGTTTCTTTACAACGAGATGATTTTAAAAATGGATGAGAATGCACACCCAGTTTAGGGTAAGGATTTCATATCACAACATCCTACTTATTATAACAGAAATGCATCTTAAGTTCAACCCACATCCAAATCTTTACAGGACCAACTCAGGCCCCTCCAAAGCGTACTCGGCATCTCTCTGGTCATTCTCTCCTTAGGGACACAGGAGATGCTGGTGTCTCATTTCATTTATCCCAGTAACTATAGGCAGCACTGCAGTTACAGTAGTAGAATCCTTCAAACAGCCCGTAATTTTGCTCTACCCCAGCACTCTTTTCCCTTTCTGTTTGCTCAGAACTACTGGCATATGTCCTGGCTCCTCACAGCCTTCTGTGCATGGCAGCACTCTCACCCCTTCATTTCATCTCAGCTTGGGCATCTGCCCATTTTCCTGCCATTCCAAATTCTTCATATCCAAAATGAAACAAACACCAATAAGACGTCCTCTCTCACTTGTCCCTGAGAAATAAATCCTTTCTGCCAGACAAATGCAGCTTGCCCTGTGCTAATTCCTCCAAAAATTGGACAGGGTTTCTACCTGTCAATTATTTCTCTTTAGAGGTGACGGGCTGAAAGTAATGTCACTTCTTAGAGTCAGTAGGTGGATGAAGCTTTTGGCAACTCTCCCAGAAACCTTTTTCATGTTTCTGCAAGATACTGCTGGGGCAAAGTTGCTAATCTACAACTGTGCTGCAAATCTCAGCCCAAGAACATATGTTCTTGTGCTGTCAAGAAAGAGAACTGCAGTGAAAACATTATATAGTGCCAACTACTCACAAAAGATATATGGGTGTTCAAGCCCAATGCACTGAGCATAAAATTAAGACTGTTCTCATTGCTTTTCTCAAAATGTCTGTGTCATCTATAATCAATGAAACAGTCTGGAACAAAGCACAGCCATCTCTTTGTTATCCAAGTAGCTGAAGAAGAAAAGAACCTAACATAAGAAAAGTACTGAGGACTTTTTATAGCTTAAATAACACAAATATATTTGTAAAAATTCATTGTTAGTACTTTAGTAAGAGATTGGTGACAGGGACTTCAAAAATGCCACCATTTAGAATAATAATACAAATGAAATTTTTGCTAATACCATGAAAGGAAATAACAATTCTTAATACCCATTTCTAAGAGAATTAGGATTGGCTACAAAATCTTGACTCACATGAAGAAATCAAGACACTGAAAACAGAAAAAAATATTGGTCTAGCATAGAACTCAGGATTAATTCATAACACACATCACATAAGCAATTATTTAATTCCAGGTGTCTACTGCATCCTACCTATTAAAAATAGTGATCTGCTCTTTACAAATGATCAATATATAGAGTGTTCAAAAATTATAAAAGAAATTATCAGCATCTATTGTACTAACTAATGTAACTTCAGTTCTTTCCCATCTTCTTGATTTAATGTTCTCTGGTGCCTTGCTTCCCATCCCTACATGAGATCATATGCATTCCTTTCCAGTTTGGTCACCGTGCTCCAATAGACATGAAATATTTTCACAAAAATCAAGAGTAAGTACATGCTGAACAACTAATGATGCAAGAAGACTACTGTGAAACATTAGCTGCTGTTCAATTCTCTCCAATTTCTGCTAACTTCAGACACTCAAAGAAATCTGATTATGCTGTGTATAGCCCTTCATATCTATGCTTGTGGAGTAACGAAGTGTCATCTCATTATCATTTCACAAAAATTAACTGAAAATGTTAATACTTCAAATGGATTAGATTACAATTTTTCTTCTCTGAATCAGAATAGTATAAAACACATATTTACAAAATGGCACACACTTCTGTGCTACACCAGTACAAGTGACAGAAAACACACTATTACCTGCCTGAAATCATGATCCAGCAGAAACCTAGCAATACCAATTTAAAATGACACCTCTTCATGAACAGGGACCTCAATGCCTATGAGCACTGAGCTTTCATAGATTCTTGTGAAATGACCAAATGCCCACTGAAAATAGTTTGGTTCATTAGCAGTGCATAAAGACTTCTTTATTTGGGGTATGTGAATCCTGACTGCTGAGACTTAGTTTGCATTTATACTACACAGAGTTAACAGGAATGAGGGGAAAAAAATAAAAGCTATAATAAGCTGCATATTTTCCAGGAGGACTTTGTGCTGTGTAGTCAGAATGGCAACCAAAAATGCAACATTCTTTTAAAATTACTCATTTCTGTTAGAAAATATACATTTTTCTCCTTTTGAGTTTGTCTGTAAGTTACCATCACAATTATGGGCAATGTGGGATCTGTACAAAAGGGCATGATTCTTCCAATTCTTTTAATATTGCACTGAGAAGAGCGCTTCTTGCTGACTTCTCTAGCAAATAATGCAATTCATGTAGAGATACTGAAACCATATTGAAAAAATACACTACATTTCACTGTTTTATTTTTAAGACTGTTATCAAGGAGAGAAATAATTTGCAATTTGTGTTTTGTATTGCTTGACTAGAGCCTCAGAAAGTACAAATTAGCAATGCTGTGTTAGCAAGACAAACCAGACTAGCTGTGGGCATGCAGATTATTCACTGACACCAGGCCTTCTACAGAGATCAGTAAAAATTATTATAGACATGGCCTACTAGCATTAAGAAAAAGTTGAAAAATAAAAACTTTGCAGAATAGTGAGTAATCAGAGGTTCAACTACAGCTAAGGGCAAAAATCGAGTTTTTAGAGTCCCTGCTGTGGTTATCACAGAGTCTGTGAAGGGCAGGACACTTGTGACTCAAACACTTCACTGCTGCTGATGGGGTTTGGTGGACAAGGTCAGAAAACACAAGTTTAAACCAGGAGCAGATGAGAGAAGCAGAAAACAATTTAAGATTGATGCAATTTGTCATTTATTTACTAAAGAGGGAGAAAGAAATATACCTTTCTTTCATGAGCACTGGGCACTCCAGGGGTGTTCTGCTTGAGGAAGCCGGCTGTTGTGGACCACCTGGTAGGGTTTTTCCGAGAAGGCTCTTCTGAAGAAAAATTTGTGTCACTCACAGAGGTTGAGAGGCCAATCAGTGCAGGGTCACTACTACGTCGGACATGGAGAGGCATATCTGGAGAATAAAACAGACAGTAAATAAACATTGACGAGATTTAAAATATTTTTGAGAAAAGAAAAATATTTTTTCAAGCTCTGGAAGGGTGGCTGTGACCAAATGTGGTATCATAGAGTAAGGAGTTATTGACCTCAGCATAGCTCCTCAAGGACAAGGTCTGTCCCTCAAAACCACAGCTTTGCTGCTTGGCTGCACAAGGAGAAAATGAGGGGAAAAACAACTCCTTTGAACCAAGCACAACTGAGTGGCTTTCCTAGTACAAGGCTATCTGTTGGGTGTTGTGCAAAATAAAAAGATGACACGTAAACTTGAACAACCAGGAGGTTAAGGTGACACACAGGTATTTTAAAGAGCAAGTAGCCAAAGCCTGGTGGCAAAGTAAGGGGTGGACTTGGATGATGTGTCCCCCACCCCACTGCCAGGGCTGCAGTCATTGCTGGCACAACATGCTGCCAGGAAGCTGCAGGCCAGCCAAGGCAGCCTCCTGACCTTCTAAAACATACTCTGCATGCCTTTCTCAAAACTTATGGAAGAGACTGTTTTCCTACTCTGCAGTCTTCCTTTGCCTCTTCCTGACAGCTCAAGCAAGATCTGTGCTGATTTACCCTGATTCTCGTAGCCTTCCAGCTGGCAAGACTGACAGGAGAAAAATATTTCATTAGTAAAAAATTATGCAGCAGGAGGGTAGACTGATTGGAAAGAGATAAGGTTTTCTTAATATATGTAGAGGTCACATCTATTCTGGAAACTTTAATGGCACATTAAAGTTAGTTTCTTTTGAAATACAACTTAATTTTTTCCAATTTCATTTATTTTCCCACAAAAATACCCACACATCTATCCTCTCCTTGCCCAAACAGAAGTTTCACTGCCTGAATTTGTGACCTCTTAGTACTCTCCCACTCAGCATCAGAATGGAGAGGCTGTGATTTACCAGTTTTATTTCTCTTTATTGCAGCACTGGGAACTCTGAATGCAAAGTGCAAAGGAAAAAGGTGAAAGCAATGGCACCGAAGCAGTTGAGTCAGTGGGAAAGGCACAATGGGCAACAGCTGAGAATAAAAACCAGGACTAATGCTTTGATTAAACAGTTCCCAAGGAAACTGAGGGTGCATGTCTGGCAATACTAACAGGAAAATACAGTGACAGGAGTTGTTTGTTAAGTGACTTGTCTCAATCTTGACAATAGCTTCATGTTAATGTTACATTTAATAATATTAAAGAATCTTATTTTGCAGGGCATTACGAAGACACTGAAAAATACAGTAAATCATGCCAAACAACGGAAACATGAGGTTTGTTTAATCCACTAGGACTCCTGCTACTGAGATGTAAACAAGTCTTACATGACCAAACACCAAAACAGTCAATCTATTTCATGTTCATTCTGGTAAGCAAGAATAATAAAGAATTAACAGGTTTTTTTCCACAACTATTGTACTATTTCTCTTTGCTTTCTTTTTTTTTTTTAATTTTCATAACAAAAGTAATTTCCAGAAAATAAAACACTTTCTTTTATAAATATGTATACGCACATGTATAGATATACACATAAGTGCATAATGGAACTAGAATTAATTAAAGGAATATTTCATGAAAGATCACTAATTATGAAGGAAAGTATAAATTGTCAAAGTCTACTAAGAATCTGATTTCTCAGTATATACTCATAGACTCTAATAGAGGGTTTTTCTTTGACTGCCTTGTTTCCAACTACTTAGCTCTCACAAAGCAGCTGAAGCCAAAGCATCTCCTTTCCCCCTCGATGGCAAACACACCAACAGTGCCTGTCAAACCCTAGGAGATATGTGAGCAGAGGTGGCTCAGCTGCAGCCCCAGCCAGTGCCCCAGCACACAGGATGAGCTGACCCCTTCCCAGCAGTGCCCGTGCTGCTGGCACAGCCCTGAACACACACTCTGCTTTATTAGATCAGCCTGAGCCAAAAAGGGGCTCTGTAGCATGTAGTGCCACTTAAGAAAAATTCCAATCTATATTTGTTCCTATCAGCAGCCCATGCATATTATCATGTTTGCCTTCACTACCCACCCCACAACAGAGAACTAGAATTTTCAAACATGAGTTCACTTGCTCCTTATGTTTGTATGTCTATATATAAGCACGGTGATAGCAAAATGTTCCTGTATTTTTACACTTCTTCTTCAAATTGCTTGACAAAACAAAAGTTCAGTTGGGCGAACTTCTGTAAGAAGAGAAGCCAAATTGCCAACAAAGAAAGAAAGGAAATCAAGCCTGGAGAGGAGCAAGTCATTATCTCTCTGCTTTGGCTTCTGCTTTGTAGTGAAAACCTGACAGTTTGCACAATGGTGAGTAGAGACTCTTCAAAATACAGGTAGTCAATTATACAGTGGAATCCCCAAATATTAATATGCTATGGAAAGAACATTATGAGAAGCTTCTCTACAAAATCTATTGACAGAGAAGCCACCTTTAATATGACTAGTTTAATTTTAGTAAGTTTAGCTATCACGATATTTTCAGACGTTTACTGAACATTTCATCAAATCTTAAAAAAAAAAGGTATTCTGTCAATATGAAGATACAAATGATCTCCTCTAGTCTTTTCTTATAGAAATGGTTCCATACGTAAGGAGAAGTGATTTGTTTTACTACGCAAATTTTGGAATAAAGTGAATTATAGAAGACAAAAATTTGTGTGTGTTGCATCTATGTATTTCCCAAATTAACAAGAAATTTAAACATATGGGCATTAATTTTTTTTTATCACTGGAGGGGGACAGGCACATAGACCTGGCTCCAATGCATGCTGCTTGGTCAATAGGTCTTAATCCAAGGACTAAATCTTGTTCACGCTATGTTACCCACAAGCTGTAAACATCATCTCCTGCATTCTCTTCAACTCTGTTGTGAGAGACTGTTCTAACTTGGGCTTGATACTCTCCATTAAAACAACAACATAAAAGAATGTGTTGAACAGATTTTTTTTAACCAATATATTGTTGGTTACAATCCTCTAGTTTACAGAATTTGACTAGAATTTATAGATTTGAAGAGGATATACTTTGAAATATTAAAAGGAAAATCAAAGGAAAGGAACTTAATAATTAAACCACAAGATAAAGTACGCATGGGACCGATGCAATGTCACTGATTCCAGGATGATGGCTGATACTGTTTGAAGTCTGTGGTTTCTTTGAAGAGTGGATAAAACAGCAATGAACTCTAATCACAAGGCTTCAAATTCTCTGTGGCACTAATGCACTGTAAATATTGATTTGCTTCTGCAGCTAAGGTGCCTTTTAAATAAGCACTTGAAATAGTAAATCTAATAATGAATTACAGGAAGTTTTAAAAGTCTAAGGAATAAAGAAAAATTAAATTAAAAATCATGAAAGTTACCACTAACTCAGTTCTTGAGCCACATTCAAGGACTTGAAGTATTCAACCAAGAGTCAGCTTCAGAAAGAATTATGTTGACAGAGAATCCCATTAAGTTATGTATACAGCCAGAATTCTGCTAGAAAATGATTATTTGTAAGATAGATCCAAGCTGTATAACAAAATGCTCACATTCATAATCATGAAATTCTGACTGGAAGTCTCATTTTATTAAAAGCAACAGCAGTTTCCCTATAAATTATAAAAACAGCCAATACACATTTTATAACCATCTTTAAATGTAAGGAACACAGAGTTGTACCTTCCCTTCCTGCCAGCAATTCCATTTTTATTTTAAAAGGGTCATCACCTTCTCTGATTTTCAAATATGCTCACGAGCAAAAGTATTTGAGGATCTGGCAAATTTCATCCATAAAGCTGAGTATGTCGCCCTGTGTGCAGGCACTCAGCACAAGGGATGGTGGTCCCCCAGAGCAGAGCTAATATATACCTTCCCATACCAATTTCCTCTTGGATGTCAATTTGGAGGGCATGACTAGAAAAACACATAGTTATATTTATAGATAATTTTACTCTGTGAAGGTTTTAACTGATGCTACAGCTCCCCAGTGCCACTGCAGTTTGTGCAATTTGGTGTGCAGTGGATTTAAGGCACAGAAATGAAAAAATTATCTTAGAGCCATTTCTGGCCCTCTCTCACAGACCATCAGGCTCATGACTGATGAGTAGAGCAGAAGAGGAGGGTTTTTTTTCTCTCCACACTCTAGGAGACATGTCTGGGAAAATGATAAATCAGTAAAACCAAAAAATTCTGTGGGAAAGAGTAGCTTTTAACCAAAAAGCTGCTCAGGGTAGACAGAGTTCCTGAAAGTGATCCCATAGATATGTATGTACGTCAGGGTGTATTGTATACACAAGACACAAACAGATCCCACATCAGCATCAAAAAACCAGCCTGGGGATGGGAGATAGAAATTGAACAGCTTTGCTACCTCCACCACCCATCCAGCTCATCATTGTGCTCAAATCCTCATCTGGAGCCCAAGAGAAAGGATTAATCAGGGTTGTCCTGGGGCTGAGGAAAGCAGGACTGCTTCTTTCAGCTTGAAGTTCTTGGAACTACAAGTTAAAGCTTTGTCTATATTTAATTGAAATATCTCTTCAAAAATATTTAGATTAGCCTTGAGTTTCACACTCCAGCACAGCTCCTGGAGCTCTGGTTCCAATTTCAGTAGGTTCAGTTCATCTCCTTGTTCTACTCAGTTGGACACAGCAAGAGCCAAACACCCCTTATGACATTCAAAAGCTCAAATCCCCACATCAGTTCAACTTTCATATTTGCAAGCTTCTAAAGACAAGGTGGTGGTAACTTCCAAAGACCACCAAGGCTGTTGAAGACTTGATTATGGATAGAAGAAAAACAGTTGGACACAAAAACCAGCTGATTGTGAACTTATCTACAAACTACATTAAACCCTAAGAGCAGCTAACATAAGCCAGCACTTCTCTACAAGATTAACAAAACACTGCAAATCAAATGTAGGCATCTTGAATTAGAAATGAAAATAATAAAAAAAAAAAAAANAGAAAAAAAAAAAAAAAAAAAAAAAACCTTAAGCCATTCCAAGAGGTGAAGAACCACTGCTGGGATAACAGCACCATCTGTCCTGCAGAAGAAAACAGGCACACTATAGGGAGATGGCAGCTGGGAGGGATACAAAACAAGAGCACTGCAAAGCTACCATCAGTTGCAGATCTTTTCAGAAACATACTTTTGAACGTCACAGGAAAGGAGGAGGATATACATACACTTATCTATCTATTTATTTATTTATTTATACACACACCACCAACTTTCTCTTCATGGCCCAGAGCAGCATTTTCTCTCTTGGAATCCATTTAAAAAAGAAAAAAGAAAAAAAAAAAAAATAAAAAAAAGTCAGCATTTCTAAATGTCAAAATCTCCAGTATTTGTTTATTTGTATTATTCTCTCCAAGTTTATCCTCCTGCCACAAGCTACCCCCTCTTCCCTTAAAAAACTCTCTTTTCATATGTCACAGACCTCTCAATTCTCCCCTAAACAGTAATACACAGCACATAACCTTTGCCTCTTTTAAGTCTCTATTGCTGTTCATTTTTGTAAATATTATTCCAGTCTTAACTTGTTCAGAAGGCACTGTGAATAGTGCATTTCTTTTATGAAATACCCTCAGTGCTGTTTAAATCATCCCTGTCATTTTTTGAACTTTGATGCTAATTCATAGTCTGCAGTAATCATATTTGGGTCTTTTATTGTCATGGTATCAACCCAGAACATCCATAGAAATCCTAAAACTTCTTCTGTAGTCTCACTTCAGCATCTGTCTTGATAATTAAAGTGTAAGTTCAGTTTAGATCAATGTTCTTATACATTACCTTCTATTTATTCAGGCTGAATCAAACCGTATTCCGTTCTGTAGTACATATCTGTTGGGCTCTATATCTTCCCTACATTCATGCTATTCTATTTTCTCAGTCTATTAACATCTGGAAATGTAATTAACATACTCTTTACAGTACTGATTGTCTCAGATTTAAAGATGTTAAATAAAATCAAAAGTGATAGGAAGCCTCATGAAACCCTATTGGACAACAATCTCTAGACTAAGATTGCCTCCAACTTTCACAATTTCTATGCTGATTTTTAATCCATACTGAACTGTTTACGGTCACATTTCAAGACACTTAAATTTCTATCAAATGCTTCAACATTTGCAAATACTACATGAATTACACAGCATTCATCTGCAAATGCCAAGTATTTTGTATTCATGGCTTTCCCTTTCAGAATTACAAGAAAGGTGACATAGTTTAAATAATTAGCA
Organism: Rhabdornis inornatus; assembly: GCA_013397075.1. Taxonomy (NCBI): domain Eukaryota; kingdom Metazoa; phylum Chordata; class Aves; order Passeriformes; family Rhabdornithidae; genus Rhabdornis; species Rhabdornis inornatus. The sequence continues at coordinate 489,038 of VWZS01000915.1, read as the reverse complement.
TTTCTCTACTTGAAAATATGTTTATGCGTAAAAAGATCAACTTCTAAAATTAATTTTTCTACATTCAGAACTCTTGGTTAAATACCAAGACTTCCACTGCTCTTACAGAGAAAAAAATCATTGTTTCACACAATTCCAGATATTTATAACTACTTCATGTACAAACCAACTGTTTTCAGTTGTTTTTCTAGCAATTCATCGTCAAACAACAGCTTATGTACTTCTCACAGACATATTTTCAATGTTATCAAATATTCTCTCTCTTCTTGTATCTTTAGTTTTAAAATGGCACATTTATAAGCATTTGCACATTAAACCATGACAAGTCACCCTTAGCCTGTTTTCCTCCCACCACTGCCCCATGCAGTCGGAGCTCTGGCAGGCAGCCACACCAGAAACAGGGCAGAGGCTGGGCCAGGGCACTAAAAATACACAGAGTGGTCTGGCAGATGGCAGATGAATGCAGCAGGTTGTGTCCCCAGCCATCACATAAATGTAGAGAAAAGACACTTGGCTGTGTGAAACACACAAACAGAAGCCCAATGCATGTTAGCACACCTTTCAGAAACATAGGGCATTATGTTAGCATGCCTATGATCAAAACTGGAAGAACGGCTGACAGCGAAAAGAACACAAGCAAGCCACTGGAAAAAAATCTTGTTACAAAGCAGAAGAAAGAAGATAAGTCTTTACTCTCCTGGTATAATTTTCAGTTACTTTTAATAGAACCTAAGTTTTCCATTTCCCAAACCATAACTGCTCAATGACTTTGAAATTCAGAAATAAAAAAACAACCTGCCACAGTCATATTTCAATAATGAGGTAATGTTAAATCCTTATCTTGAAAGGCCTTTAAAATAACAATCTTCCTTCCCTTTCTCTAATATTCTTTCTTCTTACTTTTGAATACTAGGATCCAGGAAGAAAATTATGATTGCACCCTGAAACTCAATTTACTTAGACACTGACTTTTAAAGCTAATTAGAGAAAGATCTTTAAAACTGAAATTAAAATTTAATTACCTTCACCCTCTCTGTCTCTTTTCTCTGGGCTCTTTTCTAAAATGCAAATATCTTTGCATGCCAAAAGAAAAGACAAAAATGTCAGATTTTACAAATGTTCTACTCATCTCTGTCAAAAAATTGCGTTTCAGTATATTTTAATGAGCTACAGTCTCAGGGTTTTGGGTACATTCTTCATGATTTTGTTAAAACATGCTGGATTACCTCTTTACCTATTTTCACATTATCACTACATACATAAGAAAAATGCACTTCTAGACCCCAAGATGCCAAAATTTTTGCAAAAATTTATGTCTTACTTTTTCAAACAGTTGTGTGACAGTAGAGAATATAATCAACTTTGCTGCTGCTGAAGTTATTTTGCTTTCATTAAAGATCATGCCTTGCTAATAACACTATGATTAATATTTATTTATATTATAATGAAGACACTGTATTACACATCTTCATTCATTTTGCAGTGCAAGCAAGAGTTTACAGTCACAGGAACAAATTCCTGGCTGCTTTGAGATGATAAAACTTCAGCACACTGAGACACAGGAAGGAAGTTGGCAGATATTTTTCTTACCACAACTTTAGAACATCCCCTGAAACTTAATGGAAAAATTTCTCCTGTTCCTAAACATAATGCGGTGCTATGAAAACTGTTGATTGTTTATAGTCTAAATGCTTTGGGCAGGCTCAGAAAAGAAGGAAGATGTTTGCAACATTTTCCTGGATAGAAGAGAAAAAATATAGATGCAACAATAGGATTTATGCTGTAGCTTGAAGAGCTCAGTTGGGAAGAACAAGGAATGTTATAATGTGTATAATACACAGTACAGTTCTTTCATCAGTGAGTTTCAGTCAGGGAAAACCTGCTGTGGTTGCTAATGTCATGACCCCCTTCTGGTCCCCAGGCCACCACTGTGCTTTTATGTGATGAGGAAAAGGGGTGGGGAGAAGTGCAGTACCCTGCAGCACCAGATATTAGGGGTTCAGTACTATTTGTTAGTCTATGTCCATTTCTGACTTACCAGAGAATAAAGTTTCTTTTGACATCTGTTGCCAACACAGCCTCGCTACATCAGTACATGACCCCATGTGTGAAGTGAGAATTCCCATGCGGATCATTTGGAGATGCCAAAGAGTTAAACATGCTTAATTGCAATTCAGCAGGTATGTGTGTAATTAGCAAGAGATTTGTCACTACACAAGTACTTTCAAAGCTGGTACTGAAATCTCTCTGCTTCCCTACTTTCCATCAAAATCAAATGCCTCATCCACTGGCTTGTGAATTATATGACAAATTGTAAAGATGCAGAAAAGTAAAGGCCTGCACTGCCCAGAAGGCTTCAGAGCCTGCAGGCTGTCCATCAGCATCCCCTCTGTGGGAACTGCCCAGTGAAGGAAATCCTACACACCAGCCTCTCCCTGGGCAGGAAATTAAAACCTGCAGCATTTCTACCAAGGTTCAGAATGGGAAAAAATCCCCCCAAACTTCTGGATGAGCAAGATATCATGATGGCACCATCACTGAACAGTCTAGTGTGTACACAGGGTATGGTAAATTTGGAGTGGAAGCAGGGATCCTACTGGTGTCTTAATTATGGGAACTATGAACAAGTTATGCATGATGGCTGTTTATCTCAGTTATTTTTGAAGCGGTAAAGGAAGAGGTATTTCTTTGCCAGTCATCAGATGAATGCTCAGTCTTTGGAGGTGTCTGGCTGTTAATCTGCTACTTCTCCATGTTTGTGTGGAGAAGTTCCTTCCCACTGAGCAGGAACTTGGCAGGAACTCCTTTTCAGGCTGGGGTGAGCATGGCTGGCTCCAGCCTTGCTCCACTGCAGAGAAGTTCAGAAGTCACCAAGAACTGAGCTGGGGGGTTTTTTGAGATATAAAAACAAGCCTGTATATCACAGGCCACTGTCAAGCTGGACAAGGCAACAATTTGGGGATATCAGTGCCTGGAGGTGGACCTGAACCTGAGTTACACAAAATCCAGATAGCTTCATTACAGAAATTATTTAGACAGATTTTTAACTGAAGCATAGTAATTATGACATCCAAGAAAACTTGACCACAATCATTTAAAAGATTAGGGCTTTTGGACAGAAATTATATGTACATATAGAAATTATATGTACATGCACAAAATGCAAAAAAAAATTTATAACATGTGAAGGAATAGTCTCTATGCACACTACAGAGTTTTCAACACAGCAAACAAAATTTACAACCAACATCTATAACAAGACAGAGTGAACATAGTCCTGAACTTCTATTAAAAATTACCAACAGCTTCTGCAAATTTAATGGCACTTGCTCTTGTTTCCTTGACAGAAACATTTACTAGGATTATTAGAAGCATGTTGCTACATTCATGAAACATGTTCTCATTATCAAACGCTCTCATTATCAAATATCTGTGAGTTAAAAGTTCCACTGAACTCCTATCTGCTGCTGGTGACCAAGAAAAGCAAAAGATCTCAAGCAGAAGTAGGAAAAGGCCACGTCATGCCACCCCATGTGCTCAGATAAACAATATTTAGCAAAAGGCTCTTCTGCACGCAGGGACTAATACAGCTCAAAGGCAAAGCACAGAGCATAAAGATCTCAAGAATATTATTTTCTGTCATTCAGTTGCAAGTATCAAGCTGAATCCCCACAGACAAATCAAACATTTGCGTGTTTAAGTAATGAGATGAAATGCCACCAACGCTCCCCATGCACAGGGAACGCACGGCAGCAGAGCTGCCATGACCATGCCATGGGAGGGCAGACAGTGCTGCTCTCTGCAAATACATGTGAGGTTGTGCCTGCCCTTTCATCGGGGGTAGGTCAGAGAACAGTCTGGGAAGGTGCAAAGTTTGGTGACTACACAAAACTAATGGTGACCAAACAAGGTCTTTCCAACCACAGAGTGGGGAATAGGAAACTCCAGCTTCAACACAACATGCTAAAATCTTCTCATTAATTCTTAACGTTAAAGATCACCTTCTGCAGAAAACTCTGGTGTTTCTGGTTGCCAAATAGTAAGACAATTTAGACTACACTGGAAGCTGTTAAATTGTTCAGTAATGCCCACAATGGGACAATAACACATAATGCCTGCTGTTCTCCACGGGCTGACAGACCAGCAGACATCCTTAATTCTTTTCTCAATATCCCCTTACTGTTTAAAACCATGTCTATTGAACAGTAGAAAACTAGTGCTGCTTGAAGTATGTGCAAAGTTCAGCATGTTTACATGTACTTTTCAAAGCCCCCTACAACAACAGGGAGTGTAAATTGTTCTCTTTTGGAAATGAAGAACATTGTTGCACCTTAGAAAAGCTTTGGCAATGTCTTTTTTTTTTCCCCCCTTTGTTTTTTTTGGTTTTAGATTTTTATTTCCCCTCTGTTTTTTTCCCTCCCATTCCTCTCCTTCTACAGCCATGGAAACATGCAGTTACACTGCATGCTTAATTATGTGCCTCTCACTCCATTTTTTTATTTCACATTGCCAAATCTGAAGAGAGTAAAAAATTATTCCTAAAAGTTCAAAACCAGGAATAAGCCAATAGAAAGAGCTTCAACTGAGGTTCAAAAGGAAATCTTGCTATATGAAAGACAGTTCGTGAATTTTTGGATCAATGACTTTTCATGCTTGCAGTTGCCAGATTTTATTAGAATTTTTGATTGGTTCTAGCCCAGAGATGAAGATCATCTTTCTTAGTGGAGAAACAGCTTTAGCCAGAACTAACAGAAGATATTTACTGAAATACTATGGTATGTACTTCGTGCCAGAATTTGTCAGATTCCCAGCAGCTAACTTTTCCAAGCTGTTTCCACACCACAAGGCTCCCTCCTTGTCTCATCCTAGAATGTGCTACAATAATTTCAACTATCTGCATGCAGAGAGGACACATGAGGTGGATACATTTTATTTTACAAAATAGATATATTATTATTATTATTATTATTATTATTATTATTCATTTTATGCTATTAAGGAATTTTCATTTTGCTTCCTTCTTCAAAGGAGATTAATAAAGTAGTTATTTTTCTGCAGCCCAAAATATATTGATACACTGAAATGAGAAAAAGAGCAGACTACCAGTATATTTTACCTGGTCTTCTTCCATTAGCATGAATAATTGGAGGTTGTTGCTTAAACATGAGGAATGTCAACAGATTCCAAGGAAAATCAACAGCCCAGGACAGGTTATCCTGAAAATGCCCTGCAAGTATTCAGCTGGACAAGAGTACTCTGCAAAACCCATCACACTCTGCACTCTACACGAAGCAGAAGAAAACATGTTCCAACTGGTCTGGCAATTGAATGGCTTCTTCTGCACCTGAACCCAGACAAGCACCTTGTGCATGTGTGCACCTTGCTCTCTCCCAAGACCTCCCCACAGAAAGATTGTAAGTTAACAAAATCTCCGCTGAGGATGGACAGAAGGAAAACCAGGAAAACAAAGGAACTACATTTGTTCTAATTCCCACGAGCCCATGGCCAGGGTTGCTTTTCACGTGGGCTGATGGACAGAGTGCTCACTTCCCTGAATGCCACACACCCAGACACAGCCCTGCAGTGCCAAGGCTAATGACCTCAGTCCATGGGAAAATGTATCCAGGAGCAAAGCAGGAGTATGGAAGGGTCCCTCTCCATCCAACTGCCAACATGGAGGTGCAAAGGAAAAGATACTTTTCTAGCTAAGTGCCCCAGCTGCACTGGGATGCCAGCCAGGATGTAAAGGAGAGCTGTAAGAGCACTATGGCATCCAGGCCTCAGCATCCATGGGCTTTCCCTACCTGCCCTGTACCTGCATATCCATAAGATGCTCCTGTTATAACCAAAAATAAAATTCAGCGTAATAATACTTTTAGCTTCAGTTAATTCTTCACAAAGGCTCTATGGAATGCAATTCCTCAAAGTTTTACACTCCTCAAAAGAAAGTTACCTTGCATAACCACTAAAAAAAAGCCACAGAGAGAAGAGAGCCATCTCCTGTACTGATGGAGCTATTTCTTTAACCTACCTGAGAGCAAAGGGTTTTAGGAAACAAGTCTTATTATCATCATTTTTACATTATATTAGCATTTAGAACACTTCCTAGTAATAAGACCTTCCTATCATATTGATTTTCAATCCATGCATCCTTACGTGGCTTGTGCAAAACACACAAGGAAGATGCACAAACAATGGTGAGTGGAATAACACCTGTAGGCTCTCACAGATCATCAGCTTCTCTGCAGTGTGCACCACACAGTCAATGTGCTTCCAGCAGGAACCACCTCTGTTTTCTGAAGTGCTTAGTTAAAAATCTGAAAATTAACTCAAAATGTCCTCATTCTACACCATTTTTACATTACATATGGTGACTCTAACTAAAACCACTTTACTGGTTAATAAAAGTAGCTATCTTGTGTTTTATGTAAAATAAGAAAGCAGAAAAATAGGTTATTATTGTTTAACTACCTATGTTTATGCAATCTCTGAAGGCAGAGTATTTCTATAACTATATGAGAGCTAGTGTATTTAATATTTCATATGAGAAGTCAAAAATCTACTGCATTAAATAACATCTAAGATACTTATTCATCACTACAAATACAAAGGCTACCTAAAACAGAGAATGCCCCTGCAGATGTTTTTTAAAGTCATTCCAGAAAAGAAAACTTGTATTCACACAGATACATATTATCTTTAGCTGGGATTTTGTCTGTAGAAAAACTAAAACATTATCTTTTACACCATTCATATAAACATGAAAAATACTTAACTGTTTCCGAAACTAAATAGTTTTCTAAGGACAAGTTCATTACTTTGTGTTCTTCTCTGGAATTTTTAGAACTATATTAAAAGTTATTAATTTATGACAGAGTTCATTTTATTTTTGGTCAGATTAGATTTTGATTTATGTATTTTTCAAGCCTTTGAAAATACTTCCAAAGGATGTTTAACATTTTCATTCTCAAATTCAAACTTAGGAGAGGAAACTTACCCATTGGTCATGCAACATATACAAAATGCAAACCTTTTCAACAGTTTTAAAAAGGAAACCAAGACTTTGCATATGGGGGAAATGAAGCCTGTATCTCAATAATGGAGAGCGTTCCATCTCCTCCACAACAGAACATTTCCAATAAAAGGGAGGGTTTTATCATGCAAAAGCCAATAAAACAAAAGACCACTCATGGAGGAAGAACTCCTGGCTGCAGGTATTACAAAACACTCAAGAGTGGGACAGACTGGGCTGCATCTTGCTCCATGCACAGCACCAAGCAGACCTTACTAACCCCCCTCCCAGTTTTTACCACCTCTTGGAATACAACCATCCTCATACCTGTGTGATTACTATGGCAATTCTAATTTAGGGAAGATTAAAATAAACCAAACAGATGTATGTGCTCTTCTGAGATGACCAAAACCATTTGTGCAAAGAAAGGCTGTTCTCATGTTCCTCAGAAGCAGCTGGGTTATCTCAAATATGAATGCTGGACTAAAAGCACCTATCAAATGTAAAGAGATTTTTGCTGTTTCCACATAGCTGAGGAGAAAAGCAGTTAAAACATCTTGGAGAGCTCTGCTTCTCCTCTTCAGCAGTAACACCTCAGCAAGGCTGGAAATGGGAGCTGAAACTACCCAAGCACACACATTCAGATGTCCACATTCCTCACCCCTGGCTGGCACAGGGACAGCACTGGGATGTTGGCCCTGCTAACTCCAGGGGAAAGGAAGAGGCAGAGATCATGAGACTGAGAGATGATTATGCTCAGCACATCCAAAACCTGCAGGCAGGTACATAATATAATATCTCCACCAGGTCACTGATCATGCTGTCACAGATCACCATAGAACAGTCCCTTTCTGACCACTGACATTTTGCACTTCTTGTCCCTGTGCACACTTTGTGCTTTAGGAAGTCCTCTGACACAGACTGAGAGGAAGACAGAGTATTACCTTTTCAGTAAATGGCACTTCCCAACCTCCTTCCTGAGGGGTTTTTAACTATTTTGTTTCTCTTTTCACACTACAGCAGAGAAAAATGAAACAACTGGACATCACACACTTTGAATTGCATTCCAGTGGGATTCACCTAGAGATGACTGAAGGATAACAAGCTTAATCCACAAAAATATAATACTAAGTTCTCTAACAAAATACACTTTAGCAGATTTGCTATCAAAGAAAACCAACCTCTCTGTTCCCAAACTGAAGGATTAAAGTCTTTGCATGAACAAAACAAACACAAAAATTCTTGGATCAAAATTCACTCAGCAGCATGAGGCTGAAAAAATTTTCCTGCTGATTTACTACATGGCAGTTTGCTTGTCTAGCCTTTCCACACAGCAATCTAACATCAGTGTGAGGACAGCAAGAGGGAAAATTGCTGCCTAAGTGGCAGGTTTGTTATTGTTTGACAATTCTAAAGAGTTCACTAGAAACTTCTAAAAAGAGCATCTTTAATTCCCTGAAATTACTGATAATCGGCCAAGTGAATGGAGAACAATTATGAGGAAAATTGAATGCTTCCAAATGCCAATTTGCTGTATATCCTGAATTAATATTGCATAAGCATTTCTAGTCTCTTGCTGTAAAAGCAAAGGAATAAAATCCTAGGCCCACAGGCAGTCTTGCACGGCTCTCTTCACAGATTTCTGTATCATCATTTTTGCATTTTATAATCATACTCAGCATTTATGTGGTGACTTATATATTTAACCTATTTTTCTCTCAAAAAAAAACCCCGCATCTGTCAGGTAAACTGTCTTCTGCATTAAATGTTCAACAAAAAGCAGTCACACACAACAGCATGAAGCCCCTAATACAGCCAGAGATATAAGCTGGTTTTTCCTGCTAATTAAGTCAGAGCACACTTGAAGCCATTGTTGCAAAATACAGTCTTAGGAATTTTTTGTAATACAGCTATGCCAGCAGTTGGCCAAGAACTCCAGTAAAGCAGTAAAAAGCAGTAAAGAGAATAAATACTCTGGGAAGAAAAGGGCTCAAAACACTTTTTTTTTTTTTTTTAGCTGAGCTGAAACAGATAAGTTTCTGTTAAAGGGCCAAGAAAGCATTTAAAGTTAATCCAAAATTTTTGTCAGCCTCAGTTTCCTGGGTAGCAGCTGATTGACTAGCCAGTCCCACATGAGAACACGACCAGCCCAAGCCATGGTGACTCAACCAGATGCTTCCATCCTCCTCTGCACTTCCTCCGCACCAAGGAGGAGCTGAATCAAAAAACAAATTTAAAAAATCCTTTTAAATTAATTTTCTCCTCTTTATCCTTAAAAAACAAAAACACACAAGAAAGCAAGACTAAACAAACCTAACCAAGTGAACACACTCCACCTACAAGCAAAATGGAGGGTATGGATGAATGGGAAACCTGGCTGCTGGAGGGTTTGCAGGAGCAAAGGGTATAGGAGCAGCATATACAGATTTCTGTGGCAGACAAGATGGGAAGACTACAGAATTTGCTGGAATGGACAATATAAACAATGAGAGAGGGTGCAGCTGGAAAAACTACACCAAAAGAAATAAAATGTTAAGAAAACAAATACAGAAGAATCTTAAAATGAGAAAAGCATAGGTCCAAGTATGCAAAGAATCATTCACTACACACATTGCAGCACTACTGTGAGACTCCAAACAATACTCATAACTCAGATCCTGAAGACACCCTGTGATCATCCTGTCAGACACCTATATAAGCCCAGGTACACCATGCAATAATGTCTGCATTTAGTCTTTTAACTTCTGTTGGAAATACAGAAAAATATTGACTTTAATTTCAAGACTTCAGGAGACAGAGAATCCATCAAAGCCCCAGGACTGTCATTTTTAAAGCTCCGCAATTCAGTGAATGTCTTCTATGTCAGACAATCCAAGTTTGTGTTTCAGGAAAGGTAATTCAAAATGTCATCATGCACTTACACAAATCTAACATTACACACTACCATTTTTCATTTTGTGATTAACACTTGAGAAATAACAAGAGTGTAATCATGTGGGATTATCCTTCCTTTTCGTGTCTTTAACTTTTTTGGAGTTTTTTTTCTTCAATTTCTCGCATGGACCAGGTCTCAGTTTCTACAGAGAGTTTTGCAAAGAGAAAGGGTGAGCAGGAGGGCAGCAGCAATCTACTCACTTTCTCTCTAATAGTCATAGATCATTTACATGAGACCTAGGGTAACTGTTTATACAGCAAAGCAACATCAAGGAAACAGTTATGTATTTTTATTTGTCCCCAGGGAGGTAAGCATTCCCTGCCACTAGCTCCTCTTCCTGCCCTCCCCACTCCCCTTTTCTGATCCATGCATCTTTGTTCTTTATTTAATTCTTCATGCCTTCTCTTTTCCATTCTCCTCCTGTTTCTGATCACAGGCCGATACAAAGTGGTTGTCTCCTTTCTAAAATTTCCACGAGGCATCAAGTTAACCCAGATGCACTGGGTTCTCAATCTGGAAGTCAGCAAATGGAAACAGAAGGAAGGAGCATCAAGTCACCAGCTAACCTGCTCTTGGGTTAAAGCCTCATCCCATCACACGTGCTGAGCATCTCACATTCTGCAGCCTGACAACCACAGACAGAAAGCCCTGAGCACACAAAGAGCCTTCATCAGCAGCCCTACCTTTGACATTTCCTCACTTTTCTTTTCATTGTTAAAAATGACCCTTCAGGTGTCTTACAAGCACATGACAGGAAAAATAGTGAGGGAAAAAATCAAGGAAGGAAACTCAGAGCAAACAGTTTATATTGCAGTGAAAGTAATAAAACAGTTATGACTAAAATGAAGCAAATGTATTTAATTTGGCCGGTCAAAAGGAAAATAAAACTGAATTAGCCACATGTATCTATGGGTGAAAATTACCATCCCTCTAGCTAAAACTATGACTTTAAGAATTTTTTCCAAGGAAAGATAAATAAGACACTGTATTTGGTTTCAATGTTACATATACAAGGGCTTTAAAAAAAAAAAGAAAGAGAGGAAATGCAAAAAAAGCCCCACAAATACATCTTTCCTTACAAAAGCCATCCCTTTTGATACAGCATAAGATGAATTATTGGATTTAATTACTTACTAAACTTACTAAACGCTGTAAAAACATGTGGTCAATGAATTGCCTTCCTCCCACAGACGTCTGAAATTTTGCTCCTTTCTGAGGAAATTCTAACTATGTACCAATCTTAACTGCTTTCATACAGAAAACACTGAAAACCTGCTGTCCTAGAACTCAAGACATCTGCCAGATCTGGGAGGCATAAAGTAGAGAAAAATACAACATTGATTCACAAGGACTCAGTGCCTGTTAAACACAATTGGATTTGCAGGAAAACCTTGAAAGCATATGTACTGAGAAGATATTTAAAACATCTGGCAAAACCTGAATGAGGGGGAGGTGGAATACAAGCCCATAACACAAGAGCAAATTAAAATACTTCATTAAAAATATTTTTCACCCTTAGTAAAACATTCCGACTTTGGAAAAGAAAAATAGAAACAAATGGAGCAAAATCCCAGCCCTGGGAAAACTCAGAAACTGTACCTAGGATATGGTACATGCAGCATAGCACAAATTGCTCAGAATGAGTGAAGCTGATGTACTGCCTTCAGGGTTCAAGGAGTAATTTAATATTCAACTCATCTCACAATAGCAATCCCATGCAAACAATTCACATGCACAAAATCATTCTGGTAAAACACAGAACGAAGACTCCTAGAAGCTGGCTTGTACACCAGCAGCCACCAAGGCAAACAGCACATAAACAGCTGCATTACAATCCACCCTGAAGTGACAGCCACTGGGAACTACATGAAACTTCCACATAGCAGTGAAGCCACACATACAAGCACAGCTCTCCTCCTGGAGTTCATTCTGCTGGGGAGGAATCCGGCAGCCATGAGCTGCAGCAGGGACTGCAGGGTCTGAGCCCAGCAAAGGGTCTGAGCCCAGCAAAGGGTCTGAGCCCAGCAAAGCCTGCACTGCCCTGAGCATTGCTTCCTTGCCTGGGGTCTGGGGCACACTCTGGGCACAGCAAACCCAGACCCTGCACCCTTGCAGGACAGCTGCTCACTCCCAGCACCACTGAGGACATGGCTCAAGCATGCACTGCTTTCGTACTCCCATTTTCTATGGGTTCTCTCTGGATTTGCTACCACCATGACACACTACTGCACAGCAGCTGCCAGGACACACAGTTTGGGATGAACTCTTCAGCTAACAGAAGAAATACGCAGACCAAGCTGCAGTAAATAAACATCTATGAGTATTCCCAGCTGCAGTTTCACTGAAGCATTTTCACCCTTCACTTTTTGGGTGATATGTTTTTAAACAGCTCTGTTTTCTCCTCCTTCCTTCCACTGCTGCTTACACATGGCTTCTCCTCCTCAAGCTCCTGGAGCAGCACCCTGGCAGTGACCTCTCCCCGAGCCTTCGGCTGCACGTCCTGCTCCCCCAGTCACAGCCGAATCACAAACCAGAAATTAAATCTCAGTACCAGCACTAACTGCAAACAGATTTTCCCCCTACCCTTTATGGGTGGAAGAACTGAAAATACTTATTACACTGTAATGTTACATTTTAAGCAACATAACAAAGAGCTATGGGAAAGCACGATTACGGGAAGACTTTGCCCACTTGTGTTTTATTACTTTAAAGGTGAACTTAAAACAGAGGTAGAGGTAAATCATCTACATGTACAATACTCACAGAAATATTGCCTACTATGTCAAACTAGAGCAGTAACTTTATTCACTCACTTAATGGATATTTCCCATGGATAAATGTCATGCAGTTCATTTGACAGAGCAGTTTCATGTTTTTTTCACTGCAGTAAGACCTTCATTTTTATTTATTTTTCCATGAGTCAAGAGCCTAACTAAAATTTTAAATAAAACATGAAGAGACTATACTATGTAAGACCCTTCAGATGGAAATCATTGTAAAAGTCAGGCAGTGTTTGACCTACAATCTCTCTGTCATCTAATGAAAGTCTTAAACATCAGAGCTCAAAATGGATTGGAATAGAAGAAGCTAACGTCAGTTTTATATTTGGTAGAGAAAGCTTTCATATGCAGAAAACCTCCAAGTCCAAAAGCAGAGAGATCAAGTCAGGACTTACTGAAAACACTGAAAGACTTATTTGTGCAGTTTATAAGGCTGGTTAACAAGCCACATGTATCCATTTTCCAACTTGTTAGAAACTGGTGAACATAATTTTGTTCTTTTATAATCTACTGAAAAGAACTGCTAGCATTTCTTCAAATGCTATTTCATTTGAAAGAGTTTCAGCAGTTGTTGCCCATCATTATTCTGTCTGTAAACTTGCACATGCATTTACTTTAGTGGCCTGCATTTGAGGGATGCTCCTTTACACAGCCACCCATTCCAGAGGCTGAGTGCGTATACAGAGAACTTTCCCAAGTTCTCCCACAGGGAGCCAGAATACCCTGAACATCAGGAAAGGCAGGATGGCAGTAACACCCTGCACAGGGAATGGGGTACAGAGACACTCGACTGCATAGTGCAGTGAAAACAACTCACATGCTTCAGACCTCATTAACTCCACATCATGTTTATTCCTCCAGATTTGGGCTGGCTTTCAGTGCTACATGGCACCTCTGATGCTTCAACATCAGAGAACACATGGCAAGAAAAAGCACAGCCACCCCTTTGCAGTGGTTTGCCCGTTTGGGACCAGCACCACAAAGTGACCAGACACCAGTGTCAGACCCAAGGCAGATGGCACTGTTGGTTTAACCATAAAATTCCACCAAAGTGTCTCAAACCCAATCTTACTCTGAAAAAAATTGGAGCATGAGGCTTTCTGCATTCATGACATACTGTCCACAACCCAAATATACACCCCAAGCATAATTAGGGCTGTATAGGGCTGTATTTCCTGGGATCATGCAAAACTGCTCAGTGAGTAAAACTGAGAAGCTGTTTGCTTTGTAAAATGCCACTTAGCCTTTCTCTTCCAAATTTGCAAATGACCTTTTTTAAGGCAACAAAGACAACATACTACTTAATGATAATTTATTTTTTTTTTAATCTTTCATGTAAGAAATTATTTTCACGTGAGTTAAATCACCGGCAGAACGGGATTCACAGACATGTATTTTGGAACTGGCCAATTCCATTTCTCTCCCAACAAGAGAGATTAGCCAGTGCACTCAGTATAGCCAGTCATCCATTTTACCCTGAAATAAGCAGCAGAACAGGTCAGGTGAACACACCCTAAAGGTGTGTCCAAGAATGAGAAAGGGGGTTGCCTTGAGCATTTAGCTCAGATGCAGAACCTGAAGTCTGTTGGTAGTAACCTCATGCATCATGTCTGCTTTGAATCAGCTGTTGCTCAGCAATTGCCAAAAGAGCCCAATTTTACTTTGAGTCGTGAATATGAACAGTGCTGTACAGAGAACTGAATCGAATCCAGTGCCTCAGGATAAGGTTTTAATGGTTGATCAAAGTTTGCTTTGAGAAGCCTCATTTCTGACTCACATGCACAATATTTGGAAGCTAAAGCAAGCTTGCTCTTGCTGTCTCTGTACAACCCTTCACTGTATGCATGCAAGCAGTAGTAACATTTTCACTTAACCTAAGTGCCACTGTTTGCTTTTGTTTGCAAACCCACGTGGTCCCCTTCTCCCTGTCTACATATACAATCATTTCTACTTTCTGTCAATCCAAAACTATTGATAAAATTAGTTGCCTAAATCCATAACAGAGGCTAGAAACCCAGACCTGGAACACAGCCCAAGTTCACATTCACTCCAACCCCAAACAGCCCAGCTCTGGCATCAGCCCAGGCAGTAAGGGGACACTGAGCCACACTGAGCCAGTCCAAGCTGTGACAGCAGGAGAGCAGGTGCTGGGCTTGTGCCTCATTCTCAGCTCAGAACAGGTCTATGGGCTGAAGCCGAGCTTGTCACCTCCACAGCATCCAGTGCCAGGGTTCAAAAAAAGAAAAGTTTTCTGAATACAAGCATTTTATTCTCACCCTGAATGCTTCATCTGCCCCTAACATGAACCCACAGCATTCTGAAGTTGGCACTCATCTTAATTACATAATTCATTTAAGATTTACAGCAAGAGATGGGTAGGAGAAACAACACATTTTATCTTTGTTTCAAGTATGAAATAAGGCAATAAATTAATTGAAAGTCATTTCTCACCCACTCCTTTATTTCAATATCATGTTTCAGTCCTTTTCAGGGCATGAGAGTAAATAAAAAACAACTCTATTCAACTAGTAGCCATCTGTCTCTCTCTCTTCCTCCTCAAAGGAACATGTCAAAAGACACAGAATTTAGAGCAACTTTTTCCCAGTAATCACCCAAAGAGATGCACTATCTCCAAAACACATCCCCATCCAAAAAAAAAAAAAAAAAAACAAAAAAAACAAAAAAAAACACAAAAAAAACCACAAAAAAAACACAAGAAGATCCCTTGTGAATTACAAACAAAAGCAAGCAATGATTCTCACACTGAAGTAGAAGTTTTGCCTAATAAAGGATATACTTTAAGTGTAATATCTTACTACATTGGGTTTGTGATCAAAAATATCCACGTTTTTCTGTAAGGGGAGACATGCACTAGCTGATGCATTGAATGCAGGGTAGCACCACAGACGATGCAGCACAGAGCCCCCAGCACACACCCCTCTTCATTAGCCCTAAAACACCAATCCCACCATAGGATCAGCCTGCTCAGGACCAAGCGAATAATCAAGTACATTTGATAAACTTTGCATCCTCTCCTGTTGAAAGATTTTTTGTGAGTAATTAATGTCAGTTGCCCACCCCCCCATACCCCTTCAAAGACCATTCCTGTTGCCTCAAAGCAAAGCACGACTGGGTTACCAGTGACTACTGCAGACTAGTGGCTCTGGATGTTAAGGATGCCTTGAAGCACACTGTTTTATCACATTTCAGAACAAGTATCTATAAATACTGCATAAAGTTTTTAGAAACTGTTGGGTAAAAAAATGTAATATGCACATATGCCTTCATAGAGTAAAAAATTTCACAGGATAGTTGTCTGTATTGTGAGAAAGCTTTCCCTACTCATTTCAGATTCATATTCCTTTGCCTTCACTGTGCTCCTCATTTGCTTATAATGAAATTACAAGAAACAGAGGAGCAATCAAGAAGGTATCTATTTTAAGAGTTATTACACTTACTGATATAATACTTATTGATATGTGTGATGACAAACTTTTTTAATAAACACATAGCTTTATCTCAATGGTATTAAACCCATGCTACCACAATATGACAGACTTGAGCAGCTGCACTGCAATGTTTGATTGGATAAAATGACATCATATTTTTGCATACAAAAAAATAAGAGTTCCATTAAGGAAAAAGTTGCCTTTCATTTAAAGAAAGGGAAAGTAAAATCCAATAACCACCACATGATTGTTGAAATATTCTGAGAATACAGCTCTGATTTCCATAATAGCTTGTTGTTCAAGTGATCATTAAATCTATTCAAGATGTCAAATTTAGACTAATATCCAAACCTGACTTCTTAAACTATTCAAAATCAATACTTACATCTTCATAACCCTTCCTTATTATCTCTCTTGTACTATATTCTCTAGCTATCTGATGCCTCTAACCAGGTATCAGATACAATACTGTATTTTTATTACTTCTCATTATTAGTACTTGTAGATAGAAGTCTTCACCCTATAGAACAACATCTTGAAATGCATCACGATTACTCAGGTTTCCTCTTGAGAATCAGTAAGTTCTAAGATATTTTACTTTATTGGTTTCAGGGATTTTTTTTTAATCCTACTAGAAGCAACAGTATTTTGCTTGCTGGTGTACCAAGAAGATTGAAGATATTAAAGGTTAATTTAGAAACTTAAGCAGTATAAAATCCATTTGTTTTTACAAACGTGTCACAGTCTCATCAAAAACACATGGTTTTTAAACTCCTCAACAATCCCAAATTAACAGCAGAGCACTATGCTTGGAGAAAACACCAACTGGAGATCACTCAAGTCAGAACTGTGCTGTACAAAGATCAAATTTAGCCTCATGGAAGAAAGCGGCACCTGGTACTGATTTTTTGATTCAATAACTCTGGCTTTTAAACAATCATATCCCTCACAGAGCTTCAGGGATAAAATGTGATAAGAATTCCTGAACGGTGAGAGCACCAGAAGGTGAGGAAACAGACTCTGCTAAATCTTCTCAAACTCTGATGCATGAGAAACCTTCCTTATCCAGATGCCAACAGTTGAGGTCCAAGCCTCAGTCCAAAGTTCCTTTTGTACTAACCAACACAGAAAAAGAAACCTCGGAGAACCTGACAAGGGAGTAGCATTGGGAATGATGGTTTGGAAATCCTTTGTATTCCATTCCTGGAACTTCACTGGAACAACAAGCATCTGAACACGAATGAAGGTGACCAAGGAGATACACTGTGGAAAGCTGAGCTGATCCAAAACTCAGGGAGAGTAGAAAACCTCCCCCTGACTTCAGCAAGCACTAGCTGTAAAAAAAGCCCTAATCTTTCCTTATAAATGTGGATGACTTTCTGTATATTTTGTAATCAGCTATTTAATCCTAGAGATAACTCGATCTGATAAAGCTCCTAATATCTGGGTTTTGATGAACTCATCTTTCTCTTCCTCCACTTCTAATCTCTCGATTCCTTAGTTCTTCAACATTTGAAAATATCTTTATTTCCATTCATAAAAATGACTCAGAGTTGAATTAGGAGTCAAGGAGACATAAACAAGAATGAAAAAGTTTCTAGTGGCTATATGTGGGAAAAAGTGCTGAAATTATTATCATTTTTGAGACCAGAACAAATATGAACTCACCTCTGCAGTTCTCTGCCAACACTCTAACATGGAGTTCTCCAAATCATGAGACCAAGGCCCTTACCTTATAAATATTTACATATTAATTCTCCAAATATACATTTGGAACTCTAGATAAATACTTGTATCAAATCAGTGAAGTGACGTATTTACAGCAATTTTAAAGTACTTGAAATTCACACATTCATGCACTCTCATCTTTAAATAGTTTGCTTAGCACTGGATTTTTTGAACACCCAAATTTGTTAACAAATACACATTGTTACACCGGACACAAGAAATGGCTCACCTGGGGTCGCCAAACAACCAATGGCTTAGCCAGGAACAGGACAGATTGCCTCCAGCAGCCCTCCTGTCTCAGAGCACAGGACAGTGCTCAGCAGCACACAGATCCTGCCTCTGAACCATGCCCACAAATACTGCCTCACTACATGAGGTGTAAACATGTCTTCTAGCCCTACGGGTTACAAAAAATGGCTTTTGCTCAGGAAATGCCAACTCTCCTTCCCTTATCTGCCAAGAAGAATGAAAAAAATATCAACACATTTAAAGACTTGGATCCTACCAGTTTTTATCTTTCCTTAACTAAATAAACCAGGCCTACCAATTCATCATAGTCTCCAAAGCAACTTAATCTTGTTGCTCTCTTTTGACTGTCTCCAACTTCTTTAGAATTTCTCCACAGCTGGCGCTACAAGTGGTCACTCCAGCTTAAGCCCTCCTGCTCACAACAGCGAGCCCACAACAGCTTTTGCTTTTGATCTTTTGATGGAAGCGCGTAATGCCCAACTGCACAGTAATAATGCACCACATCACCAGGATCCTTCCAACAGTATTGTGGACTCTGCTGTTCATTAGTACTGCCTTGCAAATTACCTTTTTCTTCCTAGATGCAGTGGCTGTGCCCATCTCACTAATTTCAAAACAGTTTATAAATGTATCAAAAGTCAATGATGAATTGAAACACTGTGCCTGAAACTCCATGTTAGTTTTTTAAGCAATACTTTATATTCCAGTTCAGATTTATTAAAATACTAAACAGTCCTTTAACTAAGAGAGCCCTCAGAGGCTATACCTGATAAGCCCTACTAATTTGTCAGTGAACAACTAAAAACTACTCAGAAAGCAGAGAAAGAGACACAAATTCAAAGGCAAGCAAGGTCAGGAACTTTATAATAGCAATGAATTCCCAGTCAAAGTCTGCATGCATGCTCTTACCTGTGAGGAATAAACTTTCACTGATTGCAGGGTAAGAGCACACTTGTACACAGGGAACCTTAAAGCAACAGCCACACTGCTGGGTAAACAATGATGTGAAGCTGCAGCAATTTCTTTGCTTCTCTGTACCTCTAGTACATCTTCACAGCCAGCTGTGCACTCACTTCACAATATTCTCATCTTAACTTTTTTTTTCATGGTCTGGTTCTGTGACCAGAATATGAAATTGATGTTGAGAATCCTGTTAAAATATATGATACAGACCACCTGAGCATATAATTCACTGGAGAGCACCAATCCCAGCTAGCTCTTAGTCATTTCTTAGGCTCTCTGGCCAGTGTTCTGAGAGATACTGACCCTCCAGCCTTTAGGAGAACCTTGCAATTATGCCATATCTCATTTTCAAAGAACTGAAGCACCTACAAGACATCCTGAAAACAAAAGGAGTCTTCCAAAATGCACAGGCAGCTGATTTGTGTCACACTGGCATGAAGCAGTAGGGTGGGAAGCTGTACATGCACAATATGCTTGTACACCTGTCTGCTAAATATGTCACTGTGGACATCATTCACTTTTAAAAGCAATAGATTCAAGAAACAAATAGTTTACTTTTATTAATTATATTTCTAATCACAGAATTACAAAGGTTGGGTGAGATTTCTGGGGGTTATTTGGTTTACTCAGTCCACACAAAAAAGGATCAGGTGGACCAGGCTATTCAGGGCCATGTTCAGTCAAGTTCTGTCTATCTCCAAGCACATGGAGATGTCACAATTTCTAAGAGTAGCTTGTTTGGCTCTCCAGGTGAGAATGGTTTTCCCTATTTCTAACTGGCATTTTCCTTGTCGAAACCTGTGCTTCTCCAGCAATAATGTGCCTATGTGAAAAGATTCTGGCTAAATTTTCTCAACACCCTTCCATTAAACAGCTGAAGAAAAAAGAGGATCTGCAAGCCTCCTTATCCCCCTTAAGGGAAAAAACATCAGCTCTCCAAACCTCTCTATCTCTCTTATGGTTTCCAAATAATATTATGTATTAAAAATGTTTTTTCACTCTAACTGCTGAAATATTCAGAGAGACTTGTTAGACATAATCACATCAAGACAAATAACCAAGGGTGGTCTTAGTTCTTGAACAAGCTAAATAATTTAAAAGGAAAACAAGACAAAGAGATGACCCTTTTCACAATATCTCATGAAGCTGAAAAGGGATTTTATTTACAATATTTAAATGCAGTACTGTGAAACAAACAACTTGGTTCACAGGCAGTGCACCCGCTGCTGAACTGTCACTGCCTGACATCCTGTCTTATCTGCCAAATTGCTCATTAGGTTTGGCAATTTTCACCTGCGCCTCCAGTTTATATTTCAGCAGGGAATAAACATCAGTATGCTTTAACAATCTTCTGCAGTGAGCTTCCAACCTCTTCCCAGAAAACACACAGGCACAACACAAAAAATGCCTTGTGTACTGTATGCTTAGAAAAAAGATGCAGCTGAAGTGATGAAATACAACAAGAAGAAGTTTAACTCGGGTAACAGAAAAGTAGTGAAAAAGAAAGAGCTAGATAAGAAACATAAATAAATCAACTGCTTGTATCCATGAATTGTGTTTTCACAGTGCAAAACAACACAGAGGGTATGGGCCAGCCTCATTTTTGTTTTCATGTTTATATAGGAAGATTGAATTTGACACACACACGCCCCTCACCAACATGCAAAGTACAGGCTGTGTTTGTGCATGGGAAAAGAGGGACTCCAGATGAATATTACTTTTCCAGCTGGACCTGATCTAGCTAACCTTTCCCTTGCTGGGAGAGGAGCGATGGTGTGATCTATAAACAAACAAAAGGGGTAGCATGGCAACCAGAACAAAGAGAGGAGGATCTCAGCAGGCTTTGAGCCCCAGCCTCATGCAGGAGCTGCTGCCTGGGAGCAGAGGGTGCAGGTGAGGGCACAAAACTGCGGGAACCGGCACGGAGCAGAGCCCGCCTCGCTGCAAAAAGCACCAGAGATGTAAAACAAAACGTCTCAAATGCTATAAACCAATTCCAGACGGAATACTGTTTTTCATTTGTTAGAAGTAAAATATTCACCACCAACCCTGCAATTAGCTGGAAAATTACAATAATTACAGCAATTTTGTATCCCATCTCCAATCCAATTAATAGATATATGACCTTGTCAACATGTAATAATCAAGATCTGCATCTACCGCAAAACTGGATGGGTTTTATTTGCTGAATAGAACTTACACAGTAAGAAGATAATTATTTGAAATACTGAGAATACCATTTGTATGCTATGCTTCGCTTCACAAGTTATAAAGGAAATACAATAAGGATAGTATTTCCATTTTCAATGTATATTTAAATGAAATTCCTGAAATAGGTATGCTTAATATGGGATAATATTACTGCACCGGGATTCCAAGCCTGTGGTTTGGAACATTCAAAACCAAAATACACAAGTCAACATTTAAAAAAAAAGAAATTAGATAGATAGGAGAACATTTCTGATTTCTGATAACATATTTATTACAAATTGTTTCACACACTTTATTTGTGTATTCTTCTACAAAAAGTGTGAAAGAGCTATAATCCTTACGAACAGTTTCAGAAGTCTTGTGTATTTCTAAAGACCTTTGTATTGAAGGGTCTCAAAGCCCTTTTTGGTCATCCTAGCAATCAGTGAACTAGCCAAGTGTTCCATGTATTTTCCAGAATGACACCAAAGATAAGTGAGCTGTCCAATATATCACTGAATTTTATCTGTACTATATGATTTTGATGCACTAAAATTCATATATTGTATAATACACCGGATAATCACACTAAGGAGAAAATGTGTATGCATTTGCCTGCTCTAACCCCTGCTAAGTTGAGAACCAAGGAGGACAATTTTTTGGCTTATGCATAGAAATGAGATGTGCATTTAGCAGTGACACACTCTAGTGACAGCAAAATGGAAGGGTCCAGAAATTCCAGGATACTTCTTTATTCTGCCATTAATCCTTCCCTAATTTAATTCTGTGTTGCAGTAAAGCATAGCTGTAGCTTAAAAAGACACACATTCAGCTCTGTGTAAGGCAATTGTTAAATGCTATTCCTTTAATTTTACAGAAAACATTCTGGTACAAAACCCCTCCAACTTAACAGAGTGGCAACTTTTCCATTTGTATTTTCACTGGCTGCTTAAACACAGATTTTATCCATTAAAAAAAAAACCACCTACACAAATCAATCTCTTGGAAATTATGTGTGGTTGTTTTAAAAAATGTATCTGTAAAATATCAAAGGAGTGATAATACTAACTTCTCCTAAGAATTTTCTGGAGTGGAGTCCCTGTTTCAAAAGTTCAGTGAGCAAAATGATAGACACTACACATAAAAGGACACAATGCCTCATCCACATTGTCTTGTTTGCATGGTACTTTTAACAACAATGAAAATTACACAGTAAATTTCATTCCATAAATTTTCTTCTTAATAAGCTCAAATATTCAAAGAACCTGCCGGAGCAAGAAATGCAGAAAGTAATTCCTGCTATGTGGTTTTCCAACAAATGTTCACCACATTGAAATAAACAAAATAAAGGAATGTTTCTGGCTGTGGTTTCTGCTTTTTAACGCGTATTTTTGCAACACAGTAAATGCATATTTTAGCAGGTGTTTTTATGGAAAGGTGACAGCATAACCTAGCAACACTGACAGGTTAAGTAGAAAGTGCTCCTATCTTTAGTTTCTTTTTACCATTTTGTTCATTAAATGGAACAAAACTGGCAAACTGAAAATTACACCATGCAGAAACTACATTTGGAGATATTGCTGTGATTTTCAGTGTGAGGACAATTTTCAACTGGCAGCATAGAAGGAGCTTATGGCTCCTAAAAGCAATTTATAAATAATTTATTAAAACAGAACAGGTTTGTTTACTTGCATGCAAGAAGCATTTATGCAGTTTCTCAGTTCTGATCAGCCTTCGATAAGAACAGATAAATGAATCATTTTTCCCAGCAGCATCGATGGGTAACAGCACTTGGCATCTTTGTAAATTTAGACAAAACACATTGAGACACCGAGAACATTTACTCACTTGCACGAAGGACTGATGGGGTGACCTCGATTTCACTTGTTGCTTGGTAAGGCTGGAAGGCTGATGCTGCATTGGAGCCAAGCTCACTGCCAAAAATCTCCGGGCTTTGCGTGCCTGTCGAGCTGGCGCTGGTGCCATCACCCCCATGGTGAGGATCTTGCTCATCAAACACAGCCACGAGCTGCAAATGACAATTTAATCTACTGTTAAAAAAAAAAAAACCTCAACACCATCGAAGTGCCACTGCAGATCAGTATTTCATCATTTCTTCCCACCAAAGAGCAAGAAGTGTCTATCAGCAGAGACTCCAATCAATGCTGAGATCACAACATCATCAGCCCAAGGAAAGGCAGCCATTAACTGGATACCACAAAGGGTCAACAGCTCTGATGGGACACAAAACTCATCACTGTGAGCCACAGAAAGAATGGCACCAAGGGAGAGCAAGGGTTGCACCTTCCCCAGCAAACCACTTCATCTTACCCAGAAATGCAAAAATCTATCCAAGTGTGGATTGATGCCTGTGCACTGGAATTCAATATCTGTGTTTAGATACCTCTATATACATCATTACTACAGAGTGAAATCATGAGCAAAACCACAGTTTAACAGAATAAAATCATTCAAGAAGAAGTTATATTGATACACACTGAAAGCTACAGACAAAATGCAAAGCCAAGGAAATGTGTTATAATCACAACCAGTCATCATCTATTAATCTGCCATCTATTAATCTATTATCTATTATTATGACTTAAGTTGTAAGCTTCTCTTGCAAAATTTATTTAGTCAGATTTATGGAGATACTCTGTTTGCCATCAACTTCTCCAAGAGAAGTCTGAAATCTCAAGTCCCATTTATAATTTTGCCAAGTCACTAATTTAATAAATATTTACTAAATCTGTATTCACCACTGCAAGAAAAATAGGAAAACATTACAGCAATTTTTGATAAACCTGAGATTTTTTTCCACTGTAAATGATTTTATGCACTTATTTGAAACCAATAATTTATCCCAATTTATCTTTGGTAACATACTGAAAGAGATAACACCAGCTCTTACACACATTTCATTTTAGAACTTAATTTTCAAGACGGAGAAAAAAGTGTTATGGATAGCAGCATTCTGCAGTCTGCAAATTAATCTATAATACAATATTTGAAAGACATTTCCAAGAAAGCTTTACATTCTTCTGTCCAAATTGGAAGGGTAAATGGAGCAAATCAACTTAAACCTATGTTGGTCTCTGCAAATTGTTTATTCTGTTAGCACAACAGCTAAAACTTTATGTAACCAAAAGGCATCAGAGGTCATTATCTCTTTTTTTTTAAGTGATTTCAACATCATCTTAGCCAAAATACTTTAATAATAGTCCCTTTACTCAAATTTAACTTACATAAGCATCAATAAAAAAATTTAAAACCGCAGCTCTAAGCCCAAGTGGAAACCATTTGGGAATTCAGCTTTTGAAAGTACTCTCAGGCATTTACTCTTTTCCACCAGCAATTTTGAAATTACAGAGAGTAGCAAACTTCTGCCAATAATTCCATATCTAATGCAAATTTAGGCTCAGGCATGCAAAAAACAGAAAGAAGAAACTGGTAATGGATAAAGGACCATGCTCTCTCCAGTGCTAGTTGAAAGGTAGGTAGCAGCAGGAAAACCAGACTGAAGCTGCAGACAGCTGGAACATGTTTTTACCATAAAAGTCATTATTTTATGCTTGAGAAATCTACACACAAAAGAGATGTGACAACACCAAAATGTCAGCAGCTCAAGAGCATTGGAAATTTAATTTTCTGACACAATGTGAAATATCAATGCTTACAAAAATATGCTTCTAAAACTTTACTCATAACTCTCTTACTGTTTTATAGCGAGCTAATTACCAATCTCCAGCAACTGAAAATAAATTAATCCACAAGTGAAGATCTGCAAGGTATTCCAACAAAAGACAAACAAAGCATTTAAGAATCCTAGCATGAAATATCAAATCTTTTTGTCCTTCGCATGTCATGTATCAAGATAAATCCCCCAATTACATTCTGTTCCTTTGAGGCTGATTGGAAAATATTATTTGATGCATGCAGCTGCAAGTATTTTATAGATATTACATATATGCAAAAAGGTATGTGCATATAAATCTCTAGGTACGTTATCTCCTACTCTATATTGCCTCCAGCTTTTTGCCTATTCCAGACAGTCTACAGCCTATAACTTCAGAACATCTAAAAATGAATGTTTCTTATTTCAAGCTTAGCTTTTGATCTTATCATTTTTTGCAGGTATTCACAGTTTTGACAGCATCAAACCTTCAAAAGGCTTCACTTCCATTAAAAGGCATACCAAGTTGTAACATTTTTTCACAGTGAAGAAACACAAGCCATGTTAGTCTTCTCCAAATCTAATTAGCATTAGGAATACAGGTTAGGAAGTTCGTTGTAAAACAGCACTGTAGTGGTACAGTAGCCATCTGGACTACAACAGCTCAGTCCTCATAATGAGCTAGAAAGCCTTGGGAACTGGAAGACTTAATGCAAATAAACACTCTTGAATCTTGGTTTCCAGACCCTGGTATGCAGTTCTGCAAGATTGTGAGCTCATAGGATACAAGGACAGCCAAAACATCTTGCACTGTATTATGATATCAAGCATTTATCTCTAATCTATTCAATGCCATTTATTTTAATCAAAGGAGATTATTCAAGGAGAGGAACTGTACTGCTGGATCACACCTTGACTACTGTCCTTGCAAGAACAAGAAACAAAACAAAAAACTCTGGAAGACACCTCACACAACGTGGAAGGAACTACAGGACCAGGTCACTGGAGCTACGAAGAACCCTTTGCTGCAGGAATCCACAGCGATAAACACTCCTCTGTGCCAGGGAAAAGGCCTCTTGATGAGTCATGTTTAAAGGCCACAGAGATGTTTTTAATTTGGCAAAGAATGGAGCACACATTACTAGACCAGCTCTCATCAGCCTCAAAGTCAACGGTAAGCTTATGGTATTTTGCTGGGCTTTAGATGTCTTGATTTACAACAAGAGTAGAAAATGCAGATGACTATCTTTTCTGGAAACATCATCTTTACTGTCAGGAGACTGCTTCCATGTTGATCTTTTTCTTTAATAAGAAATAAATGACTGAAGTTACCCTAACCTTTTGAGAATCACTCTATTATTTCCAATACCTGAAATGAGCTGTGCCTGCTGTTCTCTGTCCTTCAGCTTTAGATCTCATCACCTGCAGTGACCTGAGAAACTCATCATAAAATCCACTCTTATGCAGAAATGAACAGCAGAAAGACTGAACAGACCATAGTAATACATTAATAAAGAAAACAGCTTAGCTGTTCAATACTACACCACTATCAGCTCTTTAAAAGAACTTCCACCAAAATTCAGTGAGTACTGGTGCCATTTGGTTTAATTTTATTTTTCTTTCTGAAACACAAACCCACACCAAAGACCAAATATCATATCAACAACAGTTAATAAAGAATTATAATATATTTTATCCATTCCATGTTCCACAGGACCTCAATTTGAATGCATCAAAGACATGAGAATATGGTAGTAGTTTTAATCACCTGAGGCAAAAAGACTACCAGCATTTTTCAATCACTGAACTAAAAATCTGCAAACAGGAAATAAAATCAAGTAAAAACAAACCACCTTGTCATCCCAAAACAAATTTAATAAATGATAGGCTTAATTTAGATTGGTATGCTTATATTTCTTATTATAATATGGTAAAAGCAACAGAAAGGGGAGAGGTTTTATTATCATCATTTATCATGGTAGGATGGCACAGGAAGTGTAATCAGTTTGAACAATGTAAGATTTTAATATGTATATATAACTTTTTCAAGAAAAAATAAGTTTCAAATATTCATTAATACATTCAGATATAAAGACAGCAGCTTTGTTCAGATCATAGCTTATGGAAGGTTAATCCCATTTCAGCAATGGAATTAGAGTAAGTCTTCAAATGGTCAACTGCATAAACTAAAATACTTTTTAAACTCCACAGCAATAAATACAAGCAATTTTGTGTGAATTATCAACAGAAGATACAATTATTTTAAAAAGCAACAGCATTCAGTGTTTGACTAACAGTTTTTGTCTTTTTGGAAATAAAGAACTGCAGTAAAACTCAACAGTTATCCCAGCTGTAAAAAGCACACCTGTGATCATTAGTATATTTCAAGAGATGTAAGGGATTTTTTTATTGCCATCCTTATCCTCTGAAGACAAAAAAAATATAGGAGTACAGTTTAAAAACCAGCGACTTGATGCTCTTCTCTTTTGACAGATAAAAGAGTCTTTCCATAGCAGACAGACAATGAAGGGAGAGTAACATAACACTGTTTTTGCTAAATATGTTAGCTTCATCAACCAAATGCCCTAAAAAGAAATTATTCACAGCCTGAGATATCAAAACAAAGTTTTACTGAGGCACATTTAGATCTTGGATAGGAGGAAGGCATTCCAGCCTGAGACTGCATTCTATAACACCAGGCTGTACTGAATTAATCACAATCCAACATCTTGTTCTTTATAAAAGAGAGGATGAGCTTCTCTATTGCTCTGTCTGGGACTCAACACATGATGCTAACCAGGTTATATTTACTTAAATAAATAAAAGGCAGGAAGATTGATTTATTTTAATATTGACACAGCAGCGGCAGTCTGCATTCCAACATTAATTATTACAATTTCCGTCTATTCTAAAGTAATTAAAAATTAGTAAACACATATGCAGTCTTAATTAATAGACTAGATTAAGAACGTTAATTAACTGGATTAAAAAACTATTTCCACCAGCAATGGCTGTTTACATTTTCATTAAGTACCACTATCATATAAACCAATTCATCACTATCAAATAGTCCGATCAGGTAATCTCTCTTCAGCATCAAATCACAAAAGCAGACATCCTCCACTCCTAAGAAATTCATAAAGATAGAAACTTCTGCTGCATTTTTCCACCACTATGATAAGATTGCCAAAAAGATCACTTGAATTTTGCATATTCCTAAGTACCTGTCGAAAATTTGCTAATTCTTTGGTGATATTTATTGATGAATCTGATACTGGCTCATGTGTAGGCACCAGCAATGATTTCAGATTTATTTTAGTATCTTTGAGGATTACAACTCCATTCTCCTGCTAGAAAGACAGATCCTGCTAGAAACTAATCCTCCAGTTTTCATACCCTTTGGGTTTCACAGAGGCTCTAGACTTTTTATCCACTCTTTTTAACACTAAGTGAAACCGAAATTACTCAACTTTTTAGATTATTAGGAGCCATTTTAGATATCTGGTTTATTCTCACCAGAAGGACACTAGGAGATAATTTTGTACAAGAACATTCCTAATTTGTTCTGGCTGTTCAGTGGCCAATTGTTCAGTAGTAGCTCTCAGTTTACACTTAATAACTGAACCTTATCACAGGGGACTTATGGTCCTTGAAAATAGATTCTGATGGTTCAAATGAGACTCTAAAATCTAAATCAGCTTTGTGAAAATATCTTCCCCTAAAGTAGCTACTTCCAACATTCCCTTTAACCTCCAATGCCAGAGGGTTAAGCCCAGCCCTGTCCTGCAGTCCCACTGTGTAGGTCTCTGTCTGCACTCACTGTGACAGCCATGGGCTGCTGATTCAACCCCTCTCACAGCATGGCCATACACTTTCAGATGTGCAGCAAGTACTTGGGAAGAGGACATGGAAAAGGCTGGCAAAAAATTTAAACATGAATATCACTGGCATTCTTCCCTCACCAAAAAGTATTTCCAGTCCCAAGCAAGACTGTACAATGAACTAGCAAGGCACCAACAGAACTGACTACACACATCCTCTGCACCTAGCACCGGTGAGGGAGACTGCAAAAGAATACAAGCACAGCTCTCTAGCAACTCTTGAGGGTTGGCAAAAACCACTTACACCCAAAGCAGTCTATGTATTACTCAGCCCATGTTACGATGCAGAACTAAGGAGTAGTTGTTTAATAAGGCCCAGCAGTAAATCAAATTTCAGCTAATGGCACCTCAGACTCCGTAACATCCCAAAACAAAAGTTGCTTGTGAATGAACAGATGAGTATAAGGAAAAAAAAAACATAAATTCAGGAAAATCTCTAGCAAGGGAGCAGTCAATTATTATTTAGAAATGAAAGAAACTAAATACAAAATCAATTCATAGGTTTTCTGATGACTGAACTGGCTTTAATAGCCCCATGCCAGACCCAAATTCTTATTATTCCTTGAGCTTCACTTTTCTACATGGCTCATTAAAAACCCATTTAAATATAACTACTGTTTCAATGAGCTAGAAAGAGAGAATACAGAATAGGTATTTTCATAATAATACACTACTGCCCACAGATACCTTTTTAAAAAAATCAATTAGCAAAATAGCAGCATCTAAGAGTCATTCTGTGCTCGATGTCATGTGCAACCTGAGTGTCCCCTCTACAGACCTAGACATCACCCAGCATTTTAAAAGGAGAAAAAGGGCAAGCACCATTTCAATTTAGGATAAGCTGTAGCACAAACAACAAAACGCCTAGAATTTCAAGAAAATCATTACCAGTCCTAATTGATCACTTCAGAACTAGCTTTTCATAAAACTTTTCAAAGTAAAGTAGCTGGAAGGGAGCCGAACAAATAACTTTCCACAGTAACTTTACTGCATTATAGTTTTTGGAAAAAATAAGGACATTTAAAGGGTCACATTCCATGCTCATATTGATACTTTGTATTCAATTTTCAGTGGATTATACAGAAGTGTAAACTCTACAGAATCATAGAATAACCTGAACTGGAAGAGACCTCAGGACATCAACTAGTCCAAGCCCTTGTTCAAACCAGGGTCAGTGAGAGGAGGCTGCTCAGAGCCACATCCAGTCACATCGTTTAAAAACCTGAAGTATGGACAGTTCACAACCTCTCTAGGCTCTCTCCCAGCATCTGGCCCTCTTGGTCCTTTTCCCTATATTGAGTTGAAACTTTCCTTGTTGCAATGTGTCTGTTGTCCCTCACACTACTCCTGTGCACCTCAGAGCAAAGTCCAGTTCCATCTTCACCATCCCTGACAGAGTAGCTCCATCAAGACTGTTGTGCCTTAGGGAGCCACACGGTCACAGAGCACCCCTAAAGGTCCCCCTTGCTCTGTGACAGCTGCCAGCCTGCTAATTCACCCTGACAGCCCTGGCTGTATCACTGTAATGTCTTCCTTCTATTGAGAAAGCCAAAATATTCCAGAAGCAGAGAGAAATAATCACAGAATCATAGAATTATTTGGGTTAAAAGGGACCTTAAAGGTCAACCAGTTCTAACCCCCTGCCATGGGCAGGGGCACCCTTCACTAGAGCTCCAACCAACCAGCCTTGAATACTCCCAGGGATGGGGCACTCACAACTTCTCTGGGCAACCTGCTCCAGTGCCTAACCACCCTCAAAGTAAAGAATTTTTTCCTAATATGTAGTCTAAACCTACTCTCAGTTTGAATGCATTCCCCCTTGCCCTGTAACTGCATGTCCTTGTAAAAAATCCTCCTCCCTCTTTCTTCTGGGTTCCTTTCAGGTACTGGAGGGCTGCAATTAGCAGTAGACTTCTCCAGGCTGAACAATCCAAATTCTCTCAGCCTTTGCTCATAGGAGAGGTGCTCCATCATCTCTCTAATCATCTTGCTGGTGTCACTCCAACAGGTCAATGCCCTTCCTCTGCTGGGACCCCAGAGCTGGATGCAGCACTGTGGATGGATCTCACGGGAATAGAGCAGAGGGGAAGAATCCCCTCCCTTGCTGTGCATCCCACAGGGCTTTGGATGCAGCCCAGGTTACTCAGGCCTTCTGGGCTCTGAGTGCACATTACCAGCTCAGGTCCAGCCCAATCACTTCCCTGAACCTGCTGGCTACAGACTTGCTCATATAGCCCAGGGTGGAGCTGGTCATCTTTACCACAAGGGCTCTGCTGACACACATTCATCGGGTTCTCCACCAGCTCTGCCCCTGCAAGCAGCAGCCTCCCAGACCGTACTGCTGACAAGGGTTATTCCAGCCCACAGACAGGACTCTGCATTTACCTATGCTGAGCATAATCCACCACCTCAAAAGCCCATGAGATAAATAGCCAGTGCTGGAAAATACATCATAGGTGTCAGTGAAAGTCGTTTCCAAATCTGCTGACTAAGTAAGCACCCCTCGCTTTCAAAGCTCAACTTAAAACACCAAGTTAAATCATATCTGCAAGATCAAAACATCTATTGATTTGAAGGATACTTTAATTTTACAGGTAGTTTTAAAATCTTCTGCTTTCATGATTCTTTAAATCTAAGAAATTATTCTGAAATAAATATACAAGCTTTTTATTAAAACATCACTTTAGATTATTCATTTCCCATGGCACTTTGATCTGAGAAATTCTAGAATCAATATTAAATTGCAATCTAATCCTCTCCCACTAGGAATTAAATGCAGTTTTAGGTACTATCCTGTAAGTTCTCATGCTATTAAAAATCTTTTAAATATATTTAAAATGTTAAAATATTTAAAATATTAATTTCATATTACATATATTTAAAAGATTTTTTTTTCTCTTCTCCCCCTTATTGCTGAGCAACAGTCTAAAAGCAAGCATGACTATGGCACACTGGAAAAGTCATTTCTGTATATTCTGTCTGAATTGCTCTTGACCTGACCTCCACGGTGTAAATCAAGCTGAGGCTTAGACAAAAAAGAAGACAATAACTGAACACAGTTAGAATTATTACAGGGACTCTTAGCAGTAGCTGACACTGAGCTGCCTGCTTGCTTGGCTGGATTTGGTTCTCCATGACCTCACCCCTTGACTGTACCAGACACCACCTCTACACATAATGCACTGTCTGAGAGCTGAACCATCAGCCCACACACACAGACTGACAGACAGACACAAGGACAGACAGAGCACACACAGACTATCCTGCAAAGCCCTTCTGACATGCTCACCAGGCTAAACCTACTGCATAGTCACAGCAAATCCAACACCAGGGCTGGATCTTGGCCCTCATGAGCAGCTGATTTCCAAAGACATCCATATTGGTCAGCTCTTACAGACACTCCAGAAATGCAGAAACGCCCCACATTTCATGAAGCTGACAGAATGGGCACAAGGACAATGGAGCCAGGAGCTGAGTTTCTCTTCAGCAGGGCGTGCTCACCTGGCCACGAACAGGTCTAGGAGCTGCAGTTTGTTACTTTAAATCCTGCTTCTGAGTGCTGCATTTCTGCTGTTAGCTGTAACCATGCTAAGAAACACTACACAAGCTCTTGCAATTAGCTACTGATCCCAGCCTTCCCAGTGAAGGCATTGATCAGCACTGGTACCCACAGCTGAACCCTGCTGAAAGGCTGGGCAGTGCCATCGCTGCACCCCAATCTCGTGGAGGATGGAGTCAGCCATGGGAGTCCAACCACGAGAAATGCTGCAGACACATCCCACTGCAGAACTGGTTTGGTTAAGATTATGGGGTAAAGACATTTCCCAGCTTCCAACTAAAAGCAGAACTACGGTTAAGGGTGAAAGAAGAGAGAACATCATCCCAATTTCTTTTAAACAATTTTTTCTTTTACGCTTCTCAGCAAAAATTAAGATATTATGCTTAGAGAGAAGTTTGCTTCCCACAATTGTTGCAAGCCCTTCATATGACAGGTACAAAAATGCTTAGATCCATGCTTGTTTGGGCTATGAGAACAGCTGGAGAAAATATTTGTACTAAATAGGACAGTTTTTCAATCACAAGGTTTTTATCACGGTATTTCTTTAATGGGTTGTTTCTTCACTAACTCTTCCTTTGAAAGCACATATAATACTTTTCTGTATATGCTACCCTGTTATTTTCTTAAATCCTCAATTTATACAGAAAAGATTTCTTCCAAATCCTTTTGTACCAACAGTCCTCTTGTTCATGGCTAAGGACACACTGCAAAATTACCACAATATGTGATTTACCATGGTATCTCCTTAGCTCGTTTTGAAAAGAAATTGGAAAAAATTGTATCCATCCTGGCTTTAAAGCAGTGCATGAAGAAAACATGGTTTCAGAAGAGAGAGTGCTGTGCTTGGGAAGTAGTTGGGGCACATCTGAGCATGTGAATAAGCCAATTTCATCTCCTCCATCCTTGACTCCTCAGCACAAATGAGTACATGGGAACCACACTGAGGACAATTATGTCAGTATTACTTTTGAAACAATTTTACACTTTTAGAGCACACTCTGAAATGTCCTGCATGTCTTACAGGACAAGGCTCAAAAGGATACCCTGACTGTACTTCATGCAGCTGAGCTTGTGGTATGGGATGACTCTGCAGGTCTGCAGATTTCCAAGTCAAAAGCCCAGACCGTACAGGAGTCCAGTATTTTATTTCTGCCACAAAGGTCAGCAGTTAAGCAGTGACGCTATGCAGTAAGTAATCCAGACACTAGGTTATTAGAGGGGCTGGTGTCACATAGCAAGATATATTGCTGAAATAAAAATGTATTAAATCTTAACCGTTGTCTCATCTGTCATTGGGAGCTACAGTCATGGAGTACCAAGAAAGAAATGGTTTCAGAAACCTTCAAAAAAAGACCAGGCTTTCCATTCCTCTGCTAGGATCAAAACAGTAGCATTACATTCTAAAATTTTAATTTCAGCTGAGGTACAAAAAGGTAACCAGTTAGTTAAAGCATAGGACAATCTTTGCAAGCTTATTAAACTTCAAGAAAATAGATTTTGTAGAATACAGCTCTTCATTTTATATAGTGTGTGGTGTTCAGTGTAATTTGCATGCAAAAGCCAGGAGAATGTGATTAAAAATACCCATCTAGAGACACAGATGAAAAACTTCAAACATTTTCTGATTCCCTTCTGTTCCACTCATTATTTCAATACCTCACTACAACAAAGGAATAGATAACACTTGTCCTTGACACTAGCCTAAATTATCTTCAGTGTGCAATACAATACCGATTAAATTAGGCTTATTTTAAATAAACGTCAAGGTCTGTTCAAAAGGTAAAACTGTGTGCCTTTTGCCTTTTGTATAACACATCCCCTCCCCACCCCCCAAACTTTTCAGAGGTCTGAAAAACAATGAGATACAGTGCTTTTTTAAACTAACTTCATTATCTAGATTAAAAAAAAAAAAAGGCATCAAAGAGAATCATTTAACTCTGACATTTAAGAAAACAATAACAGTATTCTTCATTTTGTGTATAATGACAAAAATAACCAGCATATTAGACAATAATTCTTGCCCCCCTTCTTTAAATAAGGGTCTAAAATATCTTAAATGCAAATGACTACTTGTTTCCCCATGACTAACAGTTTTTATTATTTTAACATGTAACAATAGTGAAAACACTGCAACTTGACTTACATTAGGGCTATCCTTACAAAATTAAGAATAAAAGGTAGCTGTCCAACAGCACTGGGCTGATTGTAAATGACACATGCCAGGAGATCCATGGAGGTTGTCCCATCCTGTGGCAACCCCCAGACAGGATCTTGACTCACCACAGCTATTATGTGAACCTATGCCAAACACAGAGCTCTGCTCTTAAGCAAAACACATTCCTTAGATAACATTTGATAGTCCAGAAAAGGAGAGACTCTTCCTATATACCTTTACATTTTCTACAGGTAAGAAGACTGCAGTGATCCCTGTATGGATTTCAAAAAGCCTTGTTCATCCACATCCAGGTGGATTTCCATCTACCACACATTAGTTTATTTCCCACAAAATACCAGGTTTAATGACTTAGTAGCACAGCTGCAGTGACATTCACCAAAACCCAATTTTCAAATTTGGGTTCCCAATGCCAAAACCATTTTCAAAACAATCTGGAGCTACTTTTTCAACAATATTTTGGCAGATAAGGTTGTGGAAGGGCATCCCATGTATTTTCTCCCCATGAAATTGCTAGAGATCAGATGCTCAGGTATTTCTGAACCTCTGCTTTTAAAAGCCACCTGGTGAATTTTCAAATCTGTCCTCTTAACCCCTTATGAACACAAACAGGAAAAAAAAGCAGCAGGAAGAAATAAGAGAGTAAGAGGGAGAATCTCAGAAGGAAACTAGCAGGTTTCATCTTGCAAACATATTCGCTGGTAGTCAAGTGCTCTTCTTTCTTTGAAATGCAGGGATGACCAGTAAAGCACATCTCTGATATTACTCTAACAATAATTTTGCATCAGTCTGTGATTCTTGATTGCTACTTATTGCAGAAGCCTCCACCTTGCAGTGCTCCTTCTTTACATAGGGATGTAGTACATTATAACCAAAGAAACAGGAACATAGAGGCTTTTGACAGAATTATACTCCTAAATCGTTTCGTGTGAAAGCTTGAAAGACTCCAGACTTCTTATTTTCAGGACTAATTTTGAAAATTAATTCCCTAAATCACTGTCGAACTGGAACCAATGCAACTACACCACCTGGATGAATACAAAAACTTGTAAAAAAAAATACCCAAAAGAGAAATTACAGTCGTATGCACAATCATTTCGAGCTACCAAACTTGGAACCAGACTATCATTCTTACATTTTACCTTGACTCACCCCATAACCATAAAATGCATTTTTCAACACATAATAAAAGTGTACTGCAGCCTAGGGAAGGAGACAGAAGCATTGCCAAAACTCATCAGCTTCAACTTGTGGACAAGGACTGCACTGAAAATCTCAAAACAGATCCCTTCCATTCTGTAGGTCCCCTAATGTTTCCCCATCTCCTCAGGGCTCATCTAGCCTATATTTCTCCTCTTTTCCCTCTTGGAAAAATTAAGGTTATAAAAGTAGCTGACACCTCATACCAGGCCAGCAGGCCTGTCCCTGGTTGAAGTGTCTATATTTCATAGTGACTTCAAATATTGTTGTAAGGTTATTAAAATCATTCATGATTTTATCTGTGCCAAATGGATCATTACACTGTCAACACTCATCTTTATTATGCAAAAATATGCAGAACTTAACATCTTTTGTCGAGCTGGCAAAACAGTATATTCAGTAGTAACTCTGTTTTTCATTAAATTTTGCACAAGGTTAAAGAGTGTGTAGAATCTGATTGCTAAAGTCTCCATTCAAAAGCATCACACAAAACAAGCTGTTTGACTCATGTAGCAAAAGACTATTTATTTATAACCTACAGACAAATAAACTCCTCTGATTCATTTATAGTTTCATTTAATTTTTACAGATAATTATAATAAGTTAAAGGTTGCAATTTTTTTTGGGGGGGGGCAAGATCGTTTTTTCTTTTCTCTGTTTTTCGTGTTCTTCAGCATGCACCTAACAATCCTGCTTGATAGAAACTGTCCACAAGTTCCAAGGCTGCCTCCAATTTTGCCTCCTACCTTCCACTGCTCTCTAAATGTCTTCCAGCAGAAACAGAAGTGAATTCAATCTGGTTACCTCTCGTGAAAGAATAATTTCTTGGGAAGCTCCAGCCATCTTGAAATAGCTTTTCTGACTGTCTCATTAAATCTTCATTTAATTCTTCTTTCTTTGTGTTTCTCCTGCCACATTTAATCTTTGTAACTGTATGAATTTTCAGAAAGTCTTTTTGGGGTGCAGTTTGTATTTTAGTGCCACACAAAGCAGATACATTGCATAAGGCTAACACAGGTAGCTGGGTAAATTGTGCTGTCAAAAGTGATTAACATTTAAAAGAACTAAACAGAGGAAGCAGATAATACCTCCCAGATCTGCTTTTAATTAAAACATCTTAGCAATTATTATTAAAAGGCAAAGACTGAAAATGAGAGACAGCATAACTTCAAGAGAACAGTTTCTATACTTTTCATTAGGGGTCACCTTTTCTCATGTGCAAGACCACTTTTAAATTAACTGCCTCACTGGAGACCATTCACTTATTAAAAGAACTTTGCCAACACTAAAACAAAAAAATACACATTTAATCCGAAACATTTATGCATTCATCACTGTTTCAAATGTCCTTGCTTTAGGATAATGTTGCCCCTCACTGAAAGCAAACTGTATTTAAGTCTCTGTGCCTAATTGTTGTATCCCAAATGATTTCTCTACTTTCCAAAATAATTACCAAACATTATATCATCTGTGCTAAAACAGTAAAACGGTATCACCACTGAACCCCGTAGTAGGTAAAATGAATAGCACATACCAGGAAAGTCTAACACGTGTAGCCTTTGCACATAAATCAAACCGTGTTATGCATTCTGACAGCTCCATCTAGCCACAGCTCCACAAAAGTAACCTTATCCCAGGCACAATGAATTAATTTACATTCAGAACATACCAGCAATTGCAAAAACTCTTGTGGACAAAAGTTTCCTTTCCAAAACGACTCTGTTGTTTAACAATTAGATTAACACTTTCATGATCGTATCTGTGCTTCAGGTTACTTGGGTTTCAGAGAAAAACAGAATCAGAAAAGTCATGTTTTTAAAGGCTCCAAAATTAGAGCATCTGGATAATGTCAGGAGCAGATGCTGAGATCAGAACTTGGCAGGAATTCCTGAGATGGGAACCTCAAACGTCTTGGGGAGAACACAGAGCAAAATGGGATATAACGCAAAAATGCAAAGCAGACTGTGAGAGAGGCAGCGTGCAGGCCGTGCACATCTGATGGAGCAGATGAGCAAGAAAAATAGCAGAGCAGTCAGCTGCCAGAAGTGGGAGAAGAGGAGGGAAGCCTCCTCATTGTGAAGCTCCAGCACTACCAGTGTACAAACCAGCAGCTCATGGACCACCCTCTGGAAAGGAGCTAACTACCTCCTGCTCTGTGTGCCCATGAGTGCACACTTAAGTTCAACATATTAAAATAATTTGAGGAAAGGACCTGTCTTTCCTTATATGTTCTTATTTTCTACAATGCAAACCACTGTTGACCTGACTGGTGTAAAGATCAGGCAAGGCCCTCAAAAGTGATCCAACTTTCAGACACAAAGAATGGCTGTAGCATGTCCCTCAGAAACCATCACAGGGTACTGAAATACACTTTGGTTAGATCTAACTTTAAGCACACATATTTGAAAGCACTGGCTTGAGACTGTACAATGAACAGAGGTAATGCACTTCCTTATCATATCCATAATCATTATCATTATGAAATTCCTTATTTGAATTCCTTATTTGAGAAGTGGCAAATGGCTGGAAAATAATTTTTTTAGCATTTTGGGTTGTAGCCAATACAATTTACAGATCACTGATAGCGCATTTTGTCCTTAAGCTGATCTAAATTAAAATTTTAAATTATGTTAGTTTACCAAGAGTAGTTGAGCTGTGTTAAGTCCCTTAAAACTCCAAGTGATAAATCCTCAAGTTTCAAATATGTAGTATTTCCATGTTGCACTTAACTCCAAAATAACTAATAGAGAAGAAAAGGAGATTAATCCTCAGAGGTAGACTAGTGCAGCTGCCTGAAAATGCAAACAAATAAATCTGTCAGACCACTGTGCTGGTACCAGGACCTGCAGAGAGCATTTGCCCCAGGAACTTGTAAAAAACTCAATCCAAACTGAAATTTTAAATTCCCTTAGAAATTACACAGAAAGAAAATGCAGTTCCAGTACATGCCAAATCCCACAAATGGTCCCTCAGCTTGGCAGTGAGCAAAGCAAAATCAAAAGGCAAAGAGCAGAGGGGCTGCACATCCCCCAGCCCAGTCCACCCCCACACGCTGCCAACCACAATTGTATTTCAAAACTAACCTCAGTAACAGCAACAACAACAACAACAATCTTAGGATGCCATTATTACATAGAGCTCCAAACCTGGACTCACTTCTTATGCCCACTAAGCATCTACCTTGGATGTTCTGGTACAGATATTTCTGAGATGGGAAAGGCAAACACCACCTGGACTGCCTCCACCATCCTTTCACATTCAGACACCATGGAGAGATAGAAGGAAAAGAGAAGGAAGAAAAGCAAACAATGAACTAGAGAGGAAAGAGAAGTTACACTGCACTGGAATATGCCTTTTTTATTTTGGCACTAGTAGTTTAGCATTGTCCAATACAGATATTTTATCTCAGATGCCTTGACACTTCTCAGAGGTGAGTGGAGAATAAGCAGATGTGCATTTACGTAAGGGAAGAATCGTGTAAACTGTGTAAAACACAGCTGCATCATGGCTCCCTGCACCAGCCAGTGGACAGGTAATGCACTTTTTTCTCTGGAAGCATGTACATTGGCAGCATTAAAAGGTAACAGGGCCTTCAGGGTGGGAGCAGGGGGCAACAGCACAGGCAGTGATGCCAAGGCAAAGGGAAGACTCACGGCTTGGGAAGCAGGAGTGGAGATTTCAGGACCAGCTCAGAAGGAATGCACATGGGATGCAGTGCTGGAATTAAAGCACATGATTCACATTCACACATGCTACCAGCAGAGAATAGATAACAGTGATGTATCTCTGAGCCAGCACATACAAAGCATCCTCCCCAACTCCTTCATGGTGGGACTCAGCGGTCATCAATTTACAGCAGAAATTCAGAAGTAAATTGTGCTAAAGAGCAGACACAACAGTTGCTTCTTCTGAGGCCACTTAATTCTGCCCCAGTAGCACTGCTGTTCCTAATTTCCCCTCACTCTCCCATCACTGTCAGAAAGCTGCAATCTTTATATGTATTTCTCTTCATTCTTTATCTGTTGCCTTGCATGAATAAAGTTTAGTTTATGAGGTGATTTTGGGCCTGTTACCAGCTATATTCCTTCAGTTCTAATTTAGCAAATTGTATCCTGAAAATGCCAGGATCCAACCAAGGCTTTGGTATGTGAAGTATCCTTTGAGAAAACAACTGAGCATCATCATTTTGGTTTTCCAACAACACTTCCCACAAGTAAACTTTAGCTCCACTTGGAGCTATTTATATGCTCATTTCACTCTACTCCCATCCCTAAAACTCATGAGTAAAGGAACTTTCTTAGGTATCCAAATACCAACAGTCATGGACCAGCAGGTGAACCTACTCATAACCTGGAGAAGAAACTATGACCTTGGTGTGAATCACTGCAGAGCTGAAGCACCAGATGTTCAAGAGGACAAATGTTTCTAAGAACTCAATTCAGTGTTTTGCATTGCCCTTTCAAGCAAAAAATACTGTGCATGTCGTGTCTTCTGGATGCATGTCCTGCATTCTGGATTCACACAATGCACCTTGACACTCCGTGCTTCCCAAAACAGGGACCATGGTACATGCCCAGCCCAGAAGGGCATGTATAAGGTTTGTGTAAGGAGGAGGTTAATCCTCCTCAGCTGACTGTACAGAAGTGGAAAACCACAGGAAAAGGTGGGTGAAGAAATGCAAAGCACACTCAGCTTTCAAAAGCACAGAACAGCTTGGATCACTCACCAAGCTCCTCCAAAAAAACCCAAAAAACTTTTGAGAGTTGTGAGCAAAAGCAATGAGCAGTTCAATATAGGCTACTCTGAATATTGCATTGGAAGTACATTGGAATCTAATTTACACTTTGCTGATCCAATGTACTTTTCCATTCACCTTCCAGCAAACACTTCCTATGAGAAAGCCCTGAATTTGAACCATTAGAACAGTTTCTAAATCCCACAAAATAAAACTATACTGATTTAACAGCATGCTTGCCTTTTCACTATGTTCACTTTGATCCTAGAAATCTAGTAATACAGAAGAAGGAAAAAAAATAAAAAATAAATAAATAAAAAAAAAAAAAACTGTGCCTACACAACTTAAAAAAATCACTCAACTAAGGCACTCAAGCTGTGATTAATTCTCATCAGCAACACACATTCAACGCAATTTTTTTACTTTATAGCATCAAACTAGGAATGGGGTTTGTTTTTCTAAGAGGTTCACTCGAAGTCCAGGATATCTTGCATGCAAGTCTGTCAGGTAGAAACAGTTCAAACTGAGCTGACAGAGACCAGCTTCCTAAATTCCTCCTGCAAGGTTTCCCTGCAGAACACAGTCAGACAAGGAAACAGTACAAGTTTCAGTGCTGGCAAAAGCCATTTGGTGATGAAACCTTAAGGGATGCTTCTACTTCCTCCTTCCTCCAATCCCTAAATAACTCTTTGGAAAGCTTGGATCATAAGTCATTTTCTGACTCCTTTGGTAAAAAAAAAAAGGTAATTTAAGACCAGTGACCAACTTTGGAAGGAAAAATTTCATATCAATGTATCATCTGTCTTCTGTGCCCCCCAAAGCCTGGGAATTGGTTGGTTAAAAATCCAGAACTACAACTCCTTCCACCACAACCCCTGAAGCCGAGGATGGGGCAACTCTCCTGGAGAAGGGCCATGCAGCATGGAGCCAGTGGGCAGTACAGAGGCTACGAGGCACTTTTGGTCTGAGAAAATATGCATGCAAACAGGCCATAGCTGTCAGCTTGGCCTCAGCTTTAGCCAGGGCCTTCCTGACTGCCAAGGGAAGGGCAGGACACTCACACAATTCCACTGTGCAGCGATTTGTGCACTGATTCCAAAGCATGTGCACCCTTCCAAATCAGTGTGAGGAGAGCTGGCCAACATCAGCACCTGCAGAGGCAACACAGATGGAGAAAGAGGAGGGCTACCTGTTGCAATCACAGGCCACTGCTAGTGATAGAAATCCTTTGTATGCTGCTCCTCACACCTCTTTGTCAAGATCTTTTTCATCAAATAAGAAAATGGAGACTATGTATAAATTTTACATTCTGTGTTAAGTAATTTACCTTCCGTAGGCACCAATACTGGTGGTTACAAAGTAAAGGATGCTTTAAAGATACAAATTGTAACTATATTCAGGCTCTACTGCTCTGCCGAGGCACCTCAGTCACTCCTGCTAGAGCCTAGTCACCAATGTCAGCTAAACCCATAGTACTGACTTTGCACATATATTCTGGAAGAAGTTTTTCTGATACCCCAAAGTCTTGGATTTTGCACGGCTGTTAGCAGAACAGCTACCAGCAAGGAGCACCAAGAAATAGATTGCTTGGCACCTATTCAGCAGCCAGACACATTTCCTACAACCTGGCCACCAAACAGTCTCCTACACACTCAGCTCATTCTATTTACATCCTGTCATGCAGCAGATTTAATTTCGCAAATTGACCTTAACATTAAGCCATAAAAAAATTTACTTTGGTAATATTTTTTTCCTGGAGAAGCGTTGCATAATTTCAGACATCAACCTTAGATTCTTATTTTGCGAAACCATTTTCTGAATACCAGCAGGAACTCAGTGTGCCTGATGCTGAATGGCTCTCTGGAGGGTGTAGCAATCTTCCCCTAGCAGTACAGACATGAGGATACCAGTTTAACTTTAGCACAATTCAATGCCTAAAATTAAGAAATGGAAGTACCCATCTGTGTTACTCAATTGCAAAGATATATGAGAGTGGAGAGAAGAAAATAATGATTAAAAAAAAAAGAACATTGTATAATCCACTTAAGAGTTGTACTTCAAATTATCAAACTATTAGATATCAACAAATATGAGAACTGCCACCAAATATCATTTACAACATTTGAGGATAAATCTACAGAACCTGTGTTCAAAGAGGAACAACTATAGTAGTGTTGCATGCTGTGCATCATCTTAACCACATGGCTCAAATCAAGGAATGACTGACTAAAAGGCTACAAAAATGCAGTTTATGAGATTGACATGGCTATTAAGACAGTGTTCACCAGTTCCTTTCCAGACCAAGGCTGACGTTTTAAGCCTAATGTGAGAGCAAGAAACAAAAGGTTACAAAGCGCTCCTAACACCATCCATTCCATGATCTGATTTTTATTTTGAAGGAGTAATTCAAACTGCATTGAAATGACATGATAGGTCATTTTCACATCTTTGACTCAGCAAACTAATAAGAGTTGACTGTGCTCAAGTAAAAAAATGCATTGGTTAGAGACAAAAATTTGGATGGTCAGACATCTTCACTCTTTTATATATGAAAAGATCTTAGATTATTTTG
This sequence comes from Rhabdornis inornatus, assembly GCA_013397075.1. Taxonomy (NCBI): domain Eukaryota; kingdom Metazoa; phylum Chordata; class Aves; order Passeriformes; family Rhabdornithidae; genus Rhabdornis; species Rhabdornis inornatus. The sequence goes on along the minus strand of VWZS01000915.1, from coordinate 445,939 downwards.
ACAAGTGTCCAGCTGAATTAGTCAGACGGGCAATCAGTCAAGTGTTTATTGGTGTCACACAGAGGACCATGGAAAGCTACAGCATCATTTTAATTAAAACACTGAAAGCAAGTTAGAAAAAAATCCTGTTAAAGGTACTCATAATCCCCAAAACAATCCACATGACATATGTAACCATAATCACTGACTGCCTGCAGGTCCTGGCGTGGCCCACAGCAGTGCTAACCCTCAGAAATGACACGCAGTCTAGACGAGAGCTGACAATAATAAGGGGCTGCCTGCCCCAGTTTCCCTGAAATTGTCCACAATCAGAACATAAAGTGATGATTTGATTTTTAGCCACTAAGCCCCGTGCAACTCTTGGCTGAAACTGCCCCTCACAGGCAGTTACAAGGAACACAGCCCAATTTTTGTTTGCAGGTCATTGTATATGACCCAGTAATGCGACCAAGTATAACCCTGCCTTCCTTAGCGGAGAAGGCATTTTACACTCTGACCATCAGCCAGGAAAGAATTTCTTTTCTTAACTAGGGCAGAGCTGCCACCACAGCAGCTTTGGGAGACATGAGCGACTGCAAAAGCAGGTGCCTCTTTAGATTTAGGATTCTAGATCTGTCTGCCCATTATTAATGATCCACCTACTGTGTTCTTGTGAAATATGAATCTTTTCAAGCACTTTAAAATCCCATGCATAGGCTATTTTACATTAAAGACTTACAGTTGACAGTATTAGATTAATTATGTGACTGAGGTGAAGAACAGACTCAGGCAGATGGGAGTGACAAAGAAGCAAAACCATATTTATATGGGCAGTAGTTCCTTTCCTCACACCACTGCCACCAGGCGAGAAATCAGGAACATATTCTGACTTTCAGCAACTGGACAACAAGCAAACAAAATTAAAATTAGAGCAAGCAAACACAGACTGTATTCTCCATGTGCCACAACCCAGCAAGTGCTGAGAAGGACACATCTGCCTTACTACTGCAATGCTGTGACCACGATGGAGATGTAGCCACACCCCTCGAAACAGGACTCCTCGAGTCAGTTTTGCTAAATCAGATGTCCCAGGAAGTGTATTTCCTTATTAAAGGCTATATTTCACTGCAGACTTTGCAATAGTTTGAATCTCCTATGACATGTACAGGAAACAGGGAAGCATCTCAAGTGATGGCACCTCCAGAACAAGTGGGTGTCTGTGTCACAAAGAGACATGGCTGTGTTGGTTTTGGTTTGTTTCATAGAATCCTCAAGAAATTACCCATGTCTATCTAACAAACAGTTTGCAATGTACCACTGAAAATACATATATATATATATATTGCTTTTATTTTCCCTAAAACCAACTTAACTAGCTCTCATTCTTCTCATATTATTTTAGATACTCAATGTATTTTCTTCCCACTGGACAGAGAATGAACACATTATCTTTCCATCTTACAGGGCCCCCTGACAGCCAAATAAAACATGGTTATTACTGTCAGAACTCAAATGAAATATTCTGAACATGGCAAGAAGTTATTAGCCTGATGTTCAGAAGACAAGCTAGAAATGGAAATAGCAAGGAAAAATATTTCCCCTACTTTTATAGGCTTTTGTGGGAAAATTAGGTTATCTTCTTGTTGAAATAGGTTTGAGTTGGATTTCTTTTTGCTGTGTTGAAATAGCCTAATTATTCCATTAGGAAGATGCAGGATATCAATTTTTATTAATCAAAATACTGATAAATGAGAGAGCAATTATTGAAAAACATTAATATTACTTTAATATCTTAAATTATACACACTAAATCAACCAGGTAATGTCATTTCAGTGCACAGTAAATTCACAGCAAGTAAGATTTGTGATATGACAGATAAACCCAAAAGCATTAAATAAAAGCATTCACCTTTCAAACCTCTTTCCTGCTGCACCTTAAAAACAAGCCGACAACAAACACCATGGCTGAAATGTTCCCTATACAGAGATTGCCTACTTTAACTAGGCTCACCTATAATTAGACAGTACAATCTACTCTGCATAATAATTGAAAAATATAGAACAATGGAGCAACAGTGAAGAAAAGAGAGATTATTTTTCCTGCATGCTCAAGTGGTGGCAAAAACCGCAAAGTGAAAATCAGTGAGATGTCATCTCTCCCAGTACACTAGTGAGAGAAGAACTGAGCTGAAAATTCTACTTATTACAATTTTAAAGACACATCCAGCCTGATCTGAGGCCAATCTCAGCACAACTGGCACCCAGGGAGGAGCCAGGCAGCCCCCACCACTGTGCTGCAGTCAGCAGCTGCCAAAGGGACACTTGTCTTCAGTGGGTTCCTCTGAGCATCCTTACTTCCTAGAGCCATCCGGGGGGATCCATACTGTTTGATCATGAAATCACATCCCTTGATAGCACACACATAAAAATGGCATTAAAACAAATTAACTGTGTACTAGCATTCAGCAGCAGGCCATTGTGACACTTGAGCAGATAAGTCCACTGATACCTCCTATGTCTATTAAAGATAGGTCCACGTGGAAAAGCAATTCTCAAATGTTTCTAGAAAATCAGGCATTTACTAAACAGGTTTTTAAAACCCCCACAACACACACACACACAAAAAAAAAAACCAAACACCCACCAAACACACAGATGTCCTGGATCCACCCATCCCCGTATTCTGCTTTTAACAACCTTCAACAGCAGATGCTATAAGAACAGTGCAAAAATATTTCCTGTCTCTGTTCTCTCATGACCTGCAGCTCAAGGACATCCTAAATCACATATAAGGTCTTTCTGCTTAGGCTCTTTAAGCCAAAATTAAATACATTAAATACATTTAAAATACAAATATTTTATATAAATATTTTGAAAATTATCTAAATGCAGGCTCTGGGACTTAGTGCTATTTATGCCACTTGTTCAGACCTTATCAGATCTGTTCTTTTCAAGCATTGCATTTCAATTCAAAACTCCCTAATTATAAAACTAAGAAGTTTTTCACTTTTTTTCCTGCTACAATTTGCATCAAGTTGATCCACAGAATTCAAAATATGTTTCAAATGAGCCTGAATATCCAGCGTGTGTGATATCCTTGGAAATAACCCTAAGAGCCCTATTTAGTTCTAAAGGCTTCACTATATTCTCAAATTTAAAGACTATTTACTTATACCACCAAAGTAATTTTTTGTACTGCTTCCTTTTCTGAGTTACAGAAACTCTGAAAGAGCCCTGGATAACAGCTTCTGACAGTGTGTGCCATCCCTCAGCCAGGTGTCACCTGAAGGATCAGCTTCAAAATTCCCAATATTGACACTTTAATAGTTGGCTCTGGTTCTGTAGGTGTGCCAGAGGCTCAATATTCCCCCTCATTCTCTCACACTGCAGACCAGCCCCAGAGGTTTCCTCCAGAGCTCTGGTTACCTCCAGCACACAGATCCCTGCAACGTGCTCATCCAGCTCCTCCTGGAGAACTCTCCTGGCCTTTCTGCAAAGTCCCAGAGCACCATGCAAACACTGAAGTAATAAAGAGCTGCTCTGAACTTAGATGGGTTTCTCTGCACTTCAAGGCACACTCAGCAGAAGGGACACAGTTCCTTTCGTGAAAATAAGTTTTGAACTCACAAAATGGTAGGATAACCAAGTATTTTCTCCTCATCTGCAAAGTGATAAATAGTTGTTTAGCCCTTAACTGTTTAGAGTAAGATAAAACAACAGGACCACAACACTATTATGTTCTGTTTTCTAAGTAATCCTGTTTTTCAGTATTTTAAATCATATTATATTGTATTTTATGCCCCTTTCTGGAAAAAAAAAAAAACTAAATAAGATTTCAAAACCATTTAAATATATCAAAGTACTTTGCAAATAAGGTTTACATGTTCACTTTCTATGACATGATTAGGAACCTTTCTATAAAAGCCAGAAGTTCTGGAACTGTAATTGTATCATGCCTTTCAAACCAGGTACATCATCTCACATATTAGAATTCATATTTTTATAGGTCTACATTGCCACAAAAAGGAGGAGGGAGGGATAGAAATCCAAAACCCAAACTTACAGCTTTATGGTTATTTTAAGTGACAAATGTACAAGGACCATGCTCTAAAAGTAACCAAAGGGGCTGCAGGAGGAACCAAAAAAAAAAAAATTCAAGTACAGAACTTGAATTAGCTTTTATGAAGCTTTTTCATAGAGGGGCAAAATATCGCTACTTGTTCCATCAAGTTTTCTTCTCTTTTCACAAAAAAATTAACACTTTCCACAGAAGCCTACTTCTGTATACATTTTTATTACAATATCTGCATTTATTATTTTTTTAAAATTTCCAATACTCTGCAACTAGAATTTAAGGAAAAAAAAATAAAAAACCCAACTATAAAATAGATGTGCAGTAGTTATTTCTATGGTCCTTGTCAGAGGTCAATACTTCTATTAAAGCCATCTTGGATGAGAATCCATAGGGTTTAGATCATCTTATTTTATGAAACCCAAGCATACTATTTAACCAGCATCTTACAAACCTATTCAAAACTGAGTTCTCTGAGTTACTTAAGCAATTCAACCACTGATATAATTAATTTTGATGTAAATCTCTCTCAGGGGCTTTAATGAGCCGAGTCAGGAAAATCCAAATTAAATTAAAGAAACGTACACTAGACCTCAGAAGCTCATAAGTAATGATGTTAACAATATTTCCCCAACACTACCTAGAAATAGCATATTAATAATAATGTTAAAAATGCAGTTAGTTCTTTGAGAAACATAGATGTTACTCAAGAAGTCATAGAAATATTTTTGAAATATTTAGTTCAAGTCAGGATTCCAGGGAAATTAGACAGGATGGTTTTGCTTCCACATTATGCACCTACCTCTCCTACTGTTCAGGAATCAGCACACTGCAGTGTTGGGTCCTAAAGTTCTAGAGGGGGAAATGAGGACACATTTCCAGACCTCCCTGACTCCCCAGATGAAGTCAAACACTTCTCACGTGGGGCCAGCATGCTCATGGCTACACCAGCCTCCTCCACTGCTTCCAAGGCTTCTTTGAACAGGGAAGAGGGACAGCTTAAGAACCTAGCAAAGCAACACCCAGCCCAAAAAACAGCTGCCATTACAAACAGTGCCACTGCATGAAAGCAAACTGAAGGAAAGCAGAGTAAAAGGTTGGAACTGAGTGTAAAGACACCATAATCAGTTTTTATAACCAGCTACAATTTCTGTTTTTCCCCCAAACCTTACACATGATAAACAAAAAAGCAAGATGAGAAGGTATCATTGGTCCAGCCTATAATCAAAGTGACTTCACATATACAAATGCACAATTAATAAACTGAATTGTTTTAAATCTATCTCATATTCATAAAGAATGCTCATTCCACCCAAACAGAGTCCCCACACAACCAAGAACAGGGTCTATAAAACTATACCATGTTTCAGAAGACAGGCCAGACACAGGAACATTAAAAATTTGATAATTCTGTTTTAGCAGAGCAGCATGATAGATGGCACTTTTACACTGTAACCTAATAAAATACCCTCTTTTGTCTCTTCCACTAGAAGAATATTATACTTTAAACTAGATCTAATTAAAAATAGCAGGGGATGAGGTTTGTATCAAAGACTAGCCTCTGTGCAGATGGTGATCCCCACACAACACCAGACTGCACCTACAGCTGAGAGGAGGTCCCCATGCCTGGCAGCTTCCCATTCATGCCCTCAGGACAGAGAGGTGATTAATGGACTCTGTCTAATGGTAAAGTAAATGAATCAGCACTGCTAAGTTCCTCATCTGAAACACCAGAGACTTTGGTTTCAAAGAGGTGTCCAGGCTTCAGAAAGCTCTGCAAGGAACGATGCCATCAGCATTTCTGAAAAGCCCTCTGCCCTCTGGCAGGCCAGCAGGAAGAGCACCCTGTGTGTCCTTCCAGGCTCCAGCTGCAGGACCAGCGCCTAGAGAGGGTTTGGAATGCCAGTCTGCATCGACATGGAGCACAACTGTGCCAGCCTGCACAGCTCCCACGGGTGTACAGGGCTGCAGGAGCACTGACAGCTGTGGTCACCCAGCAGAGAACCCCACGAGAGGCTTGGAGCTGCTTCAGAGCAAGATCAGCATGGCACTGACAAGAAGAAACAAGATTTGCAGGGAAGGAGCTGACAGCACTGCACACTCCCTGCAGCAACAACTCCCTCCTGCAACTCCCAGGATGAGGGCATTCCAAAGGCACCAGGCATAGGAGACCCCACGGCAAGGCTCTTCTTCACCAGTCACCTGGAGGACACAAAGGTGTGCAATTCCTCTGCGAGGAAGCAAAGGCTGACTGAGCTGAAAGATTGATTTTCTGAGTAACGCACCTCTTACATAGTCTTTCATATCTGAAATGCTAAGGAAAATGTTCCTCAGACAGACAGCGAAATAAAAGCCAGAGAGCTAAATACTATGTACTTATCCTTTCAGGAAATACCTAACTTGTGTAGAGGGTTAAACAGATGAAAAAATCAGACCATGAAAGTCCACATATTAAGCAGTTTTGAAAATCTGAAATGAAAAGGACCCTTGAAATCTTCGAAAATGAAGATTCAGTAGTAAAATAATCCTGGTAGCTCTGCTGTAAAATAGTCTCCATAAAAACAAGTCACACTGAAAGCCAGGTAGCAAGTGGAAATCTATGTCTGTTTAGGGCAAACATTACTACAGGTCTGAACAGAAAGGCTGAAATAATTTTCTTATATTTACAGGATGGGATTTTCAATACAGGTGAGTAACAAAAGGATAAATCTTCACAGTAATCTATTTCTACCCTGTAATTCCCCAAAATAACTTAATTAAGGTAGTAGCCTGGGAAAAAAAATTGTGTTCTCTTTCTTTGGTTCCTGTCTCTCTGTACTGGTGCAAGAGACATGGATGTAGTAGACAGTGACCTTCAAGGGTTTCAACAGTTACCTTGTCATTGCTTATCTTCCAGGTATGGGGAATAAGCACAGGTCTTCAACTTCACCATCCCCTATAACTTCCTTGCTATTTTTCCCTCCAAGTTGAGATTCAAGTAGTCTTAGCCCCTACAATCTACTTATTTCCAAACCTGCAAGTAGCACCATGTACCTTTCTGCAGATTTTGCCAATGCTAGTAGATAAAGTGACACTGAGCAATGCTAGTAGAAGGAGTGACAATCAAAGCAAAAAGCCAGTCATTCTAATTTTTTTCCACATTTCTGTGACATGAAGAAATACTTCTTGCATATATCGTTATATCATTAGTTTCCACCATATGCATAAGCCAGTGTGTGAGGCTGCTTCCTTATTACAGGAAACACTTTCAAATGAGAGAGAAAGGATAGAAAAGCACAAAATAGAAATTAAAAAAACGTAAAAATATGGTTATAGATTACAACAAAGTCTGCTAAATTTGTAGCAAATAATTCTTCAGACAAGAAAAAAATATCCTGAGAACAAACACACTGTGTATTTCATACCCTACAATCTCTTGATTTGAAGCATGAAATTTCTGCCCTCCTTCTCCCCAGCAGAACAATTCGATATTTCAGTCCTAAAGTAATAATACATACAAACAGCTTCATTTACTTGGAGAAAACTGATGAGCCTTCATCTATAGTCAAGCTCTTTAGTGCTCAGATTTGACACAGGAGTCTACTTAAAGCTCAACAGGAGTTTGTGAATGGCTCTTTGTGTGACATGCTAGCTCTAGAAAAATCATTTGCTTTTGGTTTTATTCTACTGTTTCCACTTCACGGATGAAGTTAGCAAAAATCTAAGCAGCCATCCTGTTCCACAACAAACATGTTTAAAGGTAAAAAATAACCAGGAAAACCTGTATGCATGGAGAAGCCCCCTGCACTTTTTAAAAGGGAAATGTGGAAAAAAAAACTCATCTATTTCTAAATTTCTAAAAGAATATGGGTTTTCTTCAGTTTTTACGCTATCTTTCACTGAATTGGGCATTTTAACATAGTCCACTTCTTTTCGCAGGTTTGGTGGGGGGGGGGGAGGGGGGGGTGTCTCTAAAAAGTGAAAGATTACTAAAAAACAAGGAACTTTTCCAAATCAATTGCTCTAGGTATACTATCCTGTTGTCACTGATAAGCAGTCAGGAATCTCAAAAAAAAAAATGTTGAAAAAGCTTGTCACAGTATGTCACTCCAAGCAAGCAAAATGGAAATCCCATTGATGCAGAGTGGTCAAATTGTCCATCTGTATATATCCATCCTTCCTACTTGAATTATTTCAACTGTCAAATAAAATGGCATGAATAAAAAGTCTGGAAACAGAAATCTGATGCATGGATTGTAATACACAATCAAAGATAGCAATGTTTCTATGAGAGACAACTTTCATAAATTATTAATACATTTTGCCTCCCCTTTTTACTACTCCCTCATCCTCGAAATAGTAAGTCCAGTCATTTTGTTAAAAATAAGGTATTTAATTTCACAACTCACAGATACTTCTGTATCTGCTGAAATGTTTTTTGCCAATTACTAACACCCCTACCCATCACCGACTCTGGTATTACCAGACATCTTTAATACAGTAAACAGCAACTATTTTTTCATCTTAAAATATGGGCTGTATTAAAATAGAAAACAAGTGTCACCTAAATATATCTTTCAGTTAAAGAATAGATTCTAATCCCAGTGTAGAGATTTAATGACAGAAAATTGCCAAGAAATCCAGGGTGAAAGCAAATACAAAACACAAATGAAAAGTAGATGAATGCAAGACAACCATGAAATGTTTGGAAGTGCAAAGAAAAAATACTTTTTCTCTTCACGACTGTTGCCCTAAATTTAGATATAATTTGACACATTGAACTCTGTGTGTCTCTAAAAGAACAAAACAGGAAACAAGCACATCCCACTCAATACACTTGAATGAGTCTTATTAAGTTGAATGATGTTTGCTTCAGGCCATAAACAGCAATACAATATTCATCAAAGCCCACCAAATTAAACTTTTCTTCCACTTGCTTACCTCTGGCCCAGCTGATTTCCCCTAAAAGTAAATCGATTTTGCACTGACAAACATAAGAGCTGATACAAAGGCTTGCTGACAAACCAAACCAAAGAAATCAGGAAAAGCCACTCCATAGCGTGAGAGCATTCAATTCAGGTAAATTTACAGAAACAACATTTACAGAGAAAAGTAAATTACTTAATAAGATATTACAAATATTCTTAGAAAAAACAGACTTCTGGACATGTCAATCCTCCCCTCATCAGTCTTCCACTAACACAAATGTGTATTTTAATTTTAATGAGTTGCATAAATATCAGAAGTGACGCGTTAGACAGAATCTGTCTGTTCACTCTGCTCAACAAAACAACTACAATGTCTCTTGCAGCTACTGGATTAGCCAGCACTCCCACATCTCAGGGTCCTACAGGGATGACACCTGAAGCAGCAAACAGGCTGCACAGCCACAAAACTGTCACCATCACACACGAGTCCTGCTCGTGCTGCCAAGTACAACGGGGAGGGACAAGTTGGAGAAGTGCAGTTGTCTTCAAATTCCCCACTTAACAGCAGGGACAGGCTGCAATACACGGGCAGGTGGCTTCAGCACACCATGACAGGAGGGAAAATGGTCCAGACGCCTTCCAATGTTGGTGCAAAATCCTGGCCTCCAGAATTCAGTAATGCCTGGAGGCCTTACATGAGCAATACCTTCAGCCACTCACAGAAAAAGCTTTTCTCTCAAGTTTATAAGTCCGCTGGTCTACATTTATGGAAAACATGCAACTATGGCAATTTCAAAACAAGATTTTAGTGTTCAAGTCCTTGGCAGAAGTCAACTGTCTTTGCATGTACCACTGCCTGGTTATTGCTTCACTATTCTAATGGAGTGAGAAGTAACGAGAATAATGCAGCAATAAAAACCCCACAGGTTAATGTTTTACTTTGGGTTAGCACGAGAGGGAGAAGTACAGGATTGCTGCTCATTATGCAGTACCAACACAGGGTTGCTAGGAAAGAAAAGGGCTCAACAAAGGAATGATACAATCTCCCAAAATACTTAATGGGTATCTTTTACCATAAGGAGGTGATTCCTACAGCACCTAACAGAAGATCTGCACTATAATTTAAATTATTATTCTATACTTTAATAGACTTTCTTACCGATCCACCAAAGTATGCAGATGAACAATTTTTTTAGAAAAAATTGCTCCCAGAACAGCAATAAGATTTGACCTTGCTCACCTACTGAAACTAAAAGTACACACTTGAACAACAAAAAAGCACTTCTGAAGTAAGTGTTGCTAGCAGAAAAACACAACAGATGCAGATACCATTTAGAAATGTTCCATATGATCCACAATGTGATTTTCTATATTAAAGTACAGTTTTATACCAATTCTGCAGAGAAGTATGATTTGTAATAGCCGTAATTTTTTTCAGTTTGCTCATATTTCAAAATGTTCTGCTAAAAATCACAGTTCCGCAGTTTATGGTTGACTGGGGCTGACAAATTCAGTGGGGGTTATGTATCATTAATATCACAATAAAAGGATATGCATTAGTATGTATAATAATTGAAAATGTTTTTATTAAACCAATGGTTTTTTGGTTTCTCTACAAGAAAAAAAATACCCTGAGGCTAAGGCTGAAATCCACAATTAATAAACAACAAATATACCATCAGGTGTAAGGGTGATGGAAAGCATCCAGAATCTTCACATTCACAGAAAAGTAGCAACCAATTATCCTTATCCCATGCAAGATGATAGAATGTAATTCACATTATGCTTCCCCAGACACAGGTTGTACCAATCCACTGTTCAAGAGACCTTCAAAATATCTTTAGAGCTTAGGTTAAGTTAAAACTGAAACCAACAAGGGGAACCAAACATGATGAGGTCCACAAGCCTGCTAACCACTCAGAGGGTTTGCCTACTAGCCAGTTAAAGCTGGCAAACATTGACTTGAGGGGCATCCAAGAAAATAAATGGTTTAGAATATGCTGCATGCAAAGCATTATATATGATACCTTGACTTGCTTTTCCATTATCATTCTCCCTACTGGCTATTTATTAGACCCTGAACGTTTTCTGGGAATAAATGTTGAAATAAAAAGCCTTTAATTACTCCATTTCTGATATCACTTTTATGCAAAACATGCACCTTTTTAAGTTGTCAAAAAGAAAAAAAGTACTTGGATTACATACTTCCAACATTTTACTCAGTAAATTCAATCCTAATGCCAGACTTATTCTTCTTTAGTCAAAAAATTGAAGGAAAACAAGCACCAAACACTGGCATACATTTGTGAAAAATGCTATAGTGAATTCTTGTTTTTAGTTTTTCTATCAATAAACTCCATTCTATGTTCTCTGTCAACAATGTACAAAATAAAAGTCAAAACAATACAACATCTTTGAGAACAGGACTTTGTGTGTGTGGCAAAAGACTTAGCTTCCTCCTGTACTTCTGAAAGTCCTTGTGTATTTGGCTTCCTCCCGTAAGGCATCTTTCAGAGTTCATTTGAAGTCCACCTTCTCTAATAATAAATCCAGTATTTGGAAATCTGAAGCAATACATTTTGGCATGGGGACATGATTAGCTACATGTTTGCACACTGCTGTATTATGACCTTTTCAGTACTATAGTTATCAAACACTTTTTAAAACCCTTGGACTTGACATACATGTGTATGCTCACCTCATGAAAACATACTAAGATGGAACCTTATTTTTCTCCCTTCATATACTCCAGTCGCCCTGTAGCAAAATTTCAGACATTTTTGGCTTTAGCAGAACCATAGAAACACCAAAGTACTCGAGAAAAAATGTTAAAACAACAGGCTTTCACCTCCAGGTCTGGAACACCTGGTGCTCCATGAACCACTCCTTAGCCAGCAAAAACAAATTATGAAAATCAAGAAGTGTTAATGTGCCAGGAAGTGTTCACTGCCAGGAAGTCTGTATTTTCACTAGTACACTCCAAAGGTCTCTGCAAATCAAAGAAAGTGAAAAATGTTTTAAAAGGCTATGCCAAAATGCTTGTATAGAAAGGCCTTGCAACTTTGTGTTTGCATTACCACGTTTAAAAAAAAATTCTCTAGTTTTCTACTTTCCAATGAATAACCTAACCTGGCAAATCCTGGCAGAACGCATTACAACTCAGCTTACAAGCTAAGATATCACAAACACAGTTGTATTTGCTCCTCAATAACTGGAACTGCTGTTACACCAGTCTAACTCCCCAACCTCACCTCAGTACTAATGGGATACAGACACGGATTGCTACGGACAGAACCCTAGGGCAGAGACTGTAAAACTACCAAAGCATCTGTTTCTTCTATCTACTCTCTTGGACAGGGAAGCTTTAATATAAAATTATTTGATACTATGTTTGCATCTCCACATAAATGTCCAAATTGTATTACTTAGCATTCCAAGGCAAGCCAATGTTTCATAATGCCTGTGACAGGTTATTAAGAGACCAAATGCTCATGCAAGTGACTTCAGAAATCTCTAAGACATAGAACAGATACCTACATTCTTCAATTCCAGTCCTACATTGTATTCAGCAGGGACATCACCTTTCACATTCCTAAAACCACAATTTGAAAAACACCACCTGCCCAAGTATGTCAGAAATTTGGTCCCTGCATTCCCTATCCTGTGCAACCATTTCTATCTTCAAGCTGCAGAATTCAAATTTTGTAAGATACATACAAAATACATTCCGAAAAAAGTACAGAAGAATTTGAGTCATTATCTCCAAATCAATATATTTTATTCCCTGCTGATTTCAAGCAATAAACCCTTTAAGAAGCTTAACAAAAAGGTATTTGACAAAAAATTTATAAGGCTTCTTTTAAGATCTGTGAGGAAAATTTAGGACATATTAAGTAGAAGAAAGCGAAACATGTCTCCTAGAGAGTTCTTCAGAGTCCACCTCCAGCAGAGGGATTGTGTAAAGAGGTGAAAAATTGCTCAACATCATCATCACAATATGAACATCATATGAACAGGGGAAACAAAAACTCATTATTTTTTTCAGAAATTGTTGAAGAAATTGGGGGCTGATATGAGCATAAAATTAAATTTAACTGATGAGAAACTTTAAAGAAAGGTCTGCTGAAAATGAATAATGCTGAAAATGAGAATGGTTTTTACTTATAATGTTATAATTAGCTGTTCAAAAATAATTCTTCACAAGATGCTGTTTCATACTTGGCATTACAGTGAAGCCCACAGCCTGCATAAATGATGTCATAGGCACAAATAGGCGCAAAGAAACTCTAATTTGGGCCTCGAGAAGACTTCCTAGGTCAGAATCAGCAAGTAGCAGTAACAGCTAAGCTGTTTGTCAGAAATAAACCGTTCTGTTGGCCATATGTATGCAAAGATGTTTTTATACATAAAATACAGTTAATATGTGTTCTAGATAACGAAGAGCCATTGGCACCAGCCTCAGTCTGCACACGTCGCACTCCTGGGACACTCTCAGTATGACTCTGAACAGTACTTTGGAAACAGACTGATTCAGAATGGTGGTAGTTTTTGTGAGTTGGAACGTAGTGCTCTGGTTTCTCTTCAGAGTAGTAAGACACAAGCCAGGCATTTGTCTGGACAAGAACAGCACCACAGAGATGAAGACTGAAGGAAAGAGAAATCCCAAATTGTAGCACTCTGATTGAAAAATAAAAACCACTTTTTCTAGTCATATGCCCTCACATAATTACAAAATGAATACCAGACAAAAAGCAAGGGGCCAAGTTTACCAAAGACTGGCATCTCCAAAAGACCATAACTGACTTGGAAATACTATACATCATTTTTCAGCAAAATCACTAGTGAATAGCAGCTAAAACAACTGCCTTCCTGGTGCCATCAGACACAAGACTTGGCTCGTTTCTAGTTTGCCCTAACAAGCATCCCATGTTTTACTTGAACTGGCTGGTTTCCACATTTGAATGCCAACAAAGCAATGACCAAACATCTCCCAGTTAAATCCCATGTAAAGCCAAGACAAGGATATTTATAGATAGGAGCTAATGCCAACATCAGGGCATATGGCCCAACAGCTCATGGACTGAAATCAATTTTTTATTTTAATTCATAGAATCATTAAGGTTGGAAATTACTTCCAAGATCATTGAGTCCAAAATTTGACTTAACACCATCTTGTCAACTAAACTAGCTCTAAATGCCACATCCAGTCATACCTTGAACATCGCCAGAGATGGTGACTCCACCACCCCCCTTGGCAGGCCACTCCAACTCTTTCAGTTGGGAAAATTCACCCTAAGGTACAACCTGAACATTTCCTATCGCAGCTTGAAGCCGTTTCCTCTTGTCCTGTCTTTGGTTGCCTGGGAGAAGAGGCCGACCCCCACCTGGCTACAACCTCCTTTCAGGGAATTGTAGAGACTGGTAAGGTCACCACGGAGCTTCCTTTTCTCCAGGCTAAACACTCCCAGTTCCCTCAGCTGTTCCTATATGAATTACTCTCCAGACCCTTCACCAGATCTGTTGCCCTTCTCTGGACATGCTCCAGTACCTCAATGTCCTTCTTGTAGTGCAAAGCTGGACACAGGACTCAAGGTGTGGCCTCACCAGTGCTAAGTACAGAGGGACAATCACTGGCCTGCTCCTGCTGATCACACCATTTTATATAAAAGCCAGAATGCCACTGGCCTTTTTGGCACACTGCTGGCTCATGTTCAGCCAAATGTTGATGAGCACCCCCAGGTCCTTTTCCACCAGGCAGCTTTCCAGCCACTCTTCCCCAAGCCTGCACTGATGTATGGGGGAGGGTTGTTGTGACCCAAGTGCAGGACTCAGAATTACATTATGGTCCATACAGAATGCAGAAGGGCTGAACACTCTTTCCACCTTAAGTCTGAATTTTCTTCAATAGCTAAGTCTGAATCATGTCCCTCAAACTCCTTATAACAGATCATGGTCCTATAAATTTTGAGACAGGACATTAACCCCTCTATATCAACAGACATGTGAGTTTCAGCATTACTAGTTCTTTACTCTCAGAATCTCCCTAGAGAGCAAATGTCATTAAAACTAAAAGTAAACTACTGTAATTTAAAGAGGCAACAAACTTCGTAATATTTCAAGAAATATAAGTCCAATATTTTCAGTAATGTTTAGGAGAAATAAAAACTGCAGGTGAGAAAAAATAAATCCAAGAAAAATATAGCAAGCAGGATACTCTGCTGTTTCTCCTGACTCCTTCCAGCTCTCCATTTGCAGCTCAAAATCTCTCCCCTTTCACACGGACAGAGACAAATATGGACTCAAATCCTCCACAGGCTGTCCTTGCCTTGCTCCCTGTAACCTTGCAGGCCAGGCACCACTCTTCTACCCCAGAGATGGCAACAGCTGGGCTCCTCATGGCATTAACTTGTCAGAGATATGGGCAAGAAGGGTCTGCAATGTAACTACAAAAAACCAGAAAGTTTTTGTTGGGAAAATGCAGCAATACTATTTATTGCCTTCAGTTATCAAGGCTAAGTATTAAAAGAGCTTCTAGATAACAAAGCCCACCACTGCTGCAAGCAGCAACAAGCTACACAAGACACATCTTTCATATTACAATTCTTGTGGGAATATGAGTTTTTCAGAACCCAAGGTTCAGCTCCTTCTTGAGAAGACTCAGCCATAGGAATTGTGATTCACACAAGAGAGTAAGCACAAATTTCCAATGTATGTGGGCACATAGAATTTTACATGCCCAGAAAATTAACCAAAGTTCAATAGGACACCTGGCAGAGGCAGCTCCTGGCATGCAAAAAAGGTCAACAGAGCTGGGGCCTGTGCTTCATATGGGACAGAAACACATCAATCAGATTAAAAGGTTACTTTTCCTACCTGCCTTTCATGTAGCATCTGTGTGGAAGTATTTCCTCCACAGAGCTACATTATCAGTGCAAAGTGCATGTGGAGGAGCAAGACATCAATGGAATCTTGCTTAGGAGGGGATGTTCTGTTAACCAGAAGACAGCAAAGCAGATTACAAATCACAAATCTGTCAGAGCATAAGCAAACCTATTACATTCACAGTGTCTCATGTAGCTCTATGGAAAGCACAGGCTCTTATAATGTCAATATTGATGGCAATGGTCATAAGATATTGATGGTCAAAAGAAAAAAAATCTCTTGGTTATAAATTAAATTGGCTTATTTCTTCCTCTTTTTTTAGTGAATATGGGAACAGTACATGCATAAAGGACAGTAGGCGACATTTATTATGCAAAATACCTAAAATAGTTCTTAATCTCATTTTTAAGACAAATTACGTATCTTCAAAGCCTAGGTTAAGCAAGGGGCAAAAATTTAGTTTCATTTTTTTAGAAGAATGATCATACAACAGCAGCCGTGTGGAACTATATTGCTTTCTGCATTCATTTTTGGGACCCTTAAGGGAAAAAAAGAAAACCTAAGAAATATCACAAAATGTTCAAAAATTCCAGGGCCTTAGATAATCTTTCTCAGATAAGATAGTCCTGCTGGTTGCTCCATTTAACCTGCTTGGAAATGCTAATTTGTTTCCACATAGAATAGAACATAACTTCTCAAAGAATCTCATATAACTTAATGAAGTAAGGCATGGTGGCTTTTATTTGGTTTTTTAACCTTTTTCCAAAACAAAAGGTTTACAGTCAGACTGCCTGATCATTCAACGAGCTTCCCTCAGCCAGAAGTTTTCACTAATCCAGATGAACAAAAACCTTCCAAGCCCAAACTGTGTCAGATCTGCTCCAAGGCCAAAAGAGAAATGAATCAGCATTTGGCAGCCATGACATGCACACATATACTATCAATCAAGTACTGCTAGAATAAAGGTAAATACCACCAAACTTTACAAGGAGAAGCCTTTGGTTTTTGTTCTTCTCCCCAGTCTCTCTGCATTATTTTAAGAAAGAAACAGAGCTACAGATATCCTCACTGTGTGCTCACTGAACTGGAAGGTCACATCCTGCAAAACAACACAAGCTCTGAGACACCAGGATAGCGACTTACTTATCCCTCAAAGACTGTCATATTTTTATCTTGATTGCTCATCTATAGATGAGAAGTCACTTTCTTATGCTAACTTCAAAGAGATTTAAATTTTTCATATATTCTACATTTAAGAATAGTTCAGAGAACCTACACTAAGGTAGGAAAAACCAAGTGGAATAAAAAACTGCTAGTGTATAAGATGCAGGCTATTTATTTCTGTCATACTGGCACACTATACTGGAATAGCACCAGTGTATTTATATATATCACCATATTCTTATCCAATCTGAAAACACTTTTGAAAATAGTTGTAAATTGTCCCTACAGGTAGTTTTAGCATAAATCACTGCCCTGATCAATTTTTAAAACTCAGAACTGTCCTTGTTATTTAACAGAAGCAGAAACATGCAATCTAAAAATATAATATTCTTCCTGAATTATTAAAATACTTCCAGCTATAGAGAAACATGTTTGCATTGCACTGATACAGTTAACTTCAATGTACATGGCACTCGTAGCACTGGTGCCTGCTCGGGGATGAGGGAAGGGAAAAAGTGCTGGAAGCTAAAGACCTTGCAGACAGCATTTCAGAGCTTTTAACATGTATAAATCAATGAGGTTAATGAGATCCTATTACCATTCATTTCATTTTTATATGCAATGGCTTTAGATCAATATAGAAACTGCAACCCACCTAACAAAATCTATACAGTGCTTCCCAAACAGGCCATGAATGTATCACTACTGAAACGGATTCCCTACACACACACCCACATGCCCACACAGCACAAAGTCAGGATACCTCAGAATATGAAGCGTATATATAGAACACAAACCATGCCTGCATCACACACTGCCAGCTTCTCACCCACTTTAAAGAGTGCATTTAATTCCTTTAAGTGACTAAGCTGTCTCTGCCATTCAAGACACTTCTTCTCTTTCAGCATTTTTCTCTGCCATTAGGAGGAATTTTCTGACAAGGCTTCTGGGAGAGGCCTGCAGACCCACCTCCCATGGAGCACCTACTTCAACTCAGTAATTAAAAATTTAAATAACATGTTCTTACATCCACTTCCAACTTACTCTAATTTACACTTTACAGTAGTTATCAAATGGACAAACATCATGATCCAATTACACAGCAACAGAAAAAGAAAAGGCTGAACAATTGTTATTATTCCCAGCTGCCTCATCTGGGCAGTAACCTCACAGTATTTTACAGATAAGCCTTGGTACAATACACTTGACATTTACATTTTCAAATGTATGTTCTATCCAACTGCCCTCAAAATATTGGTTTAATTAAGATATAGGACATTACTGTTCGGAATCACTTCACTAAAAAGGCATATGTTAAATAGTCCAATAACCAGTATAATATAATTGAGTTCTGTCACCTGGAAAACCATTGCTTAACTAGAAGAAAAATCAATATTCACTTTTCTCACAATGTTTTCCATTTCACTCTGAAATCAAAGCTGCACCAGAAATGCATACTGAATACAGTCAGCAGTTCCAGAGGAACGTAAAGAATACACTCAGATTTACACATGATTTTAGAGCAAGGGGTTTATTAATAATAATTCAACATCTAACATGGCATTTAATGAAGATTTAAACTATTTATCTCTCCCAGTGAACAAAGACAGAAGTTACTGAAAGCTATTATCAATATGAAGAAAAAGCAACACTGATATCCATTAAGCACAAAGAAAGGCAAACATGACAAAAATGAAGAAAAACTAAAGGTCAACATTATAGGATGGAAATCAAAATGCAAAACATGCATTCCAATAATTCCTGGTGCTTTAGGTGCTGAAACAACACTCTGCAGAAAGTGGCTCTATTCACAGGGTCATATTACAATCATAAATCTTTCTCATAATGAAAAATGTATACAGGGGGAAAATGTGCAAGTTACTATTCCTTTTTGTATGTCAAGGAAATTTTCCACAAATTTTATAGTTTTAGCCCTGTCCTAAACAAGTAGGATAAAAAAAAAATTCATTCTAACTTCGAAAAAAAACAGCAACAATGCATTGTTTTAGAGGAACAATTTGTTCTCCTCAAAAAAAAAAATAAAGAGCAAAATGTCACAAAACACAAAGTGAATTAAATAACTCTGGCAATAAAGGATGTATGTGTTTTGCATAGAGGCAGATGTCTTTATTTTAATAAATGCTCCCGAATATCAGCAAAACACAAGCCACTTTCAATTGATATATTGATAATGACACATAAATTAGGTAATTTTAAAAAGCTCAATTTGTGAACTACGTTGTGTCTTAAAGAAAATGAAAAAAAAAATATAGTCTTACTGTGCAAGTGATAATGGGAGGGTCTCTAGCACAAATACAAGACCTGGGGGCTCAAGACAATGACTATCTCTGCCTAACAAAGTAAAGCCACTTTAATTTAAACATTATAACGCTGCCTTTTAGTTTTAAAATTTATTTAGGACCTTAAAATCTTTCCACCTTAAATATGGATTCCCTTGGTTCCTACCCTTTAGCAAGAGAGAGAAAGAGTTTCTGTATGCCCATTTCCTACTGCAGTGTTTGAGCTCTCACCAACGGATCCTTCTCCTCATTCCTGAAACACAGACACAGAACTCTCCCCCATGTACCATCTACTACCAGAGGAACTCACAGTAATGATGACTCTAAAAATTCCTACCCTCTGATTTTAGTACAAGGAAATGCCCCCAAATTATTTTTACTAAACATCTTGAGAAGGCAGCATTAGAATTAAATTTTGCCTTTGCTATATGTGAGCATTCTAGTAATGAGAAGCTGCAAACATACATCTACAACCAAGTATTACCTTTTTGAAACTAAGACCAGGAAGAAGCAAATGGAAAACAAAATCTTGTTCAAGTATATTAAAAATATTCCTGCAACTTCATTATCACCCACTGTCATACCAAAAACTGAATTCTGTGCCTGGTGTTCAGCATCTTATAGAGATTGTTTGTTTATTTGGTTTTGCTTGGGTTTTTTTGTTATTGTTGCTTTTTTGTTGGGGTGTTTCTGGAGTGTTTGAAGGTCAGCAGTAAGGGAGGCCAGAAGAGGTGAAAAAGATACCTAACCTAGAGCTATGAAATATGAATTCAAATAATCATTAGGGTGAGTAAAGGAAGGTGAGAACAGAAGCAATCATTCCTTCTGCAGCTTTGCCTGCATCTTCACTAACAAATAAATAAGAAGAGTCTGTAGTAATAGCCAACTCCATTTTCATCAATCCAGCGTGTCAATCCCATCCTTCCCATATCACCCAAACAATCAACCTGCAATACTGGACCTCATAATCTGGTGTCAAATGCTCTAAAATTGTGCTAACAGTTCATAGGGAACACTGCAAAAAGACACTCTGCACCACAGCCTGAAGGCAGCAGGCAGAGGCTTGGGCACAGTTGCTTTTACAAAATGCTGGTGACTCCTGCAGTAGAGAAATGGCAGAACTCATCATAGAGCCAGGAGAAAGAAACAGAGAAAAACTCAGAAGAAAATGAGAGCATATTCAACTTGCTCCCCTCTCGATTTTACTCTTGAGAGTATTTTTGACTCTGCTTCCTCATGCATTTGCCTTACCTGATCTACAGACTCCCCTGAGAATTCCTCTTATTAATATGTGTAGGAGGTTTTGTATTTTCGGCTGGGATCTCATTTAGAGCACAACTTTGCAGTGACATTAAATTAGCAACTACTGGCATGGATGGTTTTAATCCTGTATTGTTTTCATACACAGTCTGAACAACTTGAAAAGTGTAATGAAGACTGCACATTTTATACTCTGCCACAGTAATGGATTCATCCATTCTTAACACACAAGTACACCTTAACTGCTTTCCTGAAACCTCATCTCCATGGTGTTACTTTCATGAAAGATTTGGCTCCTTACCATTGCCAAGTTACCTGACTGACTTGACAGTGTTTTGACTTTGTAACACTGTAAGCATCTATTTTCAAAATATTATTTCCTAATAAGACACTACAGGACTGTAAATTGCCCAGATATCTGCACACCTCATCCATAGCTGTGTTCAAATGTAAAGCCACCTGCTGCATCAACAGAAAGAAAGGAAACAACTGCACTAGGAAAACTAGGAAATCAATGCAGAGTCAAATTTAAAAAAATGTAACAATGTCATACAATGCAAAATAGTGTTCAACACAAAAATATAAAAGGGATTGTGACAGTACAATGTGGGGAAAAAACAGAAGTGTAAAAAGACAAAGACATAGTTCTGGGATCTTGTTTTCTTATGACCCACACCTGGTCTAAAGAGAAGCTACAGAAGACAATGGTGGCACCATAAAGTATTTACTGGTCTGGTACTACACTGGCCCACTATAGTTATACTATTAATTTTCTGTTGTCTTACTGTATGAACTACCCACAAGAATTTTATAGCTTTACAGAAGCACTGTTGTGCAACTTTTAATCTGATTTCTTGCTCTTGAGATGTAAAGAAGATGAGTTCAGCACAAAGGAAGGAAAATAAAGCAGGGTCCCATGTCAACCACCTCCCCATACAACAGCTTGTGTGTTAGAGAGAGAGGTAGGAGCTCAGTGATACAAAAATTTTAACTCCCTTGAAAATATACTAAAGTCTATTCCAGGCTCACAGGAGGAAATATATGCATTTTCAGCATATTTAATAAGTGTAATAATTGAAATGCTTAGAAGTTAGAGTGATTAAAAGCTACATTTATCTTTTCCAGCACATTAGTGTACAATTACAGCTGGTCTAAAAATAGGCAAAGTTACTCATAGCTGAAAAGATCAAAAATTGTATAACTTGAGTGACTTGGTTTATTTTTAGGCCAGTCTTAAAACGATGAAGAGTTCCACTAGATTAGGGGAAAATGTAATTGCTGTTGGTAGTCAAGCAGACATATTTTCTTGAAATGAAGCCTAAAGCTGGGAACTTTTAAAAAATTGTTTTAAATAGATCATTAAATAATCTCCAATTTATGCAACTTGTCAATAAAAGACAAGTTGATTAGCTCAGCTAAGAATAGTAACACTTTCTTTTTGGAAGCCATGCAAGCAAATTAGAACTCTCTTATTTTGAAATTATTGTTTTAAAAAAGTCAATAGTGTACATTTTCTCAATACATCTAACGAAACAAAATGTCTGTTTATCTATATTTAAGCATGCTACAGATAAAACAAACTTGCAATGAATTAACATAATCTGCAGAAAAACTCAATTTTCTGCCCTGCATGGGCAGGTGAATACACAGAACAGATTGATATCTCCCATTGCGAGTGTGGCTCAGTGTTTCTAAGCAACCTTGCTCCATCATCTTCTGTGACAAAAACAAGTGAAGAGTTTGAACTGCAGTCTGATAGAGCTGTGAATACTAATGACTAACCAAAAAAAGAAAAATCTCATCTCTCATTGAATTCTGAACGGAACAAAAAGAAGCCCCAATTACAAAAATACTTATTAAACTGAAACTTCAAACAATTAAATAAAATTGTGTCTTCAGTAATTATCTAAGAAATGAGAATTCGGATTTCAAACAACCAAATCAGGTAATTATTTCTTTCATACGCAGCACACAATATCCATGAACATATACGTTCTCAAAATCTACAAGCACACAACTAGAGATGGCAACGTTTCCTGGCCACAGAATTTATTTTAATCTTCTTACCGCCTCTGAAAAGCCAACCCACATCAGCAGGAAATTACTTGCTCTGACCTCACCAGCCAGGTTCATCATGCACCACACACAACAGTATCAAAAATGCAAATGTTGAAAGTAGCATACTGCTATTCTGCCCCAAAAAGTACCTTGAAGTTAAATAATTGTTACTCTTTTTAAGAAATTGCATTCTGACAGACTTGCAGGAACTACAAGATAGAGTAACAGGCCAGAAATTTGCCTACTATTTCTTGTTCACCCTCTCTGAATCTTGTCTAATACTTAAGAAATATGTAAGGGGGGAGGAAAACCTCATGTGCCTTTTTACAATCATTGGGGGGATGGGAGAAAAATGCACATACCAATTCTTAGTAAAACTATGCAATTAGCAATTCAACAAAACAAAACCCTATTCTTCAGAAGAGCGGTAATTATGCTGCTTAAGGCACTAAAAATGTCTCACAAGAAAGTGAACATTTTTCCAGAAAATAAAGCAAGCTTTGACAGTTTCCTGCTTACTACAAATCAGAAGAAAAATCGGACTACTGTCATACCCCCTCGGCCTAAAAAAGACGTATCAATTACTAATATTTCATCTTTTAAGGACAAAATCTCTGTGTTTGATTCTACCTAAGTTACAGCCTCCTCTCTACTACTGCAATTTGTCCAGGACAAAATGAAAACAAATTACACACCATCAGTAGTTTCAGCTCTTTCTGAAAAGGAATTTGAAATCGTACTGCCAAGTATAGAAAGAAAGAAGAGCAAGAGGAAAATATAACAATTAAGGACATGTAGGTTAATTTTCACTCCTATGCCAGAACACCATGGTGCTGTTGGGATTCAGTTGTTGAGAGATGCCTCTGCCTGAGTTATGGTGCAAACAAGACCAAAAGCAAAGTCAATTGTACAGCTTCCATTTAACAGCAAATGTGAGGCAGAGAGAGAGAAAGGAATAGGAAAGTGAGGGGAAGGGGGCAAAGGTGGAGCCAGTAAGGAAGAAAAAGAAAGGAGAGTGAAACAGGCAGATTAAGTAGAGAGATACCACCACCCATGGATCCAGCAGCATCCAGCTGATCCTTCTTTCACCCTGTGCTTCTCAGTGGTGGCAGTCCCAGAATTTTTCTTCCAGGGTACCACCTTTACATAGCCCAAGTTCCAGGTATCCACCGAACATAGATGCCACTCCCATTACTTGCAGTGATACGTGTATAAGCAGCTGCTTCCTTTCCCAGTTTGCCACAGCAAGGAATTTTTGTCCAGATGCATTAACTAGGATGTGCAAACCAAACCTCACCTCTTGTTGCGCCTTTCTGTTGCAAATTCCTCTCTTCTGTGCTTATCTCAAGCTCCTGATGTGGTGGCTTGTCTCACAGCAAGTTCCTTCTTGTGGCCTTTACAGTGTTGGAGATAACTGTGGTCTTTAATTCTCTGGCAGGTGTCCACAGGGTTGACCAGAGCTGACAAAGTGCAAGCACTACTCAGAGAATCCCAGCACTGTCGGTGCTCACTGTGCTACACCTTCCCCTACAAGGACTGGACAGCTGCTTGCAGCTTAAGAGTTTTTCACAGAAGACTCTGAGTTGGAAGGGACTCACAAGGAATGTCAAGCATATCCTACATTTAACTATATATACTGGCTGATCTCAAGGAGAGGGGAGATGGGGAGATCTATATGAAGTTACTTAGTCATAAAATGCTAATAACAATTACTAACAAATACTTTTTTTTCCCCACAACCTCCCGTAAGTGTTTTCTGTTTAACATACCCTTGATGATGTGAATATCCCCATGTTAACCTTGCAGACTGAGCCTTTGAGCCTGGTTGCATCCCAGGCACTCTCAGGCAATGCACCAAACACAAGAAGCAGAAGATTTGTTGAAATCACAGATGTGCTACAGCGTTTTTAGAGGCTTTGCTTCTGCTCAACTGATATTTTAAGAGACAGGACTTAAGGACAGTCTCAAAGTAGCTAAAAATGGATTTTGCATACACAAGATTTGCCTGTGGCCTGAAAATTCAGTCTACTGTATTACACAAACATACAAGATACAGTCCTAATACTGTCAATATGTTTTTTTGGAATGACTAATAGATTTTTACTAGGTAGCAGAGATTTTCAGTACATTTTCTACAACAATATATAAGACAACAAAGCATTCTGCTGATGTAAGAATATGAAAACATCATTTCAAATGTATGGTAAATTGAAAATGGGAAGCTCTGGAAGAAATATATATATATCCACTTGCACTAACAAAATTACATATCAACAAAATTACATATCAAAGACTTACATAAAAAAATCTTCCTTCTACCACAGTATCACTAAAGCGCATATCCAAATACCGTAAAAAATGCTTTAAAAGAGCACAAGGCATAAATATTAGCAATTTATTAAAAAGTTCCTTTACAGTTATTAGTTTTATGCAACATTACCTAGAGATTGATATATAAGTTATCATATTGATCTGCTCTCCAAAATTGAAAGCAACACAGACTAGAGAGAGGATGCACAATGAATTCATAAACTATGAAACTGCAATCTCATTACCATTTTGCTTTTCCCATACTACATAGGATTGTTCTGATACCAATAGGGACTCTAGGCAAGGAGCCAAGAACCTGGCACTAAGGGTGCAGTCAGGTTTTCTGGGATATAAATGTGAAAGAACAAACTAGTGGCTGGAGTTCTAAAACACTTCTTTTCCCATAAAACATCTAATGAAGCTGTCTAGAAGAGAAAACTTTGCTAATAAAATTATAAATCACCCTTTTGGCTCCAACAGGGGTCACTTAAAACGTTCTCCACATCTCTCAGAAGACTTACTTCTACAGAAACTTATCTTTGACAAAGTGATGTTAAGATGCATCAATAAAACAAGCTAGTCAGGATTTGAAGTGATAGATAACTTTTATTATACTACCCCGTTGTTAATAATAACAACAATAATAATAATTATGCTTTAGTGAAGATAAATCCTTCCTCACGTGTGAAGCAAAACCCAGGCTTTTAATAGAATATAGAAAATTGCATAAGTATAAATAATCCTCACTTCTCATTTTTAATTTCTGTGTAGAATAAAGTAGGGATTTTTTCCATTAGGTAAATTTCATTTCGTAACACTTCATTAGTCCAAATAATGAACAGATCATGCAAGAGTACACAAGAAAGCTCAAAAAATTATAAAAACTTTTTCACAAGAGTTTTTACTTTTCCACACTGAGTTCAAGAAGCATTTGGACAATACTCTTGGGCACATGGAGATGGGGGTCTGCAGGGTCAGGAGCTGGACTCTATGGTCCTTGAGGGTCCCTTCTAACTCAGCATCTTCTGTGACTGTGAACACAACCTGGGATCCCTCCCGCATGCTACAGAACCTCACACTGAGGCAGGAAGTCATTCTCCAGCCCAAGCATTTCACATCTCTTTGGTGAGGTCCAACTGTCCTTCTCTCCACAATTTGCAGAGCTCTTGGACATAATTACACCTCATAGGAAAAATGAAATCACATGGCAGTCCTCTCTCTTCCCTGCTGTGCTGTGACTCACTAGAGATGGCAAGCAAGATAGGATTAACCAAAGAGGCTCAACTATGTCTTGCAGTTAGGAGATAATCACCAATTACTGCTTCAGACAAATCTGATTTAGCTTTACTGAAGAAGAAGAATTGTATGAGGGGGAGAGAAAGGGGGAAAGAGACCTTAGGATTTTGATAAAGCAAACTGATTTTCCACTAAGAAAATCAAGTTTTATACTCGAAGTGTTCTCTCCTGATTAATACCACTGTATTTTCTAAAGAAATTCTCAACTAAATTGAGTTATTGATCAATTCGGGGTTTTATTTAATTCACTGCTGGCACCCATTTCTCTTTATCTAAGTATTTATATAATAAAAATAATAATAAATGGTCATCACCATGAAAGCTGAGTGCTTTACAAATTCTAAGAGCAATGTAATAAATGACTTCCTTGTTTCATTGAAAGTCTTGTCTAAAGCAAGTTTCTCTATAATTAGATGTACAGACAATAAATAAGAAATACACACGGATTTGCACTGTTTGATAACAAATAGCTTGTTTAAAAGTATAATTTATTTCTATCAAAAAATCAACATTAATTTTACTAAAATTTGACATTAACTTTTACTACATATCTTCACATTATAAAGAACAAAAGGAAAAGCAAGCAGCAATTGGGGTATTCTAACATCTATTCTTCATAAGATTTAAATTAAAGCAAATGTTTAAGGGAAGAATTTACAGATCGCTTTATAAGCCAGTTGTTCCAGGTAACTTCCTATAGGTATCACACTTACTTTCAGACAGGTTATGAATACCTCATCTTTGGGGCAACAGAGAAGTTGTGGATGCTCCATTACTGAAAGTGTTCTGTGCCAGGTTTAATGGGGCTTTGAGCAACCTGGTCTAGTGAAAGATGTCCCTGTCCATGGCTGGGACCTGGAATAGATGATCTTAGAAAGTTCTTTCAAGCCCAAACCATTCTACAATTTTGTTTTATGACAAGATATTTTCAATTTCTACATCAGCAAGAGCCTTTCAAAACCACTGATTGTTGACAAAGACTGTAGAGCCCACCAATCCCATGCTGAGAGAAAAAGAGCAGCCCAATACTGGCCATCTACACTGCAGGGTGGAAGTTTCGGTCAAGGAAAATAACAGCACATGTTAAATCTTTAATGAAAGTATATAAAACTTCCATTGTCCACAAAGATGTTAATTTCATCTTCTCCATGTTTACTACGACCATCCAATGGTGGAATTGGCTACGCAAAAATAATCCTCCCAGACATAACCAGTAAATTCATTCATCACCAATCAAGCACTGGTCTAAAATTTCTTCAGGAATCAAAAACAGTATTATAGTCTTAACTGTCTCCTCAAGAACAAGCAAAAAATAAGAAGAATGTATAAAGAAGAGCATATAATAGAAAACAAGATTCCACAGGTACACCATTAATTTTACAATTTCTGATGCAACACATATTTATCAAATTAGAGGAGGATGAGTAAACAGCAGCAGATTCACTGACTGAACAAGATGGGAATATCTATATGTAGGCAAAATCATCGTCCAATTCTAAAATAGACTTTGAAATAATACTGAATGTACTAATATACATACAAGGTACAAAAACCCATTATCATTTTCACCAGACATGTAATTCCTATTTATGATATACAATGTTGTGTATCATCTGTAATCACCAATTTAGATTATGAAAACCCTCAAGCAGTGGAACCAATAAATCATAGAATAGGTTAGAGCTATTAGAAAACATTAATTCTATTCTCAAAGCTAAATTACATTTCGCAATTTCTATCAATGGGTTTGAATGGAACCTTGAAATGATTAATGTTTTATCAGAGATAGCCCGGGCAGTGTACATAGAAGCTGCCATTTAGAATTTAATGCTGGTGATGTGTTAGTGACCTAGTAAAAACTGATAGACTTATCACCAGTCCCAGCACTGCTGAGGACAACAGATTGCAAAAGAAAACCATGGATCTGTAATTAAGTCTGCAAGCTAGAAGGCTCAATATTTGGTGGCTGACGTGAGGTACTGCCAACCACAACTCCGTAACAGTCCCAATACACTTGTGCCAGGGAAAAATTCCCTTGTAATTGGTATCAGCATAATTGAAATGTACGCATGTAATTCAGGTGTGTGAATCAAGGCTCTCTCTGCTGTCAGATGAACTTTTGGGAACAGAAGCTCAGAGCCCACCTCAGCAGTGCTCTCCTTCTACTCATGTCCTCACACTCCCAAAGTAAGAATAAAAACTGATAAATCACATTGTGCAACTATTCCTGTCAAAGCTCCCCACCCAGGAGGAAGGTTGCACAAAAGAAAATGTCAGACTTTTCTGTCCAAGAACCTGCTGTAAGAAGGTAAAGAAGCAGCATTTTAATACAGAAGAAGTGAGGTATCAGTAGCCCAGGCTTGCAGACAACAACACTTATTGTAAATTACTTAAAAATGCAGTAAAACAAAGACCAGAACAGTATCTACATCTTCTGATCTTGCGTATCTACAATGGACCTTTCCTAAAAGTTGTATTTAAACAGAGCAGCCAAGCTGCACAGTGGATAGCCACGTGAGTTGGAAGATGTAGACCTACAACATAAAGAGAGAATGAAAAACAGTCAGATGTCACAAACAGTACTTGGAAGGAAAAGGCAAAATTTATACATGTAAAAATAAGAAGATAAGTGATCCTATATCACAGCATTAAAAATAAATTGAAGTCTATAAACTCCGAAGTAAGCCACCTGGAGAGGAACAAGAAATCTCCAAAGAGCTAAGCAACATTTTTTACAAGCCTCAATAAAGCATCCAATAATGATGCAAGCCATGGCTCTTTTGCAACTTTTAGAATACACAGTGAAGGATTCTTTAGAACTAATCGGTGATCTGCTTAGATCATTTAAGGCCAATACAGACAAATGTATACACACAATGTATGCTAAGAGAGAAAACATGGTGTTCTGGTAAAGCCATTGATGGATAAGATTATTGTTAAGAATTTTCTGCAATGATTAATTATGTATTACCCCAAAATCACCCGTCACTATTTTTCCTGAAGAAAAAGAAACAAAGGCAAATCTAGAAGATCTTTATCAATTTCTCACATATATGCAACTTGTGTCTGTATTACTGGTGTATAAATATCTCTTCAAATTCAATGGTAAATTTTAACATTCATTTTCTCTCCCAACAGAAAATATTGAAAGTACATGAAAGTACTCCATAAAAGTACAGAATGGGCTTAGTTTTGTGTTTGCCTAAAACTGGTATATATTTAGTTGTTCTGAGTTTTCAGTAAAATTTCTATTAATTCTTTCTCCCCTCAATGGAACTAGAGATTAAATCTTGTCACTTCTCTAAAGCAAAAAGCAAATTGTTCTCAAACAAAGGACTTCATATATAGTGCAAAACACCCTGTTAGGGAAAAGCAAAACAAGAAGAAGAGAGAATAATCATGGAAAACGTCTTCCCCTTTAAAACAACACTAGAGCTGAGCTGATCTTGCTACTTCTAGAACTCTTCCAAGGAACTATTTAAGCAAGCTTATAGGAAATGGTAGTAATAAAGTTTGACTGTGTTCACTACAGAAAGTTTAATTAATTCCTATCACAAGCTGGAGAGAAAAGTTAGATTTTCATTTCCTTGCATTTTCTAATCTGAAGACAGATATGGGTGAAACGCTTTAAGCAGTTGTGACTTATATTTTAATCAAATAAGTGCTACTGTTTTGCTATAAGACACTTTTCAAAAAAGCTAGACCTCTACTAACCATGGAAAGAAGCATGTCTTTTGGCCTTGTCAAGTGCCAGCATTACAGGTCGCAACTCAAAAAAAAAAAAATCACAACACAAACAGATTACAGTCCAAAAGTGAGGAGGTGTGGACTCCTCCTGAACACCAAGCCCTCCTCAGACCAAGGACCAAGACATTTCTGTGTGTGAAATGCTTTTGATTCAACTACAGAATTCTGTTCAATCAGACCACTGTCAAAAATGTACCTATAAAAGGATTACTAGTAAAAAAAATTCTTAGTAAGTCACTGTTTCATTCATCTACTCCTTGGCTAACAGCCATCCCCATAAAAATTGTTTAGACAGGAAAAAAGTTTACCTGTTTTTATAGTTGTAGAGAGATTTAAAGCTCTGCAGTAGGAGTCTCATTGTTTGTTTTCCATTTTCCATTACAGGAAGATTAATAGGTGGGCCAAAGAGTATTAAATTATAATTTTCATCAAAATCTGCTACTTTGAATAAAGTTATCATTCTAAATGAGAACAGGGAGGAGAAAAAAATAACACTTCTGACTAACTAAGGTTTTTGCGAAATCGTTGCTCTTTTTCTCACAGTTCTGTGAGAAAGACTTCTTTTAACTTTTTATAACTGTTTATTTCCACTGTTCCCTTCCCTCAAGTCTTTTATCTTCTTTCATTACCTAGTTTCTTCCACTGGTCAAACATACACCCAGATGGGCAGCACCTTTCCTCCTGCCCTTGTTCCAGCATATCTGATGTTGTAAAGCTTAGTAGAAAGAAGTGGTGGGAGTCAGTGAACTTAGCCCTTCCAGTGCCCACTGTCCCCAGCTCATGCCCTGCTAAAACTGGCTGCCTGCCTCCAGCTGAAATAAACATCTGCTCAAACCTGACCTTCTCCAACCCCCTTTGGTAGGCCGTTACACAGAAACTCAAACTCCAAATGTTTAAGCCTAATTTAATGAGAACAACTCCCAAAAGCATTTTTGTCGTGAAAACCATAATTTTTTATCCTAATATGTAATTACGTGGATGTTGCCTCTGGTTCTTAAGTCCTGTAAGATTAAAGAGCTTACTGCAGTTTAACTCCCTGAACTTGCAAAGTTACCAGAAGGACTGATAGCAAGTTGCAGAGAATCTCTGAGGGGAACAGAAGCAAAACAAAACAAAACAAAAAACAACAACAACAACAACAAAAATCCCAGCTGAAATAGAGACCCTCTGTCAAATCACATATGAATTTTCCTAAATAAGTGGTAACCATCTCTGAAGACCAGAACAGCTGTTCATAAAAACCAAAAGCCTAACCAAAAGACAACACAGACTTTTGGTGGTTTCAGCAGTATGATTACTTTTGTAATGCCTTGTTGCCACTTGCTCCAGTACATTTCATCAAAGTATTAAATAGCGGCACTATACTTGGCATACTAAGCCGATCTGACTTACACTAGTCACATTAATTTTAAAGTAATAAACTCAAGCAGAGAAAGTCACATTTCTTTTTTTTTAGGAAATAAAAGCGCCTTCAGCAACAGTCAATCCATATAGATTACTTAGTGGAAATCTAACCATAATCTCATTTTACTGTATCTCCTAGAAAGGCTTCAACTTTAGAAGAAAATCAGCTTCCAGGGAACAAGTCGACCGACCGTTCGTGTAAGAATTTAAGAGACAATAGCCTAAGTTAGAACATACAGAGGTGTGCATATATATTTGTACCAATTATATATGTACATGTCATATAGACACTATTATCACTTACTTAGAGATCAAGGGGAAACTGTGGAACCTATGTAGAAACACAATTACACAAAAGAGGTTTCATTGTACACATTTGTTTAGCTCAGTTAAAGCTGTTCTTGAAACTGTAAGGAAATCCTTGTTATCACAAAAACCAAGAAAGGAAGCAGTTCATGTACAAGGCAAAATTAACAACTTAAAAAAATCCCATAAAACGTATTTAAAGATAAAGAGTAAGGAAATTATAATTTCCATCCAGTTTTATTAAAAGGAAGCAGAATTGAGACATTTGCAATGCAAAAGAGTCAAACAGACGTGTGAAAAACATCAGTAACACAAAGGTTAAAACAGGATGATGAAAAATAATGAGGTCTTTATTTTCTTTACCCCCACAACTAGAATTTAACAACAGTATATAATGAGTGTTTGGTTAAATTATTATTTTGACCATAGCTTCCTGCCAATCCAAAGTTTCCATAAGGTAGAGCCAAGAAGAGCTGGAGATTTAACTATCTGGTCTTCCTCAGTGAGGAGAAAATGAGAAAAAAATAAGTGTTTTATCTTGTAAGGTGATTTTACTCCCTCCTTTTTCAAATTCCTCAATGACTAACCACATACAACATTAGCAACACCTCTACAAGCCTGGAAGCCTGGGAAAGTGCCAAGAAGGATTTGTTTCCTATTGCAATAATTTCATCCCAGACTCCACAAAGCATTTAATACTCAAGGTTAAATTTCAGTTTAAATAGTTGCAATGAAATGAATGTAACTGTTCCTTGTTCAAGTTCTTCACTGAACTGTGCCTATAGGGAAGAAATCACATATTTTATGTGTACAGAAATACATGCAAGACTTCTTTAAAAAAAAAAAAGATAACAGCAGGAGCAGGCACAAGCACAGAAACTGCCCATCATTTCAGGGTACCCAACAAAAGCATCCACAATTACATAAGAAATAGAAGGCATAAAAGAACCTAGATGTCAATAATGTGTCAATACTCAACTGTGGTTATGGAGTTCACAGTCTCATGAATTTGGGCACAACTATGGCTGCTGAGGCTTAATAACATGCTTTAATTCTATTCTGTTGGGAAATTAACAGTGCCTCATTTACTATGATTGGATAAGTAATACTCAAATAATACTCATTGCACATTTGCTTAGAAAAGACAAATTTCTGTGTGTGGTTATGTAGGTTGAATAAATGACGGTTTTAATCACAGCAATGTTTCTTGTTTCCATCTTGTAGTGCAACCTCTCTCAGCTGTGCAACCCCCACCTCTGACCCACCCAGCAGCTCAGGAATGGGGGGAGAAGCTGCCCCTCTTCAGAGCCCTGCTACTGACACTGCAGTGCTTGAGGCACAAGCAATTTACAGCGACTCATCTTCAAAGTCAGCCACAAAACAAGACAGTTCTGATCATTTTCAGAGGTCGCATAAAGCTACTCACTCCCAAGGAGAAGGGCTGGGACATGTGGCAGATTCAGTAGTGTCTGACACACAGCATGATATTTACCTTTCATACAGACACCAAATAAATAAAGATGACCCATTTTAGAAGTGTCTCTGTTTTCAGCTCTGAGAAAGGAAAAATATACTTTCCTTTCCTGATATAACTCTTCAAAAAAAGAAAATCCACACGCTTTGTAGTTTTTAATTGTGATTATGCTTTTCTAAAAAAAACAGCCATTTTTTCTGAGATGATTTGTTTGGGAAATATATTTTCACTGCCTAGACTTCGATGACAGAGTAACAGGGATGTCCTGCAGCATGTCTGAGGCTGCAAACAGAGGGTGTTCTCTGGAGTCACCCTGCATCCAAAGTGGAGCACTGCCTGCTGGGGTGGCCACATCACAAGGGACTGTTGGCAATGAGGCTCAAAAATGTTTCATCCAAGCAGAACAGAACCCCCACCCAAAGGTTTGCTTATGGGTCACTCCATTAAAGCCTACCCAGTGAATAATAGAGGCCTGGAGACCACAGAGCAGAACCTGATCCTGGAGAACATACACAAGGCAGCACACCTATGATAACCCAGCCAGCCTGTGAGGGATGAGGAAAGATCCCTGACATTGCAAGAGCTTGCCTGCTTTTATCCACTTATTTGCTTGACTCAATAATATCTGAGAGCACATTTGAATTTAATTTCCTTTGGTTTAAACACAAACATCTTCTGAAAGAAAATCACATTTAGAAAAAGCCCACTGTAGCTGGTGCTCACAGATAAAATCTCAGCTAAGCACACGAGTCTGCTCTACTCATGACACCATGGCTTCCCCCCAGCAAGCATCACTACAAGCTCCCTGCAAGTGTCTGATACCCTTCCAACCCCAGCATGGCTCTCAATGAACCCATGCAAGGTCAGTAAATAACCTTCTCTAAGTAATATCCTGCCTGAGCAGGAAGCCACGAGAGGCAGAGCCTTGGATAGCAGAGAACACACCCAGCCAGCATATTTAGAGGTCTTTGTAGGTGTTTGTACTCCATTATCACTAAATGGCACGAGGATGGAAGCACAGACACCCAACCAAGCAGTATCTAATAAAAGCAATGGTCAAGAGTCAGAAACAGTAGCAGCAGAGGGAAAAGTCACCCAAAAGAACATTCTGTATGGACATGGGCAGAAATCCACTTGCATGCTAATTTTTTTATCCTTTTGTATGGTTGCCTAGGATGCACTCCTTTTTCCTTATGGAAAGAAGAAACATTTAACCTTATTACATTTCTAGTTGTCACAATACACAACAGGATGTTCAGAAATATAGATTTAGGCCCCTACACAAAACAACCTGAGTATACATACCCTAAAACATTTTGGTTCATTAAGCCTCAAAGAAAATCATTTGTACAATCCATTCTAGATAAAAATGGAAAGATACCATGTGAAAGAAGTTAAGACCCGTCAGCTCATGCTGAGAAAGCTGAAACAGAGGCGATTCTCTTATTATACACTGTATTAAATATTTTCTTCCTCTGAGTTGTCAAGACCTGTCAAATCATTTTTTTCTTAGCAATACCCCACTATAAATTATCTACCACATATTTAAAACAAATATATACACACACACACAAGTGAGGCTTTCCATACATCTCTACTGTTCCAGATTTTTTAATGTCTCACACAGCAGACAGATGTAGAAACCATTTTTCTTTTGCTGTACAAGCTCAAATATAATAAGTCTTTATGGCCTGAAATATGAGCTTTTAACAACATCTGTGCAGTAAGAAAATATAACTCAGCTTCCTAATCACTGTATGGAGAAAGAGTCTTTTCAAAAGTACTACCTATTGTAAATACATATTAGTGGCACAATGTTAAAATGATTATATTTTTATTTAATTACAATCCACTCTACATGACAGTTCAGGTAGCCTAGATCACAATTAATCTTGATTAGTGAAACCTGCAGCATTATACTGCTCAGAGTAATCAGGATGATTACACAACATATGATCTTTATGTTTCTGTTTTGTCTCCATAGTGGTTATCAGATACTTATCAATTTTCTAGCCCGGAAGAAAGTTTAGACAGGATGGCAACACAGGAACCAGCTAACCTGAATACATTTCACTTGGCCTGCAGAACAGCCATAAAACCAACTAGATTGAATATGCAGGGCTTCTAATGTTTATGTTTCTGAAATCTGACAGAACCTATAGAAACTGATTCCTTAGAAATAACAGCAAGTTTTAGTACTGTTTAATTTGGATTATAATTTCCCGTAAATATCATCAGTTGCTGGGCATGTTGATTTTATTTCCCTCTTATGCCAAGTACAAAAGCAGCACTTTTACTAATAACGGTATCAAATTAATACAATAGGAAAGCAGATAAAAGAAAGAAATCTTTTCAAAGGCAAGGAAGTGAGGAGGAAACTAGGACCAGATAATAAAAGGTCCTGAGTAAGAATGAAGAACTGGAATATATAGATAAAGAAGCCAAGACAAGAACAAGGCAAGATGGAAGGGGCTGGAAGGGAGCACATGGAATATATATAATTCAGTAGGAAGGGGCAGAAAAATCTTCACTAGCCAACACTTGAGCTCTTCCACAGTCAACAACTGAAAATATTCCTTTTGTGTGCAGCACTGGTTAAACATGAGGATTATTTCCTGCTTGCCTGCATGCAAAGTGAGATTGAAGGAAATACTCAACTTCTACATGTTACAGCATTAGCAGAGCTTTGGGCAGCAGAACTAAGCTCTCCACAATCTGCTGAAACCAAATGTGGTTTCCAGTTTGCATTTCACAGCCAGAAGAAATTACACTCAAAAAGGAAAAATCTTATAAACTATGGTGTGGAAGCTTAAAATGTACATAAAAAAAACCTTAATTCTAGCATTGCATCATGGAAGTGCTTCATCTGGTTACATAATTATTTTAGTCATATTTTGTAGTTATTATCATTCTACCTATCAGTACCTGTGGATTACTTACACATAAAGGTAGGGACTTTAAAGTTTGTGTGTAGGAGGCAAACAAATAAAAAAACAATAACGAAAGACTAATTTTGCCAGAGCCTGAAGTTTTCAGGTATATATATATATGTATCTCTATACATATGTGTCATGTATTATGAAAGAGAAACACAAATACCTGCTCTTTAAATTAGAGAATAAACATTGAATGCCTGTATTATTTTGTGCCTATATTCCAAATTATCTTCGCGAGCAATATTTTTCCCAGGAACACTTTATATCATAGATGTGAAATGCATCAATAAAATTCTGTATTATTTTTGAACATGGCCTGACAATAAAACAGTATTAAAAGCATTTTTTTTCCTGCCCTTAGCTGAACCTCAGAACTTCCAGTAGGACATTTCTGCATTTATGATCTAATCAGCAGGGTCAGCAAGAGCCACTGACCATGAAATGGAAAGAAACGTTTCAGTGGTTATATAATGACACCTTAACATGCTTCTCGTTAATCAATTACTGCCATTAGCAAGCCTCTGAAGAAGAAAGATTTGCAATGACTCTGCAATTAGGCAGCTAACTACAACTGTCACTGTGAAAAGAAACCTAAAATAAAAAACCAAAAAGGCAACCAAACAAACCAAAAACCAACCATCCAAGGAAATAGGGAAGAATTAAAAATCACAGAGAAACAATTACTCCACAGATGTTCAAGTCCCAAGCAGCTTGGTAACTTAAATCTATGTAACTGTGTTAGCAATTCTAAGTTCCTTGAGAAAATGCAAGTAATATAAAAACAGATGTTAAATATTTTACCAATATATGCATTATACATTATGTATATCCCCTGAA
This sequence comes from Rhabdornis inornatus, assembly GCA_013397075.1. Taxonomy (NCBI): domain Eukaryota; kingdom Metazoa; phylum Chordata; class Aves; order Passeriformes; family Rhabdornithidae; genus Rhabdornis; species Rhabdornis inornatus. The sequence goes on along the minus strand of VWZS01000915.1, from coordinate 409,007 downwards.
ATTTCACTTTTTAAATCTATCCAATCACAGTGTGTCATTTAGCTTTGCTTTATGTTTTTTACTTTTTTTGACTTCCATCTTACCAGGCAGAAGGGTTTTATCCATACAGGAAATTCAGTGTGTAAATTCTTGCAGTGAAACAACTGTTCAGTGAGATGGTATAGTCCAGGTCTGAGCATACCAAAAAACTAAAGCAAAATATAGAGGAGTTTAATAGGTTTTTTTCACTTTTTGTCATTCTGCTAATCCTCATTCATCTGCAAGTTAATAAATTAATACATGTTAATTACATAATTAGAACAAAAACGCCTATGACCAAGAACATCATTCCTGTAAAGTGCTGATCTCATTGACTGTGTCCTATAAATTATAAGTACAAAACATCAGAATATTGTGCTCTTCTGGGAATCATAGTCACAGTTAGTACATCACATCTTAAATATTGCAATAAATACATCCTCCAGAAAGCAGCCAATTTCTACAAACCTCACTGACCTCTGGAAGGTTTCTTTATCCTAGCAGTCAAGACACCATTTCTCAACCTCTGCTATACTTACCCACCAGCATTCCCACTAGCAACAGCCTGCACCATCTCCAATCAATAAACTGGAAACCAATGTAAAAATTACAGTTACATATGTGTTACTGTCAGACACAGCATGAGAGGAATTCTCCCTACTATGTCAAAGCAGATACACAGATATACACACTCAGGCACTTACTATCACCACAGCCCTCAGCACAATAGATGTTTTGAAACAAAAAGTTTTCTTCATGTCAACCTTGAATTCAAAATCTGCAAACACCCGCAGACAAGACTTGTCTTACGTGCTTTGTAAAAGAGTGCAGCCAAACAGAAATTTTGCAACAGAAGCACTAACTCTAATATTAATTTGACCCAAAAAGCCATGCAGCTCCACAACACAACATGCAAGACTGCTGCTCATCTCCCTCTTATGCTGCCCTCCCTGTTACTCTCCTGCTGCTGCCCATTTCATTGCAAGCTACATTTTAGCTCTTACTGAGTTTCAGCAAATTTCCCTTGGGATCCTCCATCTGCCACATTAGATCTGTGACAAACGCAAGTACTTGAATTGGTTAATGGCATAAATCAGTGCACCCTCTGATCAAGACTAAAATTCTCTGATCCTTCATAATTGAATTATCTATTGTATTTGGTTTATTCATAAAATGTGAAAATAGGAAGCTATTCCCACATATGTTTTTATTACATCTCCTCACCAATGAATGACTTTTCAATTTAAACTATACTGGATTGAAGCAATTTTTCAAAGTGATGCCAAGGCTTCTGAAGAAGGGTAGTAAAGACAAAAAGTGAATTTTAGAAAAGCAGAAACATCATTCAGTACCAGCTACAAAAGTCTAGGTTAATACACGTAAGGAATATCCAAAATGCCCCAAATCCCTAGTAAGGAAATGCTGATATTCTCTACAAGTAGTAGCACTTTTCTGTTTATCTTCCCATGTGTTGCCTTTGTTCTGTGTTAATGAAAGATCCCATGCAAAGATAACAATTTTCACCCCGGGTACCTTAAGGCAAAACCTGCTGCTTTTCTCACATTCTTAAAAGAACACCTAACCTTCTCCCCAAGGGTAGAATTTTGCTGCTCCATTATTTTTGCCAGCTTCTGAATTGAAAGATGCTCCCTCTTGTTCATGTGGCTGGGTGGGAAAGGCACACAGCCAAGAGAAATGAAAATATATCCACACCCTGCTCAAAATAAAAAGCCATGACATGGATAAAAAGAAGGGGAAAAAAAGACATCTGGAAAACTACTATTTTTTTCTATTAAATGAAAATTCTGTTAAACTCAATTCATTGTTTTCTAATAATGGAAGCAATAAATATAAAGCAAAAAGTCGTTAATAAATCTTGTAGTTAGAAAAGAAGGTGGCACAACACTTAGGAAGCTAAACTGACATTTAAGAGAGCATTAAGGTCAGGAGTTTTGGGGTGTGATTTGCAGACCTGATCCTTGGCACCCAGGTTAATTCAAACACCCTTGCTCAGCTCTGAGGCCAGATGGCTTTGCCCTGAAGCAGGTAAGTTCTTACATGATTTCTTCTGCTGGCCAGGGAATTAACAGAGACTGTCATTTCCTAAAGAGCAGTGATAACACAAATGAAAGGACTTTCTACAGTGATCAGCTGGCCTTTCATTAGCACTCCAGCTGCAAACCTTAAAAGTATTTCCTTACCCAACTGGATTTTTATACAAATACACACCACAAAAGGCCACATGACACCAAAATAAGGATACTAGAGGAATTAGAAGTATACAGATCCCTAAGAATAGGAAGAAGTATGCATGTATTTAATGTTCAGCATCTCAGGTGACTCATAAATCTCAGAATTAAGCCATCTGCTCAGCTCTCATCTACACTAATTCAGTCCTTATGTCAAATTATGCTCCTTAGCTATTTTTGTAAACAAGGCACCAAAATTTTGTCCAAAATGTTGTAGCACTCCTGGTTTGTGTGCTTTCCAGTCTGGAAGAAATTGGACATGTGGTTTACTGCTGTGGCTCAGAGGAATCAGAGGAGGAACATGAATCTCCACCTTCTGGTGAAGGTTCACAGACGTGTCCCACCAAGGCTGGGGCAGACTCTATTGCATTAAGGTAACTGATGGCTTCAAGACCCTGCAAGCCAAAGGAAATGCAGCAGCCAACCCATTTCTATCAAAAAGTTTATGATGCTAAACAGTCATACTTACAATGCTTGGTTGCAAGAGGCAGTAGGAGGACAAATAAATCTCGTTGCAAATATGCTAGCTCGTTTAAAAGGAAATCCATTTAGTACTGACAAGCACACCAAGAGTATGTACATATTGTAGAGTGGCAGACACTTTCAGAAATGGTTTAGCCTTCTCAGAGAAAGTAGTTCTTTGTCAGAGAGAATTTTTGGGGTTTTTTTTAGAGATTGCTGCCATAGTATACTACAATAGCTCATTAAGGCCAACCTTAATGCTGAGCTGTTTACTACCTTAATTTGCACATTAATCACTAATATCAGACAGTTTTCCTTAGGGTTTTTTGGTTTTCCTTTGTAGGTTTTCAGAAGAATCTCCAATTTTCTGATTGTTTCGGAAGCTTAAGAATGCATGTAGTAAGGCAAAAAACCTCAACAGAGAAAATGAGAGAAAATAAAGCCTTTACCTTCTCCACTGAGGAAATTAATTTCAGCAGATTCAAGCTTGTACTCCACACAAAGACATTCCTCCTTTTCCTAGTTTAGCTGATTCCAAATTTTTCCAATGACCTTGCCTAGATTAAATTTACAGTCAAGCAATCTTATCTTTTAAATCAACAAACTGGATTAGTGATACTCTGTGCTGGGAAGCAGCTTTCACATGCGTACCAAATCTGGACCGAAAAAAATTTCCAAATTCTATTCAATTTGGTTAACTACTTGCAACATCCAAAACTTCTTTCAGAAGACTATTTCAAAAAAGATCATAATTAGCTACAAAACCCAAGCTGAGACTGAGAACTGCTACAAAATCCTTATATATACACAGATAAATAAACAAACACTTCCAAAACAGCAGCAAAAGTGATGTTTGGTTGCAAAAGGAGAATATGTAATTGCTTGGAAGGTTAACTTTGCTCCAAGTTCAGTATCTACATTTGAAAAGGTGTAGAAAGCTATCACTCAGTACTACCACCAAGTGGAACTTAACCTACAAAGAACTAAAACCAACCCAAGCCCAGAGGAGCTGCCCTTTTATTTCTCCTTATAACTGGTCCATATTTCTTCTTATGTAAATTATTGCTGGGAAGAATATGGAAGGTTTGCATAGATTTTGAATTCCCTAGCTTTCTGCATATTAAATATTAATATGTGGAGGATCACAAAGAGACAAAATGTCAATAACTAATCAAAGTAGAGATAAAATGAAATATTTATTTCACTGCTCATCACCATTTCAATACTTTGCATATGCAAAGGCCACTAAATACACTGTTTTGAAAGAAACATATAGTTTTGTAGAGGGGGAAATTTAAAGAACCAAGCATGTGGATTAAGCCTCCTTTTTTTGGAAGTTGCTCCATCGCTTTTCTCAACTGCCCTTCATCTGAATCCTGGGCAGCAGCTGGTCACCAAATAATCGAATGGTGAGGTACTTATTTTTATCTTTCATAATCTATTTCTAAACAAATAAGAATAAATAAATAACAATAATAATGAATTACTCTCTACATGGATATGGAGAGGAGGAAGACAGGATTAGGAGCAATATTGCATGTTGCAGTGCAAACAGAAGCAGCTGGAAGTCACTGCAATGCCATGTCTCTGTAAAGGCTGCCAATGATGTGAGACTCTGAAGATGCTCTCTGCCTTACCTTTATTAAAAGACTGCAACAACATGGCTGAGGTCGGGAAGAGGATTCACCTGTTTGGATAATCAGCCATATTACAACTGTGCTTTGAAGCACACAACCACTGCTGAATTTTGAAGTTTTTTCTTCATTGTTACTTACACCTTTGTCTTAGAACCATGGATATTCACTGAAAAGACTGCAGAATCACACCACAGTTAATTGTGTTTGTTTTATAGCTAATAGTTATAAAAATACATTTCAATAAGATAGCTATAAGCTGCTTTTCTGTAAAACTTATTCATATCTTGGAAGTGTCTAATGCACACACACTGGGTACCAGTTCTAAAAAGCAGAATGCTCTTTACCACTGGTGTCATGTATGAAACACTTTCAATTTCTTTTTAACAGCAGTGTTAAAATTATATTCCTGTCACAATGTTCTTCTCCATATCTTAGCATTAATAAGCTAAACTACTATGATTTTTCATCCATCTTATTCAGAAAAGCCCAACATCATGGCCATTTTCCATAAATACAGCACAAGTGAAGGGGTTCTATTTTGTTTACCAAATTTGAGAATCGGAGCAGAAAACTGATACACATTTTTATCACAAAGTAGGGGATGAGTTGGCAATTTCTATTTTAATATTTCAAAATTTTCTGATTACTGACAAAAGCTGAACAGAAATGACTGAAAGGATCACCTTCTTTGAGCCCCTGATGCCATGCAGGCGAGCATTGCTCAGACCATATCATGAATTGTTGCCTGTTTCCAATCCTTATGTCCTTTTACTTTAAGTTTAAAAAAAAAATCATAAAAAATAAAATTTAAAAACAAGCAGCAAGCTGGCCAGACCAAAATCTTCCCATTCTGAAGACACCAAGACTCCAACAAGCATTAAGCTCTTTAACAGAAGAAAAGCCATAAACTGTAAATTTTGTCAGGTCACTATGAGGAAGATCAGCTATTTGCACCTGCTCAGCCACCGTGATTTACTTCAGAAATATCTGTGCCAGGAATTCCAGCTGCACCTGCACAGCAACATCTGAACCCTTACAAGCTGAGGAATACTTCAGCACAAGCACAGAATGATGCTCTGTGGATGGACTAACCTGTTGTGGACAACAAACCTTGGTCTTTATCCAATGCTTTGCATAAAGCCTTCCTTTATCCATGCAGACATCTCCAAAAATGCATTATCTCTGTCCCTTCATCTTTACAGAAACAATCATGAATATTTCAAGATGATAAATCAAAAAGGATATTTTGTATCTGAGTCAAAGGAAAATTGATGCAGTCCAGCAGTAAGGTGTGGTCTAAGAGTAAACTACTGATCTTACTGACTTACAGCTAGTTACTACCTTAATGTTATCCTAATTAGTACAGTTCATCTTCAACTGGAAGGCACCATGCAATCTTCAGGTGGGACATAACAATATATAGCTATAGCTGCAGAGAAGAAACACGGGGTGGGAAGAAGGGAACTGACAGTTTTATGCATATTTTTCGAATATTCTGGCCACAAATTTGACATAGATGTTTAACCCAGTACTCCTATTGCACCTTGTGTTAATTGACTTTGCCTCAGTACCCTGCAGAGAAAGGAACAAAAAGAACATCACATCAACAATGCTATTTTCAAACCACCCATTTTGAAGCATCAGAAGTTTTGCTCTGACCATAGGTGTACACATTTGCCCTGTGGTACCTGTTTCCATCAAAAGGCATGGGAGCTTCATACTCCACCTCCAACTTGCTGGCTACAAACTCCTATCTGGCCACAGGGGCTCTGCCCAAGGAGGTTATTTGTAACTGCAGATTGTGTCTGAGTTCCTGAGTCCTTGCCAAAGCTGGAGCCACAATTCTTCGTCCTGTGGGGGACAGATCAACCCCTTTCCACCCATCTTTGCCCCAGATGCTTCTTTGAGAATGAGGCATACTCAGAAAACTTCATTACAGAGTGCACACACAAACACCATTGACCACTACATGTCCTTCCACCCTCAGGACACTCTTTGAGGTCTTCTGGTATTTAAAATATGGTACTATGACTAAACTGGAGTAGAACTGAAAAGCCACAGAACCATACAGAGGCTTGTAACTAATGATACTTTTCCCATTTCTGGCAACCACCAAAACTGGTCGTTTCCAAAGTCACAAACACAGGCATGATTTACTGCAAGGCTCACCATGCTGGATTTCCAGTTCCCTTCACCTCAGTGCAACAACAAAAAATAAAACTGATAAAGGGTCAACATAAAACAAAAATATATGTTTGGACAAGGCTCTGTTTGCTGATCTAACAAAAGACTCCTACTGTAAATTTCACAAACATCATTTCCACCCTGCAGTGTCTATGCTCAAATGAACTCCTCCTTCCTATAGTATCTTGAATGGAATTGGAGCTCCTTGTTCCATCCAAACATGCAGCAGCAATCTAACTCCACCTGCTTTTCTCCGCTAATCAACTTCTGGAGTCTCCCATGCCTTTACAGTGATAGAGCTGCAGCGGATGCAAAATTGCGAACATCTGTTGGCACTATTTCCATAATAAGATTATACAAGCCCTTGAAGAACTAAGATCAAGTGAAAAATCCAGAAGACTTGAAATCTTCATTAGCTTCTGGTTAATCAGAATCGGAAGTTGTCTTTAGAAGAAGGGGGGCTCTTGAGATTTCTCCAAGGACTTGTTTCCACAGTTGTAATTAGCTATTGGTAGCAGGAAAACGAAAAGCTTTAAGACAGCATTTTTCAGAAACTCTGAGAGTGGTTTAGTTTGTTTCTAACTTGAAACATTCTCCAACAGCAGATGACAACTACTACTGATCCCTCCATGACAATGGCAGAGTAGAGGTACACAGTCAAGGGGGAAACAGCAGCAAAAGGTTATTTTGCTGCCATAAACTTAAAAAGCTTACTGTGATGATGAAGGGAACAAGACAAAACATACAGAGCTTGGAAAACAGATTGAACTCACAGCTGATTTCAATGCTGCCTTTAGTAAGTCAACAAAGAAACAGAAAATCACGCTCCTTTCTGTCCTTATCTTGGGGCTTTTAAGCACAGGGAAACTCAGCTTCAGGAACATTTGTGGAAGGGACAGACACAATTGGCTCTTGGGCAATTGGAGGAGAAATACATTTTAGAAGAAGGAGGAGGAAGAGGGACTTCTACAGAAGTCATCATTTGGATAAATCTTGATAATTAATACTAAAGATTATTAAATTCTGGACACATGCCACATTTCTTAAGGCTATTCAGGTTTCTTTGAAATCTTGCAATCACCTCCACTTTCTACTTTCACAAAAAAGATCTTTCTTAAAATTCACACAGTTTCATTTCAAAGCTAATGCAGGCACAAGAATTTCCTAGTCATAATATTAATATTTTCAGTACTACATTTTGATAAGTTGCATTAAAATGTCTCAAGCACAAACTCACAGTGACCTCTGCTGAACAGTTAGTGCATCTTCCACACAGAAAATGGAGTTGCTACACTGCCAATCCCAGCACGTACAAATCTGTCACACAAGCAGCATTTTGAAAGGAATGTCACTGCTTAAGCTACAAAACCCACAGCTCTGTTTGATATGGAACAGATAAAATTTTATGCAGAGTATCAAGAGGAATCTTCTGATAAGCCAAAACCAAAAGATTAGGTTTCACCAAAGCCCTATATGTCACTTTGCGAGCTATCTAATACTATTGGCTACATCCAGTAATTTCAATTATTCACTAAGGGATTACACTTACTTCAGTAAATTAAACAACAGCAGGCTTGTGCTTCCAGGGCCTAAACAATGACTGTGGTGAGAGCAGCACTTGCTGCAGTACACTAAGAATAGTTTGATTTTATAAATGAGAAAATTCAGAAATCTCTGTCTGACATGGTTTTAAGACTATTGCAAATATTTCTATTTCTCAAAGTCCTCTTCCTAGGCCAGGTGCAGTTGTCCAAGTTGTCCAAGCTTTGCCAACACTGGACAGCTGCTTCTCTCCAACTGTGACCCCCAGCAGAGCAGTGAAAGCAGAGAGCTGCCCTGGGCATCTGACATCTGCAATGCACAGCAGGGACAATGGGATGGGGATTTCCCCTCCCACCTTCTCCCTGTGCAGTCTCCCATACTGCCTGGGATGTGGGTGAAGCCCAACTGCTACTCCAAGTCACAGCTGTGTCTATCCAGGAGCAAGGGATAACAAAAAAAACCGCAAAGTTTAACAAACATTAAGAACTCCTTCTGGTCTCTGTTTCCAAGGCTGGTAGGAGTAGTATCACTTCAGCTCCTTCTTCCTCCATAGCTCCCATTTTCTTCCTGTCATGAGGCACAGCAACCATATTCTGCTGATGGACTCCTTTTTTCTATTCAGATTTAAGTCCATCTTTTTTTTTTTCTTTTTTTCTCTTTTTCCTTTTAGAAAAAGTAAATAGTCGAGTCTCTCTCGAGAGGCCAAATCAACGATATCCCAGAGCATTTACTCCAGGACCCAGAAATAATAGGAGAGGGGTCTCAGTGCACTCATCCCACACAGGGGTAAGAAAAAGTGGTTCCTCTTGGTGTGCATTAAAATTATATACATATATACACACCCACACACACATTACTGGGGCTTCTTCCTACTGAGAGGGATCATTAAAAACTTTTTGAACTAATAAACCGTTGCTTTTTATACCTCTCCTTTTATGAAATACAGAGGAAAAACCTGTACACAGAGACATGGTACATTTTATTCAAAGCCAGCCAAACTAAATGCATTCAAAATTCTAGCTTAAATAAACTTTGCTGGCTAGGAGAAGACATCCCACACCTCCCTATTCCCTACTTTTTTACTTCATAGCAGGTGACCGCGCTTCTGAATACAGAATGGGGGGAAAGAGCTCATTTACTTGCTTCTGCCATCAGACAACCATATACATTTCAAACTTACCAGTGTTTACCAGAAACAAGTTATTATCACTACTTACAAAAGCCATTTAATCCACTTGTGCACCTCCATATGCAAACTTGCTTTTGTTTAAACAATATCCAGTCAAATAAACCATATTAAACTGTGAGACCGACTTAAATAGCTTAACATTTAAATAGCTTCATATTTAATATCTCTATATTGCTTTTAAGTTATTATGCATAAAACTGGACTAGTTAAAACTCCATCTCAAATTGCATTACACACCATGTTGCCAAGCACGTAATTTGCATATTATGCCACCAAACTCCAATATTTCCCTGAGAGCCTTTCCAATTACTCTGTTCATTTAGATACAACAGCTCCCAAGGCCATGCTCCCATATCAAACTTTTTAGACAGCACCTCTGCAGTGCTCTACAGCTCTAAACTATGAAGACTTGTGGGATTCCAGACTTTATTATCCTCACATGGCCTAACCACATTTCTGTTTATAATGAGGATGAGACTTTTTATTTTAATCTTAAATATCAAAATAATTGTGAGATAAGAAATGCAGCAACAGCTAGAGTAGCCTCAAGTTAAGAGCCACAAACTGACCATTTCAAAATAGCATGGAAAGAAAAGATACACATCAAATCTGAGCTGAATCAGGATTCATTCAAGTCCTAACTAAAATTTCAGGATTTTCAGTCCTTAATATTTCATTAGACTTGTGATTTTATTCCAGAGTTTCAAAACATAGATTTTATCTTAAACCCTGAATGCTGCTTCATTTTATGAAGACACTTGTCATTATGAAAATGATAGCCTCATGATGAACTTCCAACAAATTCCAAGGATTTCTAAAAGGTAACCTCTTGAATTTTCACTCAAATCATGATCTTTGTACATTAAGGGAGAAGAGAACTAAAGCTTCCATGATCTAGCACAGAATTAAGGACAGATTTAACTTTCATATCTCTAAGCAGAACTAAAGCCCTAAGTCAACAGACAGCATGTTCTACACATTATTTTCGTACAGATCCATGTCAAGCTTTGTGATTCTGACACTTCCAGATCTGACATTAAATGCAAGATCATGGCTGCAAACCAATCCTTAATGCATCCTAAGGAGCCCATTTAATAGTATTTGTATAGTATAAAATGACATCATATACAATTAGAATGTGTATCATATACAACTCTTCAGCTGCTGATTCAACAGAAGATGGTAACTTATAAATATTTTATGGTATTTTACAGTAACTATAAAACCACAATATGATTTCCTTATTTTTACGACTCTAAATAAAACTCAGATTTGTTTTAAGCAAATGAAAGTGATGCTCCCACAGGAAAATACATCTTTAGTTTTTACAACATTCCATAACACACAAGATGTACAGAGGGTTTATTTAGCTTCAGAGACATATTTTGACATCATAAAAATTCCCATCTTTGGCAGTTCTGAGTGACTGGAATTAACTTATTTACTTGGAATTAACATAATAACTTAACCAGATGGTGTGAGAGTTACAGTTGATTAGATCAATGACAATAATGTCACCAAGTCTGAGCATCTGACCTTGGCAAAACAAATATTGCAGTATTTACAGTTAAAAAGGCAGACAAATCTGTAAAGAATGGCTGTTGGTAAATTGTATGAACACAGAGCTCCTCATTAAGAGAATATGCTACCAGAGAAACTGAATGTTATCTTGTCACCTATTCGATGAAGCTTCCTCTGTTATGAAAAATATTTTTAATATGCATTCCAAGCAGCATTCATTTATGCATATGTACTAATTCTCTCTTTTATTGGTTCATTTCTAGATTTAACAGACATGTAGATAATTGAAATTTTATATAGCACACTAAACACAATGTAAGCCATGCACCAATTTTAACATTTTTATAAACCAAAATTAAAATCAGGTAATAAACATGCATCTTTTATTTATTGCAAATAGTTGAAAAAACTTACTTCATTAATGTATTTTTACCCTAAAGCTTTCTTGAATGTCCAAATAATTTCCCAATTGCATCTCAAAATTAAACCCTTTAGTTTTCATCTCTATACCCCAGGGCTTTACTGCACAACACAACATATTTTAATATGGTTAAATGCTACTGATGTTGCAAAATGTTATTCCTTATTGAAAATGGTCATTAATATCACTTCATACCTCAGAGAGTATGGTAGTAATTTGGCAATAAAACACACTATTATCATCGTCTTCTAATAACCTGAAAGTGTTGTAACCCTAGGGCCCTAAATGTGTTATGGAATATTATTAGAACAAGCACATTCTGGTCATTATTTAGATGGGAACATTTCCCATGTCTCTCATACCTCATTCAGTAATTGCACACTCCTGCTATAATTAAATCTGCCCATTTTAAATTGTCCATAATATTCTGAGGTTCATTTTCTGGTCCTGTGGGACACATCATTGACTCCATTTTGGGAACAACATACTTTTTAATGATGTATTTTAAATTGTTTATTTTTATTTAAGTGACTGTTAGAATAATAACATGAAACATCCTGAATTAGATAAAACAGTTAAAAGTGGGGGAAATTAAAAAAGCAGCAGCAGCAGCTTCCTAAATATATAAAACAAGAGTGAAATACTTCTTCGTCCTTGAAGAGACTTTACCTACTTGTCCAGCACTAAATTCCCCAGTCTTCCAGGGGAAAATACTGCTTTGAGATGAGCAGCATTTACTGGAGACAGTCAGGTTCACAGGAATATAAATGCTACCTCCAAGGCGTGGCAGGAGCCCCCCATCAGAGCCACATGCACACAGCAGCCACACATTCCACTGCCTTCAATTCAGACTGAGATTTCTCATATAGCAAAAAAAAACTGAGTGAAGGGCTTAAATTAAGAAAAGCCCAAGGCTGTAATGCAGTGTATTTAAACAGCAAAATAACCACATTCAAGTGTAAACTGTTCACTGTGGATAAATTTTGAAAATGTGTATATTTGAAAGTGGATTTGTTGCAAAATTGATGAAAATTAGTGCAAAACTGATGTCATTTCACAGAATTAAGAGCAGCAGCTGCATGCTCTGGTGAGCCCATGAGGCATCTCTGTCCTGCCCTGCCAGAGCTTGGACAAGAGCATCAAAGGAAAGCTCGCTGCTGCCACGTCTCAGCTGAAAGCAAGCGTTAAGCCATTTTCCCCACATCTAAATAAACCTTCACACACAAATCTCATAAGGGCTCTCCACTGGATTTTGTGCACAAATAAACTGCAAAACTTGTGCACACCAGGCAAATTGTGGGAAACCCACAAGCAAACTGTATCCAGCCAAAACTAACAAGTGAGCCAGCTCGTCCACTCAGCACCCTCAGCTGAACTGTGCAGCATGAGCCAGGGGTACACCACACCAGAAAATCAAAACGCCTCAAGAATGGCACCTGGGTGCACTATCTGTTGTGACAACATAAGGAAAAAAAAGTGTGCTTATATTTAGAAAAATAATAACACTTAAAGCATATTCCAAGGCCATGTGAAATACACACAAGCCTGCATGGTGTATAAATCTGTGTCACATATAAAATGCTGTAAGAAATAAAGAACTAGAAAGTAGACCCCATAATCAAGAAGTATTGTGCTTAATTGAACTGAAATGGGAAATTAATGCTTATGCCTCTCAACAAGAAACTCTGGTGTTTTAAAATGCACAGAAAGATCCAGCAGAAATATTTTGCAATACATTCCTGCTACATTGTAGATAACAAAAAACATTTCAGGGCTCAAATAAACTAGTAAGAGAATGAAGGACTTCTTCAGCTACCTGTCAGTAACAAGAAAGCAAAAGCATCCAAGAGCCAAAACTTAAGGATAAAAGGGGTATCAAATTACTGACAGGGACAGCTTTAAACATCTGAGAAGCTAACCTCACACAAACAGGAACTGCTGTATTTAAACCATATTAAAGCATCATGAAGGCGACTGCAGTCATGCACTCAAAAGTCCCTATACTTGTGGCATTTTCCCTACATTGTTAATATTTTGCATTCTCATTTACAGATGGTCCTAGATATCCACTTAAAAAACCTCGGTTCCAGAGTTACTGAGTTACAGAGAGCCTATATCTTTATGTTTACACACAGGTGCATCTACAAAAGTTGGACAAAAAGAAGTCCCCAAATACAACATTTACACAAAGACCAGAATATGTCATTCTCTCTCTTATGTGCTACTCTACAGTTGCAGGAGGAAGTTCTTTGTCATACCACCATGCTCTCAGTTATTTATTTAGACAGTTTTACAGATCTGCAGCTCTATTGGTTTGGATCAAGTACAGTGTAAGTGTTGGAATTCAAGAAATAAACTTCCACTTGACACCAGTCACGCTTCTGGTACCGTGCTGTTCTGCTGACAACTAATTTAGAAATTAAGCAGTATTTTTAGTTTTTAAACTGTCTGATTAAGGAGATAAACATGTTATGAAATTACTTTTGCAATTATACTGTTATCACCCCATATCTGAATTAGTAGTGTCTGTCCTGCAAAAATTATAAAAATTCTAATTATTTTTTTCTTAATTTCAGATTCAAAACAGATTCATATATCTGATATGTCTCCAAGAGTTGGAATAAGTGAAGAAATAGAAAGAAGCAATTCAGAAATTAATAAAGGAAAATGTCTAGGAGTCCACGAATCAAGAAGGCCAAAGAGCTGTATGCTGTAACACCTTCCTCAAGAGAAAAGAGAACTCTGAATTTTCAAGCAATGACAAGATTTCCATAGCTTAGATCATACTATAATATAAAAGCTTGTAGCATTATGAGTTCCTTTTACAAAAGATAATCATATTTAAATCCTTTAAGACAAAACAGATACACTAGTATTATAAATTAGCTGGCCAGATTCTCCCTAAACAGTTTTTAAATATAACAAAGATTCCCAAACACCTAGAAAAAAATTATGAAATAGTCAAAATCATTTGTTGACATTTGCAATACACTTTTTGTTGTCTATTGAACAAACACTAAAAAATGTATACCGTAAAACTGCACCTATGGTTATTTTATCCATCTTCATATACAGTGACCTACATGTCTCTGAAGAAGTTACAGATTTTGCAACATTTTAATACAAAGTTAAAAAAAACAGCTTTGTAAAGCTATTTTCATATCTTTGATATATTTAACATATACTAACTTTCATCAATGCAAAATGAAGACCAGCTCCTCCACAACAAGGTCTTCAAAAAAACCTGTATCTCACTAAAAGACATAGAGGTAGAAATACTGCCTCATCTACCTCTCTGCATAATAGCAAAAAAACCCTATATAACAATTTTTAATTTTTCATAAAATTATTTGAAAACTTAATAAAAACTAACAATTGCCCATCCTTTTGTGAGGGAAAAAAATAAAAATAAAAACCCGCACAGAAAAAGCCCCTGAGTGTAATTAAACAGATTGAACACAAGAGGTAGCTCGTGTCTCCGTGTTCCTCATTCGACTAAAGAACAGGAAAGAGAACGGAAAGGCAAATACAGCTTCCACAATGAAAGATGTGTTTTTAAAAGCAAGATGGACAAAAGGATTTTTCTGGGCTCAAAGAATTCACAGAGAGCAATGAGTGGGCTATTCTGGGTGTACCTCTGTGGAAAGCACCCTATTCACTCTGAGTCATTCCATAGCAAAGCCCTGAGTCCACAGAGGAGAGCTCATTTTCATCCAGGCTCTGCTTTTTTTCCCCACTGACAAGGAATGCCATCTGCTTCACATATAACCCCAGTATTTTCTTGAGGATCATTAAACTTACCCTAATTGTAGGCCCTTTTTTGTATGGTAAATACACCTTCTTGAAAACACAATGATATTGATACTGAAGATGTAATTATAAATGCACAAGTTTCATATCAGTTTTCAAATATGTTAATTAAAATATATGGCAGAATCGCAGGGAAAAAATCGGCTAAAAGGAGTGTGATGTGTGCAAAATTATGAAGTAGACTACAATTATTACCTCTTCTTGATAAATATGTTTAAGAAATTAATGCTTCTCAACACTGCACATCTAATCACTTTAATCATCTTTTAATACAATGAACAAATCCATCAAAATCTACAGAGATTCTCTCACTGTTAGGTTTCTAAAAGTGCACACCAGGAACTTGCAAATGTTTTGTAATGACAATAATTAGGCAGCTGGACACAATACCCTGTACCTGTCTGTGGCTCACTCTCAAATAGTTTCTCCCGCTAATTACACACGTGCTGAGAACCAAAAGAGAATATTCATTATGGACAACTCCGGGATGCAGAATTCTGAGCCGGGTGGAGGAGCTCCTTGGTCCTGACTGCTGCACCTCCCTGGCAGTGGCACACTCAGGTGTCAAACCAGACCAGTAGTGAGAGCACCAAGCTTATGCTCACCTGCCTACAGTAATTATGCTTCAAAAAAGGGACCTTTTATAAAGACCTTTATACAATTTGTACACATTACCTATTATTTAAATCCCAAAGGATCAGAAAATAATGGTCAGGAGCTTTCTAAAGTCACATTTTGTCTTTTGCAAAAATACTACAGGTACAGTTCTGTACTCAACCAAGATAGAGTTGCAGGTGAATTTTAAGCAAGTAACCTCCCACAGTAGGATTGAAGCTGTCTCTACTCAAGTTAGATGCAACATCTCCTGTGTGTGTACACCGACACAGACAAGCACACAAATAAATTTCAGATTAGGATCTGTTCTTCAGGGTAGCATCCTTAGGGATGATATGCCCCTGCAATGGCAAGATCCCATTTTTAGCCAACATTCTTCAAATATATGAATGCACTCAGCATGAAAGATCAAATTAGGACCTACCGGTTAACCTTTATAACAAAAACAATGCAAAGAACCATGTAGAACTCTTCACTTTGAATAAAAGCCGTTTTTATCAACAATAGATTTCCTATGGGATAAATGGAGTGAGGGAAATTTTGCCAACTGCTCCAGTAATGTGCAATATTCAGTGCCATAGCAAATCACATCTCACTGTCATCTCAGTATCCAGTTCCCACTCAGAATCTTTAAGTAACAGATCTGAAAGCACTTAATGTTTTATGCTGGAAAGCTATCTACACAAAAATATTTAATGCACGGTATGCAGTGAAGACCACATATGATCTCTACAGTATAAAATTTACCAAAGCAGAAGAAACTATAGATACATAGATACAGATATGTATATTCCCTGAAATGGGCAAATACTAAAACACTGAAGGAAAAAGATTATACACTATAAGTGTATATTTGAGATAAAAATCCCCATACCACTTAACTTTGCACCATGTTCTTGAGAAACAGATAAATGCAGCTAAAAACTATACTAGTTCCCAATGTTTACTGAAAACAAAAATAAGGATACTGTGACCTTAGTTTCTATCCTGATTTACTTTCAGGGCTCATTAACGTCACATAAAAATTTACCATAATTAAAATTTTAAAGGGGAAAGAATATTATAAACTATTATCCGTTTCATAATTTGTAAATCTATTATAGTCTACGTTTCTTTTTTCATGTACCCATTTCAGGTGCTGTTGGAAACATCTGAAGCAATGATTCATTCAAAAAAAATTTTATTTAAATAACTTGAGTAGCCTTAGTGAAATATTTAACTTAAGCAGCTCAACACACTTAAGTTTCAACACAGCTGTAGCTGCTCAATGGAAAATACAATTTTCCCAGTTTAATTAATTGAATGTACAGTACCTGTGACAGTGCTGGCACTACCTGTGTGAACTGCTAGACTGCTAACAGGGAGAAGCAGGTAATTCACCTAATGTTCTTACCCACCTAACATCCTTAAATGCTGATGTTTATTTGACAAGACAAACCAGAGGAATCCAATCCTGGAACACATAGAGGCTCAAGCACTAAAGGAGATTAAATATCAACTAGGTCAGCTGGATGCCATTTCATTTTGGCCTGATCTCAAGTAAAACAGAACACAGGTAACCTGACTGGAAAGCCAACAGGGAAGGCCCAGAGCAACAGGAGCCCTTAGCCAGGACCTGCCTCAACCCCCCCTTAATTGCACGTTGCTAATGAAAACTGCTTTATTCCATGCCTCAGTTCTGCATGGACTCCTTGGGCTCCTCTGCCACCAGGGGCAAACGGGAACAAGAGATGGCCAAGATGGTCGAGGCTGGACTCACTACCAGAGAGGGGTGTGAGAGAGAACCAGACACAGATAACAAGCATGCTCCCACAATTAAATCATTTCTGAGAAACAGCTTCACAGCACTGGGTAAGATGTCTGGAGTCTGTCAAAGTCAAGGGATTTGGGCATTTAGGCACCCAAGACACTTCTTTAAATTGGAGCTTTGACAGCATCTGGACACAAAGCTTTTGCAGAAGCTGACTTTAGCTCCACTCGCTAATCTGCTTATGCTCCCCTGGTGGCTGATAACCAGAGAGTGGCTCCACCAGAGCACAGGGGCGCCAAACTACAGCTGCTTCTCCAGCAGGATTCAGATGCAAAACCGGCCACCCAAAAACAAGGAGAGGAGCCTCACACCAGTCACTGTCACATTTCAGGGAGGGACATCACACACTGACATGTTACCGTCACATTTGTGAATATCTGATCAAGGCAAACATATCTGAAAATATTGTAATATAATTACTAATATTAATAATTGTTTTGAATACTACAAATTAGACATATTACAAATCATAAAATCACAGAATATTAAGGGGTTTGAATGGATCTTAAAGATCATCTAATCCCAACTCACCCCGCCATTTGCAGAGACACTTCTCACTATGTCAGATTGCTCAAGGCATTACCCAACCTGGCTTTAAAAACTGCCAGGGTTGGGGCAAAAATACTGGGTTTTAAATAGGCAGCAAGGACAGGGAGGTACTTCTTATTGGGTCATGAATCCACTTACTCCAATATAATTGCCTAGACTACTTCAGATCTTTCTCAGTTTTAAAAAAAGGAAACTGAATTACTGTAGTCTTCTTTTATTATTTACTTAGACCTCACTATAAATATCCTAGATGAAGAATCCCTCTATCACATTATGGACAGAATACAAACAAAGGCTCATATTTACACTCACTGAATCCATTTCCATGCTGCTACATCACTACATGGTAGAAATATCTCTCCATCTTATCAATAACTATTACAATGTAGTACAAGTAGGAAAAAAAATCCCATTAAAATAGCTATTAAAAAATCCACACCACTGTAAATATCACTATAAATTTAAAAGTACTATATAAACTAGTCACTTAATGAAAATGTGATGAATATCATTCTATACTGTAAATCCACAGACAAATAACATCTTTACTTGAGCATGCAAAATACCTGGCTATAGCCAGATCAGCACTACAATCTTAGAAAAGTAGAAAGATTTATGTTTTTAAAAAATAAACTTATAATTTACAGATTCATCTATTGATGCCAATACAGAAAGCTAAATATATCTAAAGTATCATTAACAAATATTTTTTTTCCTACAGAAAACCTGTACGAAGAAGTTACCATTACAAATCATTAAATGTTGTGATGTAAATAGAAAAAAAATTACACCACCCTCTGCTATGGATGACAGAGATATTTTTGTTGTTATAAACTATAAGCATAAGACATCTGTCCTTAGTTCCAACAGCTATCTCAAAGCTCATTACTTTGGATATGAACTTGAAAAGGGGAGAAATAACCCCCACAAATCCACATTTAACTGAACTAATTTCATCTATCATTATAATACCGATCACACAGTCTTCTGATCACCAGACATGAAGACTGTGACAGATGCCTTCTCTACCACTCCAAACAGTTTAGGATCATCCCTCAGTGTTGCCATCTCTTGCTTCCCTCCACAGCTCAATTATAGTTCTGTCTAAGAGCACAAGTCTCAGTCACCTCTGAAAAAGATGCTGGTGACCTTCTACTGTTGGCAATAAAATCTTGATGTTTACCCTTCCACTTTATTTCCTACCTTTTTTTTTTTTCAGTAGCTATAGACCAACTTTTCCTTTATTCCATGGCTATTAAGTCTTTAGAGCTTTTGGGGACAGAACTTATCAAACACCTTTCAGAAATGCAAGTGAGAAATACCATATAGATCATCCTAATTCCACCAGAGTAACCCAAACAGATTTATGAAATATGACTAATACTAACAAACATATGAGTTAGAAAACACATTGACCCTCCCCACAAGATCAGATTCATTAAAACATCAGGATGTAAGAAGAACAACCAATTGCAAAGTCTTCCTTCATGTTTGTTCCTTTGTCAATTCAGAATCCACTCCTGCTTACAAGCAGTTGTATAACAAAATCCGAGCTGGCTGTGCCACATTCCTTCTCCTCATTACCAAGGTGTACCATAACAACAATTTCTCCAAAACAGCCTTGCCCAAAGTCACACAGGATGATTGTGACAGAGTCAAAACCCAGCCAGCTACAGGAGGAGTGGAAGATCAGTTTTTTCCCAGAGGTCATCCAGTTGTTCCGCTGACTTCCAGAAGGGAAATCTGTCTATCCTCCCTTCTTCCACAGTTAGATCACTGGGATTTCTATGTATTCTGTTCATATACTCTATTGGAACGCTCTTTTTTAAAATCTGGAGACCTCCTACTTTCTTTCACCATCTATCATCTTAAAAGTTTTCGTTTAAAAAAAAATACAGGTCCTGTCTTAATTCCATCTACAATGAAGCTCTTTGCCATGTCATTAATTCACTCCTTCCAAACTTTTCCTATTAAATTAATTCACTGTGTTACAGATGTTGCTATTGATTTATCCACTGAAGTAAACACATAATGAAGCAGAAAGTAAAACCAACAAAAAAAAAAATTATTGCTTTTTTTCTCTTATTAATTTTGTCATGGCTCCAAGAATAATTCCCTCAACAGCAACAAAAAGCCATATGCTTTTCCACTTCAGTCACTCTGTAAAACCAGCTTTCTAGCAGTAGAATTAAGAAAATAAGTAGTGATGACAAGAAACTTGGAAAAAAAATACAGAAAGAATAAGTTACTTAAAAATTCAGGCTGCATTTTAGAAATTAATATATCTAGAATTTTTTTAAAGGGACAATTTTCTTCAGATTATGATTCTTATGGTACAATTTTAGGATTATAACAGAGAAACTTGAATCAAAATCAGTAAGCCCAAAGGTATTTTTGTGTTTGATCAAAGCATGAGATACAGCTGCTACACTTTATGAGTCCAACCCAAATGCTGATCTAAACAATATGAGCAAAGACAAGCTAGGTTCAAATTTGCAACACGTTTTCAATTTCAGGGTATGAGAATCATGAAGTGTTTACTAAAATGCAGCAGAAGATTAATGTGTTAATCTCTGCAAGTTACCAAAACATAAATTCACTGAATGCATCAATAACTACCTATCAACTTCTGGAGTGATTTAAAAAGAGCCTATCTGTGCTCCATATCATCAAGCTGTTACATTTGGAAATTATTAAGAACAGGTAAGAGCAGTTTCAAGTATTTCTTTAACCTGGATTCAATATCCATACAGTATCTAGGAGGTCCTATGGAAATCTGAAGAAAATACTGCCATTTCCATAAGATGGATGCAATACATTCAGAGGGGCTAATCAGGCACTTTACTTCCCAATAAAAGTAAAGTTAGTATACACATAATAGCCCAATTTTAAATTACTATTTTGGCAAATGAAAATACAGTTGCTTTTTTGAAGCCATAAAAAGGAAGGGGGTGGGGTGTACATCAAGATGGTTATTCAGATCTTTGCACCAGCAAGCATCATACACCAGCTCCATAACACCTTTACAGAACAATCCTTCACAATATTAGCAAATACCCTCACTCTTCTGCATTTGATGGCCACTCAGAAGACTGAGAATGGGAACTAAGAGAATAGAGCCAAGAGGCAGAGGGCTAGACAAAAATGCCCTGAAGACCTATCCTGCTTGGGTTGGATCCTGCTGCCTACAGTCACAAACCTTTAACTTGCAAGCTAGTTAAGCAAGCATGGCTCTATATCCAAAGATTTATATCGTTTACTACAGAGTTTATTTGCTTACTAAACCACCACTTTATCACTTGGAAGGACTAAAGTCTTACGTTTTTACTAATTAGTAGATGTCAGCTATTATTCTTTTAAGATGCATAATAGGGGGAAAAAAGTTTAATTCCCTGTTCTGTAATCCACATGTAGCTCAGGTGCCTAAATACTGACTCCAAGACATTAGGCCAAAGGCAGTGCTCAAGTTTAGTTCATTTGCATCTGAGTTAAGTGTCTGTATTCAGCCCACCTAACTTCTGATGGAGCATGGAAGGAGGAAGAAAAATGAATTCATTACATTTCAGTAACTGAACATATTTTTACACGTACAGAACTGAAGCTCAGTGAACTGTTTTGTAGCAGCAAGCATCAACATTTGTAATAATTCAGGAAATCGTTGTCATTTTAAGAAGACAAACTATTACACCACTGCTCTGCATCTGTTTCCCCAATGCAAATCTGTCCATAGCTGTGAGCAAGCGTCAGTGCCAATGCTCCATAGCTTGTCTGTGGAGCAAACAGGTGCAGGAGCTGATAGGGAAGAGTTGGGAGTCTCAGTCTGCATCTGCAACGCTGGTATTGTGCCTGAACAATGTCACAAAGTGAAAAAAACACTGCCCAGTGTCATTCATCAAAGCACTATGATGGGTGTCAAGAAAAGAAATATGTTCTCTGCTGTCAACTTGTTTTAATGAAAATTCATTGCAATATTTAAAAAGTTTTCAAAGCTGACTTCTATTTCTGACAGCTGACAGATTTATGAAAGCTATTTTTGATGAAAAATGAGCAACAAGATTAACAATATTCAAAACAAAGAAATCAATGTACTCTGCCTGAACATGCCAAAGTACTAATAGAGGAAGAGAAACTAACTCAGTAAAGCAGGGATTGTAGAAGAGAACCTAAGGCAGTTTAATAGCAACGTTTAAAGTTTACAATATTTTAAAAATTGGAACAGCCCTTAATGAACAAATTGACTTCAAGTGTGACAGACTGTGGAACACTGTGGTTCTCTCAAGCACAAAACTTCATGTTTGACCTTGCTCACAATAAAACCAGAATGAAAGCAATGAAAGACAAATGGTACAAATTATTGCCACCTCAGTTTTCTTGCGTTTTCTTTTCAGGAAACAATTCTGTGGAACTTCTTCGGTTTTCTGAGGTTTTTGAAGTTTTCCTTTTGTGGCTTTTTTTTTTTTTTTTAAAGGAATTAGCAAATGAAGTCGAAAACTACATTACGAAAACATTCCATAATTCATTTTAAACATGATCAGCACAGGAACAATTAAAGTGTTTTTAAGTGTATAGTAACCTTTCTAACCATCTCTTTAATATGTACAGCATACAGCAGATCTAAGTTCAAGAGGCTGTGTAAATTTTTTTTCTGACCAGTAGGAATAAGTATAACCACCATCCTGTTCTGCACTACTTCTTTCCAACTTTTGGTCATGAATTCTACCCTATGCTTTGGAAACCACTTGAGGAAAGATTTTTGAAACCATTCCCATTCCTACTAAAGTTCTGGCTCTACTTGAATATAAAAACAAGAGGAGATAAAAGCCATTGGTGCAGGAGGAAAGCTGCCATATTTGCTATCCTGGAAACATAACTCACACAACTGGAGTGCTGCAAGGGTTGGCTGTAAACTCTTCAGAAGGGACAGGCAAGGAAGGAGAAGTCAGGTAGCCCTATATATGTTAGGAACAGCTTTGATTGCTTAGACCTAAATGATGGTGATGCTAGAGCTGAGTGTTTATGAGGAAGAATCAGGGAGAAGGCCAACAGGGCAGATATCCTGGTGGGAATGTGTCACAGACCACCTAACCAGGATGAAGTTGTAGAGGAAATATTTTATAAGCAGTTGACAGAAGACTCACAGTTGCTGGCCCTTGTTCTCATGCAAGATTTCAACTTACCAGATGTCTTCTCGAAATACAGCAGAGAAATTGTCCAGGAGCCACCTGCAGTTTATGGAAGGTGACCTCCCTGACACAGCTGGTCCGGAAGTCACCTAGGGAAGGGAAGGTGCCTGTTGGTCCTGTTGTCTGTAAACAGAGACGGACTGATGGGTGATGTGATGGTTGGAGGCAGTCCTGGGCACAAAATTATATATATTTCAATTCTTGAAGAAGTATGAAAGAGGCAGAACTGCCATAGGCAGCAGAACTGTCACCTTGGACTTCCAGAGGGCAGACTTTGGCATGTTTAAGAGCCTGGGTGACAGATTCCCTTAGGAAGCAGTATTGAAGGACAAAGGAGTCCAGGAAGGCTGGACATTCTTCAAGGAGGAAACTATAAAGGCACAGGAGCAGGATGGCCCCACATGCTGAAAGATAAGTCACTGGGGAGAAAGATGGGCCTGACTGAACAGAGAGCTTTGGCTGGAACTCAGGGAAAAAAGGAGAGCTTATGACCTTTGGAAGACAAGACAGGTCACTCAGGAGGACTACAAGGATGTTGTGAGGTTATGCAGCGAGAAAATTTGAAGGACCAAAGCCCAACTAGAACTTAAATCTGGCTATTGCTATGAAAGACAATAAAAGTGTTTCTATAAATACATTAGCAACAAAATGAAGGCTAAGGAGAATCTCCATTCCTTACTGTATGCAGAGGAAAGCATAGTGACAAAGGATGAGGAAAAGGCAAATGTACTTAATGACTTCTTTGCCCAAATCTTATATTGAAGAGCAGTTCTACAGGTACCCAGTCCCTGAGCTGGAAGACAGGGATGAGGAGGAGAATGGAACCACCATAATCCAAAGGAAGCAACCTGCTACACCACTTGGACACACTCAAGTCTACAGGGTCAGATGGGATCCACCCGGGGGTACCGAGGGAGCTGGGGGAGGTGCTCAGTGAGCCCTTTTCCATCATTCATTAGCACCCATGGCTAACCAGGGAGGTCTCAGGTGACTGGAAGCTGGCAAATGTGGTGCCCATCTACAAGAAAAGAGGCAGGAAGATCCAGGAAACTACAGGCCAGTCAGCCTGACCTCAGAGCTGGGAAAAGTCATGGAGCAGGTGATCTTGAGTGCCATTACACAGCACATACAGGACAACCAGGGAATCAGGCCCAGCCAGCACTGGCTTATGAAAAGCAGGTACTGCTTGACCAACTTGATCTCATTCTATGACAAGGTGACCACTTACTGCATGAGGGAAAGGCTGTGGATGTGTCTGCCTAGATTTTACTAAAGCCTTTGACACCATTTTCCACAGCATTCTCTTGGAGAAACTGCCTGTTCATGGCTTGGACTGGCATGCTCCGTGTTGAGTAAAAAACTGCCTGAATAGCAAGGCCCAGACCCAATAGTGTTAAATGGAGTTACATCCAGCTGGCAGCCAGTAACCAGTGGTGCTCCCCAGGGCTCAGTATTATCTCTATTACCTGTTTAATATTGCTGTCAATGATCTGGATGAGGAGATTGAGGGCACATTCAATCTGTTTGCAGAGAACACAAAGCTGTTGGGCAGGAGGGCTCTGCAGAGGGATCTGGACAGTCTGGATCAGTGAACTGAGGCCAGTGGTCTGAGGTTCAACAAGGCCAAGTGCAGAACACTACGACTGGGGCACAACAACCCCTGCAACTCTCCAGGCTGGGGGAAGAGTGGCTGGAAAGCTGCCTGGAGGAAACGGGGTGCTGAATATGAGCCAGCCTGTGCCCAGGTGGTCAAGAAGGCCAATGACATCCTGGCTTGGAGCAACAATAGTGTGGCCAGCAGGACCAGGGCAGGGATTGTGCCCCTGTACTCAGCATTGGTGAATCTTGAGTCCTGTTTCCACTTCTGCCCACCACAAGAAGGACATTGAGGTGCTGGAGCATGTCCAGAGAGAGGCAACAGAGCTGGGAAAAGGTCTGGAGCATAAGTCTTAGGAGGAGCAGATGAGGGAGCTGTCTCTTTCCCCACTAAGAAGTGCTAGAACAGAAGGAAATGGCCTCAAGCTGGGCCAGAGGAGCTTTAGATTGGATCTTTCTTTACAGAAAGGGTTATCAAGGATGAGAACAGGCTGCCCAGAGGAATGATTATGTCACCATCCCTGGAGGTACTTAAAAGACGTGTGTATGTGGCACTTAGGGACACAGTTTTGTGGTGGCTTTGGCAGTGCTAGGTTAACAGCTGGACTGATGATCTTACAGGCTTCTTTCAACCTAAAGGATGCTTTGATTCTATGATTCTAAATCTGTAATGCACTATTTTTGTTTTTTGTTTTTTTTATTTGTCATTTCTTAACTACATCTAATTCATCTGAAAGGTAATTTTCCTAAGATTGACAAGGAAACTACAATCTTGATTTTTCAGTTTTAAACTTAGACCACATGAGACATCTCACTATTTCTGACCCTACTGAAAACTAAAGTAATAAAGCATGTGGGAGAAAAGAGAAAATTAAAACAACATCGATTTTTCACAAAGAAAGTACCCTAGAAGAAAAGCCGTCAGTCACAGATGACAAAAAGCCAGTTACAGCAGAAGTGTGAAATGTGAGCATCACTCTCTCACTACTTTCTATTTATTTTAAATAACAGATGAACAGTCATTAATATTTACTGTATTTCAGATTAGTCAGATAACACAATATTCAGCCTGAAGTCAGATTAGGCAGCAGCTGGTTAGATGGATGTCATCTGTCAGGGGGCTGTTCTTCTAAAAGCCACTAATACTGTCAGTGAAAATTACAGTCTACAAATCAAAAGAATGTAGGTTTTTGAACTGAAACACATATGAAATCAGACAGTTCCCACTGGATTTTCCCCATGTACTATTACCTCCATGATCAATTCACACTTCAAGAGACAGAAATTGCTGAGAAAGCAAAACATTGCTTGCTTTCTATCTGAAAAGTATACTTTGAGCCAGGGGACATATTTTTAGATAATTAAAAATAATTTTCTTTCCTTTTTGTCAAGAAATATTAAAATCAACCTGCCATAAAGCAAAAAGTTCACTCACTCTTGTACAGGACAACGGGGGGCAAAACTTTGTTGCTATTACAAAACTGACAACTTGGAACAACTGACAACTGACATCTTGGAAATGAGATAAAATCCTTCTCCATTAGTAAATTCTGTAACATTAAAATTCAACAACTTCTAATAGTATTAAAATGAAAACAAAGACCATTCAACTCAGAACTTCAGTGACTGTTCAAAATTCATGTCAAAATATTGCTTATACAGCACAAAAAACTCCCACAAGTTCTATACCATGCAAGAATCATCATTCCACAAAAACAGCGGCATAGCACTTAAAATGTACTTTTTTTAAGTACTGAAGGGCACTAAACCCCTAATTTTCTGTTTCTGCTAAAGTGCTGAGAATATGAGCATTTTGAAATGGAGTGTTACGATACTTATATCCAGAAATCATTTTTCTTTTTTTTTCTCCTATCTAGTTTGTATTTGGCAGGCTTTTCCCACCTTAACTGGAACAAAATGGCTAAACCTAAAATGGTATTACCGCAGCTGACAACAGTGTCTTTTGAAATCATCATCCCCATTTTGAGGATATGATGCTGCACAATAAGCAGCAAAAAAAATGCATGCATGCTGCTTTCTTGCTAATCAGGGAATGCCATCAAGAATTTTAAATTAATAATCAGTGTGCAGCAGTGCTGGCTGGGTGCCAGCAGGATGCTGAGTGTGTACAGAAGGGTGGGCAGACTCCTACTGGGCAGCACTTGGAAAGCGAGGCAGGGGTGTACCCTCGTGGTGAAGACCAGGCTGTGACAGCACTGAGTGTAGCTGGAACATCCTGTGACAGCCACCAGCACAGTCAAGGCTGGACCACAGGACCTGCAAAGAGATGCCAAGAAAGCTGGGCTTAATCAGTTTAAAGAGGAGGCTAAAAGAGAAGATTGTTGCTGTCATCTGTGACCTAATGGGAGGGAAGCAAGAAAACAGAGCTGGGATCTTCTCAGAGGTGACCCAGAAGCAGGAGATGCAAGTCACATTAATTACAACACCAGGAAGTCAGATGAGGCTTTGGAAACAAATTTTTCACCTTGTCAGCAAACACTGAAACAGGTGCACAGAGAGGCTGTGCAATCTGCAGCCTTGGAGATGCTCAGATCCAGATCTGCAGCGAGGGGTTGGACTTGATGCTTCCAGAGGTTCCTTCCAGCCTCAACCGTCCTATAGCTCTGTGACTGTTTTGTTTCTTACTCTCCCCAGTGCCTACATTTCAACAGCAGATCAAAATAATTCAGCCAGGCTGGGTGAGTATTTCCAGCTG
Source organism: Rhabdornis inornatus (assembly GCA_013397075.1). Classification (NCBI taxonomy): domain Eukaryota; kingdom Metazoa; phylum Chordata; class Aves; order Passeriformes; family Rhabdornithidae; genus Rhabdornis; species Rhabdornis inornatus. Next base: position 381,505 of record VWZS01000915.1, on the reverse strand, counting down.
TGAGAAGTTTGGTGAAAACATGCAGAACCTACCAGCTCAGCACACTGCATTCAGCCCAATTAAATCTCGTCTTCTGCGGGTCACCACCAGTCCTTTGTGGGCACAAGCAAGAACAAGGACCTGCCTTCCCTTGCCCCTCCTTCCCTCTCAGCATTGGGTAATGTCATGCACTGCCAAATGGAATGGTTTTGCTCCCTTGGCTAGCAGGGCTGGACCCCTGAATGCCTTTTTCACCCAGCTTTGCTAAAGGGAGACTCATTCTCTCCTGTAATATCCAGAGCTCTGCTGACAGCAAAGCTGCTCCCAGCATCCAGACTGCTCCTTGCAGCAGAGACCATTGTATTACCCCTTCTCCTATGACCTGTCCTTTTTTTCTGGCAGAATTCTCAGCACACCGACCCCACTCATCACAACCAACAGTTCCCAGTGCTAAAGCTAGGGAGAGATGGGAAGGTGGGAGGTCACACTCACCTGCAGCACCATCACAGTCTTAGATCAGCTAAAATCTGCCACAAAGCCACACTTCTAGGAACCAAAAAGTGTGGTTGATAATGTCAGCTCTTACATGAGTTATAACAACAATTACTCAAACAGAATTTAAAATAATAGCTCAATTTAGATCAGATGAACCTCTAAACTGTCAAAATAAAGCCTAATATTTTGCTTGCATTAAAGAAATCACCAATTAAATTTGAAAACCTCCTGGCAACATGCTGTTATTTTAACACCACAACAAAATATTTCTTGAGATGGTATGACTGTATGTTACACCATAACTTCCAGGACAAGGCACCAAGAGAAGGAACCCACAACTCTGGAGGAGGACAACTTCTCCCTTAGTGCATTGGAAATCAGGAGCAAGGAGGGCACTAACCAACACCACCACAGCAAATGCCATCAAGGCACCATGATTTACACTGCTGTAGGGAGCACTCCAACACACACATCTACCACAATGTCCACGAACAAGCCTCAGTAAGAAAAGGAAAACATGAATTCAAGACTCACAATGGCCAAACCTCTCACTATCATTCCACTCTGCCTCGATTTTACTCTGTTTAACTGAAGGTGAGTTACTACTTCACCAGCTACAACCCACCTCACCCTGCTGCGACCACAGTTTTAATAATAATAGCTAACCACTATGGTTAACAGCATGCCAGGCTCCACAGGGAATGAGTTTTGCTTGGCCAACTTTCTACTAACAGTCCAGCTGTCAGAGGAACCTACACACTCTTATCTCCCAGCACTCTGTTACACATATCACATGCTTTTCCTCTTTACATGCTTGTCTGGTTTCATTTCTAAATAAATAGGATCAGATTTTTCACAACAAATCCTCAGGCTCACACTTAAAGCTGATTTCCTTCTCCCCAGAGAAGGCATTCGAGATACCCCAGAGAATTCAAAACAAACTCTTGCAAAAGACAGGAAGAAAATCACTAGATGAAAAGTAATGACAGATCATGGTTTTCAAAAATAACATCTGAAAATTAAATGAGATTACTGCTTAGTTATCTTAAGTGATTACAAATAATTTGCTCATAGCTGGTGCTATGGCTTTTTGCTTACCAGATCTGTCACACACCAATAGTCCTGATCCTGGCATGTCTACTACATATTGATGTGAAAAACCATTACCCTTTTGGGCAACCCTCTTCCCTCATATCCCCAGCCTTCTCAGTGCCATTTTTTCCACTCAGTGTTTCTTTCTAATAGGACAGCAGGAATTGTAACTCATAGGCCTTTGCCTGCTCTCAGATGCTCATGACAAGGGATCTGGAACACTCCTATTAACTGAGTCATATTTAAACACAGGGATTGGAAGATTTTCCAACAATACCCTCTTTGTATGTATTGTTCCACATCTGGGATAGCGGGCAGTGAACCCTACATGGTTCAGGATTTATAGAACTTAAAAGAAAAGAGAAAAAAAGTTTGTCATCTCAATTCTGTAGCACTCCATGGAAGAAAAATAGGAATATTAGTGAATAAGCCACAAATCTGCAGTCTATGCAAGCCTTGTATGAGCATGGAACTTTGCCAGGTTCCAAAATGCTGTATGCAACGCATAAGTAGTTATCAGGAAAACAGCTTCAGATCTTAATTAATCCACTGAGGCTCCAGCCCATGTCCCAGTAATCAGTCAGATGGTGATGACAAAGAGAAATAAGACTTGATAGGCTCTCACAAAACAGCTAAAAATAAAACTGGATCTGTTTTTTATGTTCCCCTGCACATAAGGATTTTGCTCTAAAATTTTTACTTATGTATAGTTTATACTTCATGAAAGTGACTTTGTTCTTCATTCAAAAGACAACAAGAGGCAACCATTTCTCCTAAAACTATCAAATATTTTATACATTATGTTGCATAATACTTCTACACCTAAGAAGACCAGCCTACATATTTCTGGAATGTGATTCCTATCCAGATCAATCAATATGACAATAGCAGCAGCCAGTGAATGTAATACCATCAGATTTTCTACCTCAGAACAGATAGACCTAGGGAAAACAACAGAATAGAAGAGTGATCTGTACTAATAAGTAATTTGATGGGAAGATTATCTTGAAAGAGGTTCATTGCCACATCAGATAGGATATTTAATATTGTTAGGTTTGAACACTTTATGATTTTCCATTTCTAGTAAGATAGCCAAGCTACCAAAAAAGGCCCACGGAACAGCAAGAGAAGTACAGCCATTTGCCTTAACATTTTTTTACATCACTGTAATTCAGAAAATGTAAAAAATGTTTTCTCAAAAATGTTCTCAGATTCTTATTACTATTTTACCAGTAATGTAATAATTTTCATTAGGGGGGAGGTCAAAATAAAATTTTACCACAAAAAAGAATAATAAGAAATTAAACTGCAAAAAAGGGAGGTCAGTGATACTAAGGCCAAGGAAGCAGAAATGGATTTTGCAGCATACTATGATTTTGAGTGAGACTTTGATTGATATCAGTATACCAAAACATTTAAAAAATAATTTTGGCTTGCCTGCTTGTATAAGCAGAAGCAGAGTCTTGTTCCTCCGGGGAACCACCCAAGTAAAACCACATATATTGTGAGAGCAGCAAAGTCTACTATTGTCTCCTAAAACAGCAAAGACCAAAGCAGAGTTTTAAATACTCTCAGATGTCAAGCATCTATTAGAAAAACGTTTAAAAAAAAAAAATGAGAAAGAAAGTCAATCAACAAAGAAAAGCATTTTAAGTAACATTTCTCCTGGTGCTGTAACTGAACTACTGAACCCGGGCCTGGAACAGTCACACTGTGCTGAGCAGAGTTAGGTCTGGCTGGTTGAAAACTGATCAGATTCTGGTAACTTCAGACCCGTAATTTTTAAAGTTAACAGTAACAAATGTAGTTGTGTTTTGTGTTCAACAGCATTTCCAATACACACAGAAGTAGCTGCCCTTGTGGGAAGAGGGGGAGGGCAGGGAAGAGGTAAAAATGGTTTTGTCTCATTTAATTATAATGATCTGAAGATTGAAACAAGACCAAGCTTGCAGGAAAAATTAGCTTTTCTTACAGTTAACTGGAGCATTTAGAAGGGGAAAAAATATGTTCTTGAGTTAGAAAAGCCCTTGTTCAGATCTTTCCAATACACAAAAGTTGATCAAAATGGACCTTTGTCTACAGTGCTTCATTTCAGATGTATCACCCACTAACATACTGTAACCAAGCCAAAGCAGTAAAAGTCTCTTAAAACTACTCCCATAATTCTGCATCTATGAGTACTGCAGTTCAGACACACATCCCTGTGAATAAGAATTTTTAGCAAAGCATAAGTGACACCATAGAAGATTTAGCTAAAGCAGATGATGCTTTTTTCCTTTCAATAAAAATAGAATTTAGAAGATTAAATAATTAAACTAACAAGAATACACATTCAGGATTTGTTCAAGCAACAGCCTGAATTCGGTAATTGAGCATATTTTTCATTAACCACTAGAGGTCACACAGTAACCATGGCAGACATCCAAAAGATGAGTGGACTCAATGGTCTGTTAAAATCAAAATACAGGGGTACTCACTGATTTGCACCCACAAATCGAATTCTGAAATAGAGTAGCCTAGTTCCCCAAAAGATTCAATAAACTTGAATGTTCACAGATGTGATTTAGTATTTTACATCTTCATAAAACTGAGATTTATTACTTTTACTTCTAAAAACACATCAAATAATGGGTGGGGGTGCAGCAGGATTGTCAGAGCTTCCAGGACTTTTGGAAGTTTTCCTGATTTCTTCAAATATTTCCTCATTTGAACTTCTGGAACTTCAATTCAAGCAAAACAGCTTCAGCTATATCTATAATTAACACTAAAGAATCACACTAAGCTGGAATATTCTAATATTTTATAGTGAATTTCTTGCTATGTAAATGGACATTTTAACATTCCAAGAAGAAGAGAAATAGTAATGAAACCAAATATGATCCCACATACATAAAATACCTTGTATTTTTAATCTCATACCAAAGTTTACACTGGACACATTAACTCACATTCTCTTAAATCTGAATGGATATAAACCCTCAAAATTTAGATGCAGTCAGAATGGTCAGGGTCTGAAAATTACTTGCTTGCAAGAAATTCACTTTAGTGCTATTGAAGTTCTAGTCCATTTCAAAGCATTTGAAGAAACACTATTTGCAAAGTGGTAAAGTGCTTTATGTTGTACACAGCTAATTAAAAATTCCCTGTAAAGTTCATTTAAACCCTTCAAGAAGTTGCACACAAGTGCAGAGTGAGAGGTGGATCAGAGTCAGTGATCCTGTACTCCTTCCATATTAGATTAAATTTTAGGGATCAGAATACAAAGATATTTCAGGAACTGACTCATTTTTAGTCCATTTACGACAGTTCACATTGCATCTTCTCTTTGGAGAAATTTCATTCAATTAGATCCCAGCAGAGAAATATAAAGAAAGACCTGAGTATGAAAGTCTTTTACTATGGCAGAGCAGCACTGCCAAGGCATTAAGCTGCCCTCTAACCCAAGAACTGGTCCCACCAGAACAGGTGCTTCTGTTGACTTGCATTACCTGTTCTGGAATAAGTAAGATATTTCACTCCCTAAAGCTCTCAGTCTGGTACACTTCAACATTAAAAAAAAAAAAAAAACAAAAACCAACAAAGAGCAGTGAAACAGCTGTAATCTGAATAATAATTTCAAAAGTTTCAGCACCCATCATGTTTTTCAGCACAACAAACAACACTACTAAAGCTCATAGGACAAATATTGCACTATAGGAGCAATTCCTTGAGACAAAACAGAAAACATAAATCACATCTTAAAAGCAGAAAAGATGGAGACTTTTCTCAGCATAAAATCAACAACATAAATCTATCTAGCTCTCAAGAAATATTACAGAAAAAAAATCCAGTTTTACCTGCACACAAGCTCGTATGTATACACATACCTACACATACAGATTGCAAATCAGCAGAGATTACTTTCCACTTCATACTAACACAGCGAGATTTACAAACTCCATAAAAATTTAGAAGGCAAGAATACTTTTTGAGGAATATCCAAATACAAACCTGCTTTTTCTGTGCCTGCCTTTTCTGAGCACCCAATGTAGCAGACTTAAAGCTAAGAGACTTGGACTGTCTCCTAACTTTGACTGAATCTCTCCGGCGATCATATGAAAAAGACGATGACTTCTTTGTAATTTTCCTCTTAGGTGTGTCTGCCATTTCATCCAAAGTATGGTTACCTTCAAGTTAACAGCATCCCAAGAAAATAAAACTCAGTATCATCAAGCTACCACCAAGCTTGTATGAAACAGTCTTCAATCCTACAGGAAATCTAGCAGCCTGCAAGGAGTGGAGCCCACTGAAGACCAGTTTCAGTCCTTCCAACAGGTTGTAAAACTGAAAAAAGCAGATGGTCCTGCAATGCTGTATGTCACTGAAGAGCAGGCAGAACTCCTTCTTACTGTATAAACTCAAACAGGCTTCAGCAGTGATGCTAATCTGAAAACGTAGTGACTATCCTGCTGAGCATGCTAAAGGTGAACGGGAGGTAGTTCCCTGCACACCAACAGGGTGTGGAAGTACACCAACAGGGTGTGGGGATGAAGCAGAAGACTTTGGGTTCAAAGCATCTTCTTAACTCCTTCCTCTCTGGGCTACTGCCAGGAAGTCAACTGAAAAGCCAGACTGGTGAGACCTCCCCAAAAAAAGACAGTATTATTTTCTTCTCTTTGGATCTAAGGCCCTTTCTGAAGAAACCTTCAACATGCAGTAAGCACCCCATTAAATGCATAAGGGGCCCTGTTTTAATCTAACTTAAATATTCTCATCTCCCTCTTTGTCAGTAAGACTATTCACACTACAAACGTTGGAGATACTTAAACTTCTAAGCCAACTAGAAAATAAAGTACCTGACTCTGAACCTTACCATCGTTCCTGGGAATAAACTATGGAGTTACAGCAGTCTCTTAAGACCTGTTGGTATCAATGGATAAGAGGGTAATGAATTCTCATCCCACTGACAGTGTGGGAACCTTATCAGACAGCTGAGATTGCAACTTTTGTACCAGGACTGTGTTTAGGTAGGAATGCTTCCCTTGCATAAGGTATTAGCCAAGGAACTCTACAAGGCTGTAGAGCCCCAAGTTGCTGCTACTGATTTCCATTAAGCAAAACACATCCAAAGGGCCAAGCTCTAAAAACCATTTAATCCATGTTGAAAGACAAGGAGGAAAACTACCTTTGACAAACTTAGGCATTGTCTAGGGTCTTTTCCAGAAACTTTACCTTAATTTATTCATGATGCTACTTCACGTACAAAACAACTGTGAATAATTTATAGTTGCAGGATTATCCATTACTATAATTAAGCTCTAATATGGGTCAGTCCTCTGGTGTATGAGTCTCACCACCTCTGTTAGGAAATATCTGTGAAGTTGGAACAGCAATTCTTTCAAGACCTGCTGATCTCAAGAGAGTAGTGTTAATGAATCCCTATAACCAACCTTTCCTGCAATTTCTCCCTTTGTTGTAGGATGAATAATATACCTCTAGGACATAGTGATATTGCTAAAATTAACCAAAAGCTATCAGAATGTTAAGTATTTCTTAGCTATAATGGCCTAATTCTAGATTCACAGCACATTTTTGTGGAGATTTGCACTGTGAAGGATTAGAAAGCACAGCTTTATATTATCTACAACTGTATCTAACCAGTGAATCTGTAATTATTACAAGATATAGAAAAAATCCATTATTAAATATTTTTAGTACAGTCTTTCTTATTTGTGATGTGCTTATAGTACTGTAGAAGTCATTATCCATAGCCACATACTCACCTTCAGTATTACTAATATTAGACACTCTGAGACCATGATCATTTCAACACACTCTGTGGTTTTCACCAAAGTCTAGATTAAAGAAACTTTTTCTCACAAACTGAAATCCTACTTAAATTACCAGTTTCCATGATTTAAAAGCATCAATTTTTGAAGAGCTTTAATAAGCAGATAATTCAGTATTATGTGCTTGCAAACCACGACATCTCAAGAAAAAACATATCCTCCAAAACTTCATGAAGTATATACAGCACTTGATAAACATCAGAGATATTCTGATGAAAATTAAGGTCAAGCAGAGACTGAAAACCTTCTGCAGACAGCTACTCTTATGATAGTTTCACTTGATGCCCCAGATCTTGCACTGAAAAAAATAAAAAACAATTCACAATATCACCTCTGATTCTACAGCCATCTGTGGTTTGCTTCTTACAACATCTTTTCAAGGCTGAGATTCTGCTCTATTCAGACATTGCTGGTGGAGGACATTAATCTGTACCTGAAGTCAGTGTTGGCATTTGCTCTGTGCTTTTTGCTAGTTCTACAAAATCTTTTTTCATTGCTTGGTTTGGTGCTGGAGGAAGCAAGGGCTCACCACCAGCACACACAGCAGAGAGATCTCACCACCCATCCCCTTCTGCACCCCTTGCTGCACCACAGGGACCATTCCAGCAGCTCCACAGCCACCAGCAGCCTTGCTGCACTGAGAAGCAAGGTCTCAGTGCACTCATGTTCCCATTCTTCCTCTTCTTCCTTCATACCTCAACCACTCCCAACTGCAAAGTCCTCTCCCTTTCCTCCTCAGGTTGCCAGGTCCTTTGGTGAACTTACAATATCCATGAAATTGCAGAAAAATACTCAGTTTTGCAAGGAAGTTTTCTGCCACTTGAGTGAACAAATTTGCTACGAAATGGGGTCCAAGGAGCCCTCTGGTCATGAGGCCAGAGCCCTCACGAGCCAAGCAGCAGGACTGGGATGAAAATACTGCGGAAGGCAGAAACAGGGCAAAATGCTGGAAGCCTTCTGAAACCTGGTTATGTATCTTGCACGTAAAGCCACTGTGTCCAGAGGTCTATTGCAAAATCAGAAACATTCTCCCAAATGTAAGAGCTAGCTCAGAACTCATTAGTTTGTGTATTCAGTTAAAGCAGTCTCTCTCCAAAAGCACATCACCTTTGCCAAAATGATATTACATCCACCATGTTATTGTCTACTCCCTGCATGCCTCTGCAACTCTTCATGACCAGCATTCACCATCCATGTTCGGTTTCCCACACAATAATGGAATTTGTCACTGCAGTATTCAAATCTCCCTTCTCTTCTTTCAGAACAATTGCAAATATATTGAACAATACATGCTCTGTTTTCCATTTTCCAACCAGTTACACATCCATAAAACCCTTCCTCTTATTCCATGCCAAGTCTGTGGGGGGTTTTGACTGTACTAACCCAGTCACTGTTGCTCAGGTCTGTCTTTCTGCTGAGAATACAGGAATAATATTGTGAGATAAGACTTTCTTGACAACGCTGTCATGATCATCCCCAGTATATTGTATTCATGCACGGGCCTGCTATTCCTCAGAGAACAGTTTTTACCAAAATATTGAATTTTCAGAAGTCAGATTTGCCTGCAGATCTTCAGATGTCCATGAAAACCGACTTAAGGATTTACAAATGTCAGTCCTCTCCTACCTGGGAATTCTTAGTGCATCAGTACAATCGTTTCAGCATTACAGGAAATGAATGGGAACATTGCAATTTATCCCAAAAATACACAGCAAATAATGAATGGAAATGCTGTCACCACATAGCTAGAAAAAACTAAGTGATGGTGAGATTAACAATTTGAAGAACAGTGCTGAAAGAGGTAAAAAACTAAAAACTACAGTTAGGAGACAACATTTAGTTATATCTAGTATCTCTCAGGGACTGAAAAATGCATGTTCCAATATTCATGTATTATGACCTTTATTTCCTCATTTCTATGGATATATGATTATATATTAGTCTCATCCATGAATACTGTGAAATTAAAATTTAGTTTACTACTAGAAATACTATAAGCATTTAAATTCCATTATTTGACTGAAGATTATATTTTGAGTATGTTATTTTCAAATATGTTTTCATTAAATAGCAGCTGGGAATAAAGACTGTGTAAATACTTTGATTTTCTACTTTTGATTCATCAGCAAGACAGACCTAAAAATCATCATGTGGCCATCCCAGCAATGAGTCAATAGTGTCAATGCAAAAACACCAGGTTTAAATGGACACACTCTGTTTTTACCAATTTTTCAGAATTTCAGTAATATAAAATTGTCAATCTCCAAAAGCATAATTAAAATAAAAACCACTGCCAAAAAGCAGATGACGTCAAGAGCTCATCGTTCAAAAACTGAAGTTTTTTAACATAAAATAATCATGAGGTTGTTACATGATGGGTTTCTTTCCCAGTATCAATACTTTCCCAAGCTTGGTGGCTCAAGCAGTTATTTTAAGCTGTTACAAGAAAAGAACGCCTTATGCTCAAAATGTGTTTTGCCAAGTCACTTGTGAGTAGGAAACAAATTGTTTCAAGGTCATCTTGTTTTCCTGGGATACTGGGAATGAAGACAGAACAAGAAGAGAGAAACTGCACACTGTGGCAGAAGATAATCATGGCAATAGTTGAAAATTAATTTGATAGAAAGGTTTTGAGGGAAAAAGGGCATACCAATCATGGTATACTAACAACCACATTTCTGAGTAATTTTTTGGGCATTTTAAGGTTTTGCTGTCAGATTTGCTGCATGGGACCTGGAGGAGATGTTCCTTCATTCACCCCAGGGTGTTCATCTGTTAAAGGCAGAAACAATAAGCACATAAAGTTGATGATTTTAGGGTTAAATTCTTAACTTGCAGAATCAAAGAGAAATCACATGTAAATTCAGCTGCAAGAGTTTAGTTAGATGAGGCAGAGACACCCAAAATTTAGAATAAACAACACTACTTTGAGTATTCTGATTATGTGCTGATGGAAATCTAAAGATAACACAACTTTATCTGCACAGCTTTCATTGACTTCAAAAGCTCTTTAACATTTTTGAGTGAATGAACAGGCACAGGGTTACCAGAATTTCATTCTTTCTAACAGCACCCTGCTGTCACTGGCCTACTCTGAATTTACTACAGAAATAGGGTCTTGTATAACTGGCCTGAAAAATAAGAGTGAGAGAGCAAGAATCAACAGCAGGTTAAAGGCTAGCAAGTCCCTGGCTAGCCTTTAACCTTAACATTATAATGCATTTGCTCAAAATAGCCTTATTTCTGTGCTTCCAGTTAACATTTGTTACAAACAAAATAAAGTCTTTCTTTCCAAACCCACATTTTGTGTATCACATGCATCTCTAACTCAACAGAGCTTTCCAAGAGGAAGTAAACAAAACAACAGTATTATTTAGAATTGACCATCTGTTTTAATACAAAACCCCAAAGTTCATTTCCTTTCCACTACACTGGGAAAAGGTCCTAATATGCCTTCGTACCACGTGAAGAAGCTGCTCAAAGACTTTTTCCCACTAAAAGTCTTCACAATTCTTCACACTTGAAGCAAGCAGGCACTAACTTCATAATAATATTCGTAGAATCTCTGTAGGTCTCTTAAAAGCAGATGCAAATGAAGCACAATTGATTTCCCTGAATTTCAGCTGCAGTTTGCTTACTTAACACAGTTAAGTCTAGCTCAGTGTTTACAAATTCCATTTCAGCACAGATCCATGAAATTAATCTCCATCCCATTCTCACCAGAAGTATTTCACTCAAACCAGCAACTTCTTGTGTGTCTTTCTGGGAGGTTTAAAGTTTGTCTAAGCAGCACTAAGCACCAACATCACCTTGAACTTCCAGTGACCTGGGCCAGACCTAGCACCACACACACAAACACTGTGGGAAGAATGAGACTTCACTCCAGACAAGACCAAACCATATTCCTCTGGTTTTTATCTCTGCACTCAGTGGGTGTAAGCATGAATTATGCAGGGTGAAGAGCTGACTTAATATTTGAAAATGTTAAGTCAAGCAAAGAAAGCCCATGCCTGCCTTAGTTTAGAGAAATAAAGCCAGACTGTAAATCTAAGTATGTACCAAATAACTGTGGTTATTTTTAAGAACCAGTGTTGAATTTATCAGGACAGTGATAAAGGAATTTATAAAATGGCAAGGCCTTTAACCTTTAAACGTTGTTAATCCCAAACTAATCTGGCAAAAAATAAGTATATTGGAGCAAGTGAATTTACAAATAACCGACATTAGGTTCATACCTATGTTGTTTCAAAGTAGCTCTATTTTCCCAGCTGATCATCACAATCAGTGGCTGTTAATGGCAGATCTTTATTGTTCTCTTGGGAAGAAAAAACTCTCTCTTCACCAGTATAGCTACTGATACAAACACAGGCATTTTGATCTCTAAAGCTTCCCACTGGGCAATAGTCTGAGCATTTCTATTCATAAAAAAAAATACATATAATTGCAAAAAAAATTTATTTTCAAGTTGCTCAAAACAGAAATAACTATTTCAGCAATAATTCAAATGTGAGCAAATTATATTCATACACACGCTTTGGTTGTTTGTGGATTGCCTTTTTTTTTTTTTTTTTTTTAGTAAGATTACACCACAGTTTCCTCAATATTTTTTTCATGGAGAACAAGGGTCTATGGGATCTCATGATAAGCACTTCCATATTACACCCAAAGTGTAAGAATTACTAAAGTGTCTATGTGCCTCAGTCTAGCTGAAGAAAACACAGCTAAGGATGGCTGAGCTCTGGTTTTTTTTCTGCAGTTGGGCTGAGGTTTTTTTGTTATTTTTTTGCTGCTGAGAACGCCTGCCTACTAAAAACTGAACTGAGGTCATCAAGTATGCTATCATCAAGTTGGAAACTTATCAAGATGACATATGTTTTTTGGGAGTCTTCATAGAGAGGGCTACTTTTGCAAGCTACAGAAATCTGAACAAAACAGCCTATTAACCTATCTTTAAAATATTGGTCTTATCACTAAATGCACAAGAAACCTGTATTTTTAAAATAATGGAAGTAGGTTACACAGCTGACTAAATGCTAGATGAAAATAGAATCTTGTTTCTTCCAAATATTTCTAGCCAAATATTTTTCAAAAGCGAAAACAAGTCAGCCCATTTGTATTCACAGAGATATATAAATGTAGAAAATACTGTTATGCTTCCACGGCAAACTATCCACATTTCCATAGTAAAATCTAGAAAAAATGACATTTCAATAAATTTTTAAAAGTTTTCTAAAAAAAAAATTCTTCAAATGAGCATTTATTAATTTTTTGTTTATAAGGTTATTACCATCAACTGCATTAACCAAGCAACTTCACATGCAGTGATATTATGATATAAAAATGTCCACATCTTATGCTGGCTAAGTTAGAGTGCTTTATGCACTTTCTCAATGAACTATGTTAAAGGACTTAAGAAAAGCTGTTTCAGAAAGGAACAAAGGAACAAACAGCTTAGCAAAATCAGTTTTTCCATGTAGTTTGTTTCATGTTTTGCTCATTTTTTTAAGGAGGAACAACACTGAGCATTGCAAATTATTCCAGAAAGCAACTGGCTAACCCTTACTCATCCATTCTGTTTTAGTAAGTGACAAGAGAATAATAAAATATAGGGACAGAAGAAGCTAAATGAAGCCACCCTACCAAGCTGCATTTTAATGTGAAGGACACCATTAAAGATACTTCTCTCATTCCATTCAGAACAGCTGCTCTAAGGGTCTTTGTATTTGTTATAGGACAGAACATTTTCTCCATGGAGACAGTGGAATAAGAGTAAATATATTCTTCACATCACTTAAGTGTTTTATTTTACTATGGCAGTTGACTATACAGAGCAATAAATCCATCAAGAGCACAAGTGGTCCTTAGATGCTCTGCATTCTGTATTGTGCTGATATGACACTGCACAATTATAGCATAAAAGCATCACCAGAGAAAAAAATTACATTTATCACTGATCCTTAAGTCTAACGAACCATGGTAAGAGCAAACTGATTTTCAAAAATACAGATGTCAGGTAGTAAATAACACAACGAACTTCTCTTCAAAAGTGTAAGGAAGTTCCTTGTGAAAATGAACACTAAAATATTAAGTGTTCAGTTTTCCAATATCCTAGACATTTTTGTCCTAATTTTGAAAAAGAGAGATATAGGCAAATGTTTAATTTTAAGCACAGCTAATCCTACAGACCTCAGTAATCATTTAATTACATGTTTAGACACCATCTGTTTAAATGCTGTTTTACAAGGTATGTTCAAGTGTACAGATACAAAATATCCCTAACTGGAGATGTATTCCAAACCTCTCATTAATGACGCCTGCATTAGGTTCTACAACACAAAACCACTTGCTAGAGGGGCAAAGCTAACAACCCAAAACTAAAGGGAGCCAAGGAAGGTCAGCTGTAAAACACACTACAGGAAACTGAAAAACAATGACTAATCACCAAAATACTTGAAAAGACCCAAACGTGAAGGTCAAGTGAGAATGACTAATTCAAGGATATAAACCAGTACAGCACAGTGCATGTTTATATTGTACCTCCCTAATCAACGCTGCAAGGTCCTTTAAAAAAAGGAACTTTAACTCATAGGTGCCATCAGTAGAGATGAGCTTGGCGAATGCAGAGATAAATACTACTAATTGCTAAGTATCTTGTCCATCTATACACAAAAACAATACTGTAATAATGACTTTGCTTGCTTCAATTGCAGTCAGACTTTTTCAGCTATTAGTCATGCACATAAAAACACCCACAGAGTTTCACTGTGAGGAATTACCCCACTTGAAGGCAGGAAGGCAAGGTAACATTCAAAGAATAAGGTCTTGAAGTCATCAGAATTCAAACTTCTGAAGGGCAGAGCACATGAGGAGCTAAGAAATGCATTATTCAAATAAGTCTCTCTGTGTGTATATATATAAAAATATTTATATTTAGTGACAACTTGCACCAGCCTCGCTGAGGCCTGGAAGCAAAAGCTAAACTAATCACACAGCTGAGCACTTCAATATGAGATAACCAACTAGAGGTTTTAATTAGCTTTTCATGAAATCTTATCTGGGCACTATTTTTATGGAAGAAATTCCTGAAAACTCAGCACTGTTACTCTATACAGCTTGAGTAATCCCAACATTTCAGACAGTGAGGAGTCTTCATGTCCCAAGACTCCTCACATAATTTTCCTTTAGAAAGTCCTGGTTGAAATAACCAAGTCAATTAAGTTTTGTCACAAGAAATAACTACAGGCAAAGTATCTATTTCTGAAAAATTAGCCTAAGAGTCATCATTTGGCCAGTTTTCAAGGAGCCTTGACAGTGCCTGTTCCAATAGAGGCAATTAAGGATACTGTCTGTGAAGGAGTGTGGTCCTGAAACATGTTTCCAGACTGAAGTCTCTATCAGGCTCAGATGCTTTCAGGGGCTCCAGCAAACACGTGTGGCTTTCCAGAGAAAAGTGGAATATTTACACGACTCTACAGTTTGCTACAGTGTTTCTTACCTATATGTTTTTGAACAAGAAATTCAAAGATTCTTGTATCTATAACTTCCAACAAATAGCCAATAAACAAAAAGCCTCGTAGTTGACAGTGATCTAAATCTCTATTTAAAAAAGAATAAAAGCACCCAAGGCCCAGCAGTGTATAATTACTGTCTCAAGTTCTGTGTAACTAGCAATTCCTCCAAAAACAATTTTTGAAAAAAAAACCCCAACACTCAACAGTTTAAAACCAGCATGGTTTTTTGCATATATTTAACTGGTAACACAAAGCTACAACATCCATTTACAGATGTGCTTTGTTTTGTACACATTAATGTTCCACTGTTTGAGGTGATTTCATCCTTGCAACCTCCTTTTCCTATTCAAACTGTTAAAGAACCAGAAAGGATGGAAAATCCATAATTTCAATTTTAAAAAACCCTGTGACAGTAACCAATTTCTCACATCTGTCAGGCAAACTACATAAAAAATATCTAAAGTCTCTGCATTGACTCCCACTTTGGGACATGTGCAGGAAACACACACCACTGATGTGCAGTTTGTGCCACGCTTCTTTCACAGCCATTTGTACTTACACGGTCTTTGTCATCAGCTACATCACAGAGAATGTCATCAAGATCCAAGATCCCACCGTCCCCGTGCTCCAGTCGATGCACTTGTATCCAGTAGTTTGGAT
The DNA here is from genome assembly GCA_013397075.1 of Rhabdornis inornatus. Lineage (NCBI taxonomy): Eukaryota > Metazoa > Chordata > Aves > Passeriformes > Rhabdornithidae > Rhabdornis > Rhabdornis inornatus. The sequence continues at coordinate 365,940 of VWZS01000915.1, read as the reverse complement.
CCTACAATAAAAGAAGAAGAAAATAGTATCAGGTTAGCCACCCTATAGTCAGCATCGCAGTCCTACAAATGCTTGACATCAACATGTATTTAGGTCATATTTCTGTAAATAAATGTAAATTGAGATGTAAAGCCCAAGTTCTTTTTTAAATTGCCTCAGACTAGGTATGTAGTCTTCCCTCTTCTATCAGATCTGCATGACTCACAATCCCATCACTGACACATAGGACTCTGACATACTCCCAATATTAATGCACATTACATTCCCAATATTCCTTGCATAAAAGGAAAATACATTGCCCTCAAAATAAAGCATGTCAGATAGTGGTGAACAGGCACAAAAGGTTAAATGCAGCTGTAAAAGATGTGAGGTTTTTACAGAACAGCTATAAAAGGCACAATCCAATATTGAAATACCATCAAACTCTACCTCTCATTTGCTAGAGGTGGTAAACAGAGTATCTAAAACTTATACTAAGAACACTTCCCACATTTAAAATAAAAAATTATATATACACACAGATACATATACACACACATATATGCATACAAAGATGTGGGTGTGGCTTTGTGTTTATACATGTGTCTAGCAGTAACTGGGAAGACTGGCTTTATAGTCTTTATTATTACTTTCGATAGCAAAGGAAGCCATAGGGAATAAGGTTGTGTCAATATGACCCAAGTACTGGTTAGTACTCAATGTGCTATTCTTAAAGGATTTGTTTCCTAATGGGGGAATGTTGCCCTGTAAACACAGGGTCTGATCATGCTACATAATCCTGCTTCTCAAATACACCCCCAAGTGCCCCAGGCTGTTGTTCAGTGTCTCACAGTAAAAGAGCCTTGCTTTTCACTGAGAAGGCATGGCTGCACAAAGTTACTGCTGGGAGGACCAAACTTGCATCAACTTGCAAAGTTCCTGACTTCCTAAAAATAGCAATTAGCATCAGCCTTTTCAGGTATGGTGTCTAGAAGTGACAAAACAAACAAATGAAAATAATAAAAACATCACACCAAAGCCTAACCTGAACCTAGCAAAAACCCACCCACACTAAAAATAGAAGTCATAAATAAATAAATAACCTCCGCCCTAAAAGGCTTGAAAATATTTTGATTTCTTAAAGGTAGAACAGGACAAGAAATGGGACTACAGGAATTCCTCTAAATCCATATATGTATTTAAATCCTGACAGAACATGCTGCACAAAAGAACATCAAGAGATATGCATCTTGGTTTTAACATCCTAGAACTCTATGTATTTGCACATGATATATATGCATAGGTCAAATATTTTGTAGATATTTGATAACTATGAAACTTACTTCATTGTTTGTGTAAGTACATCCTCCTTAAATATTGCTGCAAGTCATCATCATCAGATGATCAGATTTCAGAATTACATTTTACAGTCATTAGGCTAGTCATTTCAAAAATTAAATTACAGATTTTTTTCTCTGATTTCTCTAAGTATTAAATATCATTAACTTCCCTTTCTTCTAAGCAAGCACTTATACAATTAACTGGATTTCTAGTATGTGGGTTTTGACATACTTTCACTGAACAGACTTTACTGTTGTAGCATATTACAGGAGATAACTCAGCATACATTTTTTAAAAGTAAAGATTCAAGAATAATTAGAAATGGTACTACATTATTCACACTGTCATGCATACAGAGGTGCCTACATAGCTAGCTAATACACAAACCTGCTCTGTAAAAAACGTACATAATGTAAATAATAGGATAAACTAGTAAAGTCTGAATACTCCACTAATACAGACAGGGCTGGACAAAGTCACCTGTGTACCAGAAATCTTTCAACATTTCTTAACAAATACATTTGAAGGGAAGTCCACTGAAGAGATGCCTTTGTAAACTCTGCTCTCAAATTAAAAAGAAATAAGATCCTTCCTCATCCTCCAGCCCATTAAAAAAATCATCTCTGGCTCTCATATCTACACCAAAGACTGAAATACATTTGCAAAGACCAAGACTTAGAAGACACCATCCAACAGACAAGCTGTGAAGTACCCTGCACTCCTAAAGGAGTGATTCAGGTTTCCTCTGCTGAGATTCTCCATCTCAAAGCTAAGCTAGAATTGAACCATAAGCCAGGCTTCATGCAAAATTATAGATGGAAAACCTGGTTTGGGCTTTAAGAGAGCCTGATCCCTCATACGTCACCCAATTCACCATTTTTATTTGCAACAATTAATCTTCTTACTGAAGAATGGAAACATTAAAAACAGGTAACTGCAATACTGGCTCAGTGACCTGACTACATCCATCAAAACAAACAGCACCCAAGCTGAAACTACAGCTTCAATATCCATGTATCCTTGTTTTTTGCTTCCTACCACAACTATTTCCTACCTCCAAGGCAAATGTAAAAAAACATTCACGATTACAGAATCAATAGCAGAAACACCCATTTCTAAATCACTATCGTGCTATTTCAGCATGCACAATCTACTTAAAAATAGCTTTGATATATAAGCTGCATCATTTCTGCTAATTACTTCCTTTAAAAGTTTCTCAATATTGCATAAGAAGTTTTAGATAGACTCCATTTCTACTGCATCACCTGTTAGTACTGCCATAGCCTGAACTGCTCTGGTTGCTTTTCCTGTCAGACAAGGTCCTGATACAAAAAACAATACGTGAGCAAGACCAGACAAGAAACATATAAAACTAGTTTGGCAAGAATTTACTCTGGCGGGATTTGGTAAGTAAATATGAAATAACAATGCAACTTTTCATTAAAGCCCTCTCCAAACATCAGAACAGTCTTCTCTTGAGGCCCTTTTACTCTATTAAAGGTTTTGCATAAATCAAGGATTTGGTGGGGGAGGATTGGGAGGGAAGGGAGTACTCACATTGTACAGAGATTAGTNAAAAAAAAAAAAGAAAGCAACATTGAAACTAGTGATTTTACCAAGTTATGAAAATCCACAGCTATTCATGGTTCCAAGTTTTAGCAATTATTTCTATATATTATTCAACCAAACAACATGAAAAAAACAAACTACATAAATGTTCACATTTAAATTCCTGTTCTGTGATCTGTCTAAAATGAACATAATGTTGTACTAGAGACAGCTCATATGCACTGTCTGCTAAATATGAAAGAAACTGAACCAGACTTGATGCAGACTGGAATTTAAGTACTCCTACATGGATGTTACAAGTGCATCTGTATTCATGGCTTGTCAAGTTGTATTTCTCCATCTCAGCCAGTAAACAGATATTCACAATTCCCTACACAATAGCAATAATACAGTCCTCAAACATTTTCTGAAGCAGTCAAATAAACTGTTTTGGCTTAGACCAGTTCCTAAAGTGGAAACTGGCTATTTCCAGTGTTGACATAACTTCATTTGAGGCAAAGTGGTCCAGTTACTCCTTCAGGACACCTGAACATTTTCAGGATCACCCCCTCTGGGTGGCAGTCCAGGGCTCTCAAGTGACATGTCAAAAATGAGGGACTGCCACCAATACTAACCCAGAGCGATCTGCTCAGGGCATGTGCAACAGGGTGCCTACACAAGCTAAAAGGAAAATGTCTTCTAGTTATTAAACAGAAAAAATGCTAAGTATATCAAGTCTATAAAATGCTAGGTATATCAAGTCTAGCAAGTTTCTGTAAAAAAAATGGAAAAAAAAATATGAAACAAATTTTTTAAATCTCCCACAAGTTTTTCAAGAAAGCTGCTTCAGAGTTATGGTTTAGTCAGACACGATGCTATTGTTTCAAAATCGGAATTTGTATATTAGAATCAGATTTTTATATTTTGTCAATAAAACAAAGCTACATTTATATTCTTTCACTGCTATCATTGTGTAAAAAGGTACTGCACTCTCCAAATCTGCAATGCGTTGAGACAGAAAAACAAGTGGTGATAGAGAACTCATTAGCTTCACTGCTTCACCAAGGTGTAAGTTAGCAAAGTACAATTATTTTGAAAAAGCTGCATAGATGCCTTTGTCACTAGTTCATGTAGAAGAACCAGCAAGTCCACTTCATTGAATACAAGGACAGAAGTAATGCTAAACCTGATTTATAATATCTTCATTTAAATATTGCATCACTCAGCTCAAGTCTAAGCAAGTCAGATCTCCTGTTTCCTGTCTACACCCACTTAACTCTTCAACTTGACGATGATTATAAAGGTAGTCATAATTTAAGCTCATGAGCACCACATTTTCTAATCCTCAGCAATGGGAGATAAATATTTGCTAAGCGAACAGCAGCACGGAGACTAGAAGCAAAAGCACATTACAAGGGCAGCAAGAATGCAGCATTTCACATTCTATTTATTACATAAAATTACTTTTAAAAAGCACAAAGGAAAAACTGAGAAAATCATTCATTTAAGTAGTATCATTCAGCGTTCTGCAGCTAACAATTTCATGTTCCCACATAACGGAAACAGGAACCATATGTGGAAAACAATATCTAGAAATCAGAATGGAAACAGCAATGTGTTCTTATTAATGACATAGGAAGATTTCTTATTCCTTTATATCTAAAGAGGTATCTTGGTTTTCATAAATGTACCCTTTCAAAAAATATATGGAAATATTTAACATTAAGAGTAACAGTAAATAGGATTATTCCTTAAAATACGTTGTCCCTATCTTACAAGAAGACAGCACCACAAACCTCTGAGAAGTAGCAATCTATTTAACAGAAAGCAGAAAATCAGGCTCCTAAAAGCCTGATGAACAATGATTGGTGTTTACTAATTGTGCCCACTACTGCGATTTAATCTCACCTGTCACCAACAGGATGTCCTGAAGCATCAGAAAAATGACATTAATCTGCCTGGCTACAATTACCTACTTGGAGCTGGGATGGCAGAGGAGGGTGTGTAATTTCTTGTGTGCTGTTCGAAGCCCATGCAGAGAACACTACTGAGGGAGGACACCAAGCTCTCCCCAAGAAGTCTTTGCACTTCTTCACTTTGCCCAACTGCGCTTCTCCCCAGCTGGGTGCAGACCAGTTGCCACTGCTATTTGTTACACATCTGGAAATCAAATAAAACAGGTATTTTTTCCCCTCACATGCCTATATTTTCTAATCTGTTCTTGCCCAAATAGGAAGTGTATTTTTTACCACACAACACTCTTGGGAAATGGATTGGCTTTGCCAAGCTGAGCTCCCAGAGGCTGTCTGTGCCTATCAAGACCATGTTTCTGAACTGAAATTATTTAAATTCAGATATCATTTACAGCTCTTTACTTTAAAACATAATCTTATATGATTTTTAAAAACCACTATCAGCTGGACAGTTGTGCACAGGTATTTCAGTAACACTCAAAGGAAAACAGATTCGCCAACAGGACAAAGGACAGAGCAGAAACATATCAAAGTATGTCAATATAACTTCTCAATTATAGGTGAGGAAATAAAGGGAAAGTAAGTATATATTTTTAGTTTCTGCTTAAAATCATCTGGAATTCAAGATTACAAGGCCATGTGTGTGGCTATCTTCACTGGATTGAGTTTTTTGAGAACAGATAAAGCCTTCGTGGCAAGAATACACCCAGATAAAAACCAACTAAATCACTAGGCTGGGGTGTGTACTGGACTTGTCTGTTCAGCAGCATATGGCACTTGGGCGTGTTAGCAGTCTGAAAGGAAACTATGGTTAATAAAAAACTAATACATCTGAAAATTTGCCAGTGAATTCATTCATTTCCCTGTCTCGCTCTGTGCTGCAGGCGGGAACCATCCAAACAAGCAGTCAGGTGCCAAAAGACAGCCATGAAGGCTTGCAACGTCAGCTGGCTTCCAGTTACGTCCCACAGCCTGAGAAGCCAGCAAGAACAAGCCCCTGGGTTTCAATTGCATCTCCATCCCATCATCTGTCTGCTCGAATTTCAGGCACGAAGATCTGCTGCATAACACACAAGAGCAGCAATGGCACAATCAGCTTCAGAGCCAACTGTGCTCTCTAAAGTGCATTGATGCTGCAGCACGGTTGGCAATACTGGTACAACAAAAGTGCTTGCACTGTCTTGCAAGGGCACAAGCCACAAAAATACTTAATGTTAATGAAAGCAGCCCAGTAAGGCTCAGAAAGCAACTGATACCTGTAGCAACTCTTAAGTTACCAGGTGATGACTTGAAGGGACAGTTATCTTTTCCATTTCTGACCTCATTCCACCTGCAATCACTCCCCTTACATGAATTTTAGAGCACATTCACATACACTTTCCCTGTATCCCACGAAGTCAAGAAAAAAAAGGGCTACAGACTACAACAGAAAATAGCTGAATGCTGTACATCAGAAAATAAGCCTTATCCCTTTCATCTTTTTGATCCTTAACCTGTAAAACTGCTCTTTGTTCTGAAGATGCACCACAGTGAAGCTAATTTCTTGCTATTCTGTATTACTGAGAAAGAGGAATACACATTCAGGAAGGTTACACATCATGCCATAATGAGAGGGTTTGGTCTAGGATTCGACATTTTTCAAACATAACAGATTATACATAATGTCTTCAACCAAGGGATGCACACTGATCTGATATGAACCAGTTACAAAAAACAGAAAAACATGCAAGCCTGATCACTGAAGCATCTTGTTCCACTTTTGCACTCACCAGTGCTTTCCCAGCCTTGCTAAAAGGGCTTTAGCTTACCAGAAATCCATCCAAGACAAAAACTGAACATATGGCAAATATCACTCTTCCTGACACTCTTTAATGTTAGAAAGGATGTTTATGAAGCCAAAAAAAGAAGTAATATTGGGCTTTGCATGCATCCTGTATATCCAGTTTCAATGAAGATCTACTTAAAAATTAATTACACTACACTATCAATGTCAGTGCTCAGTACAGAAGTCTGATAGCCAAAAAAATGAGCCAAATAGTCATCCACTTCAGCAATTAAATGCCTCCTAAAATCCACTAAATTGAACTAATATGTTCAGTAAACTGCTGGAACACTACTACATATCAAGTTGTGCTACATTACCACTGAAGTACAAAAAAAAAAGCATCAAGGAACTACATAATCTCGCTTACAGTGGCAAAAGCTTGCTATTAAAAACGGTAAATTTGGCTATTAGCGTCTTCACAGTTTACATAAACTTCTGAATATATATATGAAATATATATATAATATATATATAAGAATATAATATATATTATATATATTTTTTATTTTTATAGATTTTTTTTTTTTGCTTGCTTTTCTGAAAAGAAATGGTAATTTCCTAATCTGTAAAGAAAGTAGCCTGAAATCTACTGTAGCAGTAAACTTCCTGTTTCCCTATCCTACAAGGATATGCAAGTTCTTTCTATTAATGCATTACCCCCATGAATCATGAAAACCTGGAATTTTTATTTAACTCATCCACTTTACCTAGAAGCAATCTATACTAATCCACGAGAAATCATATCACTAATTGCTTTAAATCAACTTTCCTATGTACTGCATAATTTCCTATTAAATAGAACAGAATCTCCATATACCCCAATAATGTAATGTCAAGGAATAATTCAGACTGGAAGGGACCTCAGGACACCCCAGAACTGGACAGGGACCATGCTTCCTTTTTCTTCTGGATATGCCCTGCTGACACTGCCTGCTGCCAGAGTGCAGGGCTGGCTCCTGCCCACTCACTGTGCCCAGCCCCAGCCTGTGGCACTGCATGGGACTCCTCCTCTAGTGCAGGACTAGGCACAGAATCATAGAATTGCTTAGGTTGGAAAAAACCTCTGATATCATCAGGTCCAATTGTTAACCCAGCACTGCTGAGCTGACCACAAAACCACGTCCCTAAGTGATACCTCTACACGTCTTTTAAGTACCTCCAGGGATGGTGACTCAATCACTCCTCTGGGCAGCCTGTTTTCATGCTTGATAATTCTTTCTGTGAAGAAACCTTTCCTAAGATCCAATTTAAAGCTCCCCTGGTGCAATTTGAGGACATTTCTTCTCATCCCATCACTTGTTACCTGGGAGAAAAGACAGGCCCCCCGCTTTGCTACAACCTCCTTTAGGTAGCTGTAGAGAGCAGTAAGGTCTCTGCTGAGCCTCCTTTTCTGCAGGCTAAACAATCCCAGCTCCCTCCACCGCTCCTCCTAAGACTTGTGCTCCAGACCCTTCACCAGCTCTGTTCCCTTCCTCTGGACATTTTCTTCTGTTCTCTTTCTCCAGCACCTCAGGGCCTTTCTTGCACTGAGGGGCCCAAAGTAGGACACAGGACTTAACATATGGCCTCACCAATGCCCAGTACAGGGGGGCAATCCCTGCCCTGATCCTGCTGGCCACTATTGCTGATACAGGCCAGGATGTCACTGGCCTTTTTGGCCACCTGGGCACACACTGGTTCATGGTGAGCCGGGCTGCTGATCAACACCCTCAGGTCCTGGGGTTCTGGCTACATTTCACATGTCTCCTGGCAGTCTATTCCTAAAATATCGCATTGAAAACATAGCTCGCTCTCTGAACTGACGACATTATGACATTTCTTCACAGCACACAGCCCTCCAACCACTAGGAGGTGCCACCACCAAAGGGCAGGTCCGGGTCAGCACCTGGACTCTGGTACTAGCACCAAGTCAGGCACCTTCAAAAAAGGAAAAGTTACTTTGTGCTGCCACTAGAATGCATGTGGCAACCAAATTTGAGAATCGTTAAATGAAGAATAAAGCTTTACATTTGGCTATGAACGACTAACACACTCTTCACCATGACTACTGATAGTTTACACTGTGAGCCACTATGTTCTGTTTGCTAAGGGGAAGAAGTTAAATATAACACTGCATCTCTAAACTCTATTATGCCCATGCTGTGAGCATCAAATAACACTGTTCTGCCCAAACTGTAAAATAAGACTTTACATGGGATTTACTTCAATCCCACGTAAAGAAAATCTAAGACATCTATTGAAGCACTGCCACAAAGTCCAACTGTGGTAAATCCACAAGTAAGGAAAGGTAAGTGTTGCCTTTTCAGATTATTTTGCTGTAACACAGAGCTCACTTCAGAAATCTGCATCTAAATACAACAAATAATGCAACAAAATTGTTTCTCGATTACAGTTTTTAAATATTAATATTAACTCCAGATGACAGATACGAATTACAGGAACCAAATCCATAGCTCATGAATATGCAGTGAAATGTACTGTTTATAATGGTGCACAATCTTGTATGTGGGGATTTAGAATTTGGGCAACAATGCTGAAGAAATGCAGAACATCTTAGGATTGCAGCTTGACAACTGAACCATAAGTGAATCTGATGAAAGAAGTGCTTTCTGTTCCTTCCAAGAGTTTATTTACCTCCACCCATCATTGCAGCATTGCTTGGATTTAAGCAGTTCATTGTTTTTTTTCAGCCACCAAAACAGCTCTTCAACTACACTACTACATTTAGACCAGAATGGTGGGTTTTACTGGAATAACCAACCACATATACATGTGTGTACGTACAGACCTGTATGTTTTAGACCAACATGTGTTATTCCTGATAGATGCTGATTAAACAAAACGAAAAAAAAGTGATTCTGGTAAAATGTTTCAAGAGAAAATTTAAGAGGGTAGAGTTGTCTACCCAAGTGACATCCAGCTTAAGAGCAATAGCGTAATTTATTTCAGAAATGTACTTGAAATAAGATTTTCACTTGAGGGCCATTAATCTCAAGTACCATGAAATATAGAAACAACCAGTTGTGATATATGTTCCTAAATGGGCACAGTTAATTAGTCATGTAGTATGTGAACTCTAAACAATTATTAATATACAGAGAGTTGCAAAATCACATACACTGCCTCACATTTCCAACACACTGTAAATATAAAGTTAAGACAAAATATTAAATACCACGCTCTGTCCTCATGGTTGTATTACTCCCCAGGGAACTTCAAATTCAAGGGTTGGTGGGTAGGGCTTTGTAATATAAACAGGTTTGCTGAACCATGCGGAAGGAATGCACAAGTTATGTGAATCACAGAAAAATTTATCTCAATTAAGGTCAGCTATGATATTGTATGATTTTGATAGGACTTAGAGCTTTAGCATGCCTGGTGCTTTACACTCTGTCAGCACTGGGGTACCGACAAGATCTCCCTGCCTCTCTGCAGTTGCTGTAAGCAGGGTGCACGTGGGAGGAGATCCCCCACACTCCCTGCACCAGGGTGCTTGGGGACTGCCTGCTGCCTGCACAGCAATTCCCTGTCTGCTTCAGAAGAGCAACGTGTCACCTATGGCTGTTGGATCAAGATGGTAAATGGAACAAATGAAGTGGCAAACTAATATATGCTGAAAAACACCTACAAATCAATACCAGAATAGATATATGGGGCATTTCTACTGATTTGTGTTGTAGGAAAACCCTGCTAATAGTGAAAGGTTCAGGAGTTTGCCCTGTGCACTATAAAACTGTTCCCAAGACTATAACCATATTCCCCGTCTTTGTCCTCCTCTCCTTTGTGCACATTCTAGCTCATGGACAGAGCTTTCTACACGGCCTAAATAGGCTGACACGAGGCCAGGATCTCCACACACCAACACTCCACCATCTAAGGGATACCCGTGGAACAGGATCTGTGTTTAGCACACTCCTGGACACACAAGCAGGTACCTGCAGGTCAAACCCACCAAGGAAAACTGGCTTCCAGTAAGCATCTGCAAAAGCAATGTGGAAATAATCATGGTATCCTGTTAATTTATCTCTTAAATACTTTTCAAGATACTTTAACCAAAGCAAGCCTTATTTTCATCTCCAGGGAACAATTTGTAGCAATAATATTTAGCTATTACTTTTCCAAATTGCTCAATCTTTTTTGAAGGAGTGTAATTCCAATTCCTTCCAGTGGCACTGATTTAAGTATGTAGAAACTCTTTTCTAAACATGCCTAATGCTTTTCTGGAACTTCAAGAACAATCACTATATAAATTCGATTACTACAACCATGCTTATGCTGTAAGGTTAAATAAAACAGATCTGCAATTCTCTCTGAATTTAAGGTTCTGATTGCTGCTAAGCCAGGGCAGAAACCGCGATGCAGCATTTCATGTTAGTGTGAAGGAGAGGAAGTACCTTAAAACTAAACTTCTATAAACTATACTCTCAAGGATTGTTTGTTTTGTTTCCAAATATATTCATTACTTATACTATATACTGAATATAAATACTGGGGTTTTTTAATTGACCCTAAGGTTTACTACGGCTGTAGCCCTACTGACTGACCATGCTGTAGGGTATTCCCGTGTTTAAGATGAAAAGAATCTAGCACCATATCTGGCTGGAGACCTCACCAGGAAAATAAAGGCAGAACTAATGCTAACTGCTACCAACTCCACATTTTATCTTGCCTGGCATTTTAATTCACATCTATGTTTTGTTCAGAGATCACCAGTAACAGTTCCTCCTCACAAATCAGCAGTAATCCTCTTTTTCAAATCAGTAACTAAGCTCAGGTCTAAGCTTGAGGCTAACCCCAGTATAATCAGAATCCCGCTGCCACACTCTTAAGTAGTCAAGAGAGTCCATAACAGGAAAACCCTAATGAAGGAGCCTTACTCATGACTTAATGAGGACTCTTTTCATTTCAATCTTCCTCAATCTCACTTCCAGTTCCAGAATTTGGTATAAATACAAAAAATCACCTGCCAGCTGCAGCTACCAAGTGCACCACAACCTCCCTGCTTCCTCTGGCTTCTCAAAACCCATTCTTCTCCTCCATCATCCACATTTGCTTATGACTCCCCATCACTTCCATACCTGGCCAGCAGCAGAAAATAGGAGGCATTCCAAGAGGTTAAAGCAAACACAGATGACAGCTATTGGAAAAAACTTATTTAAAAGTGCACCCCTTCCATTTACCAAAACAGATTCTTTCCAACCAGATACTGCAATGCCCTCCCAGACCCAGCTGCATTTAGCACCCACCAACATCAGCAAAGCTTGCCACATTAAGCCCTGAGAACGAATCCACTAATGCAGGAAGATGGTGATCAGCACTAAAAACCTCCTTTTACCTCTTTAGTTATCTTCTCCCTTGTCACCCCCAGCGATAGGGAGCAGCTAACAGCAGTGCATTGAATTCTAACCCATTACACATCTTTCAAAATCGCTTAAATCTCCAATGGCATGTCTGCACTCGTCAAAATTCAAGCAGAAGACTTTATTAAGAGAGAAGCAAAACCAGCTAGTCTTCTTGACCAGAAAAGAAAGCAATAAAACATAACTATTAAAATCAGTGCAGCAATGCCAAGCCCTATTTTGAACAAGAGCTAAACCTTCAAGTCTTTTCAGCAGAGTTGTGAGTATATCACATATAAAATTGTAAAAATTATTTCATTTTTTGAGCTCAGAGCACTTCAATTTGCATCTCCAGAAGTTTTTGATTAAAGTAAGAATTATATGACATTGGCGTTTTCAGCCATAACTTATACTGTGGTCTAAATTAGAAATTCCCATCTTTGTAACAAAGTCAATTTTGGCAGAAGGTACAGAGAAGTTACTACAATTGTGTGCACAGGGACAATGTTAGAAATATACTCAAGCACACCATAATATTCCACCTAGAATTATACCTTCAAGCCTGGTAAAACCCAAGCAATTATCTTTCTTCTCTTCTGCTAGACAAATTAGAGAGTATCTTCTACTTGGTCAAACGTGAGTTTGAAACCTCCAGCTCCTAGTTCTTTATGTGCTTTTAGAGCCTTATTGAAAATGTTTTCCATGTAACAGCCTAATTGCATTGTATACATACACAGAATCTAATAATTATTCATAACTCACGGCAAAAATAAATTTCACACAGGATTGATTAAAAAATAAATAAAATAGAAAAAAATTATGATTCATTTAGGTGCAGCTCATCTGTTCACAAAAAGAGCGGTATTTTTAAAAACACTGCAGCTTCTGTTTTCTGTAATTAACTCCAATAAAATACATACAATATGCTTGAGACTAAGAAGAATATGCAACAAACCCTGTCTAATAAGGCATAGAGAAAAACAAAAAAAAACCAAACAGGTTCTTAGAAACTGCACAACTTTTCCTTCAGAAAACCAGTTTTTCTAAAGCACCTGGGATCTCTCCAATGGGTTTCCTACCCAAATGCAGCTAGAAGAAGGTAGCTGTACTATCTCCTGCTAGCTTTGAATGATCAGTGCATAATCAAGGCTGTAGGTAGGTACATGGAGATAGTGTCTTAAACTCCACTACAGAGAAATATCTGCATATTGTTCTGTAACGGAGTAGAGCAAAAAAAAAAAAAGACTTTGATGAATAGAAAGAGACTAAAATATGGCATCTTTTTTTGATGGGTTTAGCATATGGTTTAGATAGCATACACTAACAGTTCCCCAGCCAGGACTGCATCAAGCCAACCAAAGTTTTAAACCATTTCATGTAAACACAAGGCTACATCCATGTATTTTTGCAAAACACTTCAAATAAATTAATTTCACTTTGCCAGTTTTCCTGTAGCAACCAAGAGGCCTTTGTTTTGTCTCTTCTATATTAATAGCAACTGCACTGTTAAAAAGACAATGAAAGTTTCAATAACTGAAAGAATTTATTTTTTTTATAAACTCTTCATACTTTTTTAAATATCAAGATGTCTGGACTGATAAAAGCTTGCAAGCATCAAAATAACAACCTTGTGTGTATACATACATATATATAAACATACACACACACCCCCACTCTTGTATATGAAACCTGCTCTCCTGTTCTTAAAGCCAAAAATACTGTTCTTGAAGAAGTCTACCTCAAAGTCTTTGTATTTAGATTCTCAGACTACTCTTGCACTCTGTGTACTCTATTTTGATTCAGAAGAATAACTATGTACACTTACGCAATTGAAAATATTCCATTAAATAATATAATTTTTATTTGCAGGAACAGGGGGCTTTGCTTTGTAAAGGAGAAATCCTCAGCTTGGCACAGAGTCTCACAGCTGCTTTCACAGGCTATTTCCTAGAGAAACATGTCTCCCAGCCATGTACAGATTAAAGCCCTAGCACTCAACAGTGGGACAAACAACTGCACACACCAATTGGTTGCACACAGCACCTGCACCTGGGCACTGAGCTGCTCCTGGGCTGCACCAGACAGGCTGCTGGGAGAATTCCCAGGGAAGATCCTGGTCTATATATAGTGAGCTGTTCAGATACACAGAGGTCATGAACTTTCACTGGTTAAGACACAGAGCAAGATGTACCAGCTCCAAGAGACGGATAAAGCCTTTGCTGGCCTCCAAACAGGCAGCATTTCCAATGCACAGACCCCAACTCCTTTAAAACTAAAGTGGGGAATCAAAGCTTTGCTGTATTTTCATGCATTAGTGATGAAGAAAAGGGAGAGGCAAGAAACCTATTAATGGAGGCCTCAATTTAAAAACCAGACTGTTTATATGAGTCCATGTAATAAATCCCATGACTATAAGGTAGGTGATGGGACACAAACACAGTGCACACAGGGAGGGATTGGATTCTCCCAGCTGTTGAAAATCAGACACTGACTCATAGCAACACCCTCAGCTAGGCCAAACTTCTGTTCCAAGTCCACATTCATCAGGAGGTTTGCATCATACAGTAAAATTTAGCCTTAATAACATTTTATTTCACTGGATGACTCACACATCTTCTACTCTTCTGATTTTGTAAAAGGCTGATGTCATTTCACTCTGTTCTTCTACACACCTTGCAGGTTGTTACACTAGGAATGCAGTTCCCTTTCATCAAGAAAGACAAAGTAAAATGCAAAAATTAGCAATAAAGTAAAATTTTGCCATTTGAAAAAAAGAAATATCTTAGCCAGCTTAGAGATACTGGGAATCCTCTTCACCCTGAGGAGAAAGCTTTCTTAAATGCCAGCTTTGTGCAAACCAAACTTGAAGTAAAAATGTCAGCTTACTCAAAGCTTTTCTTTGATCCAAAGCTTTTCTAGAAGAGACTTCAGCTTCAGTGATTAAGACATCCAATATCTGTGTTGAAAAAGCTGCAGGTTTATGGAAAGCTCTGCAGAGTATGACCTTGCTGCCAGTCCTCCCTTCTCCCAGCCAAGCATCCCTGTCCCATGGAGACTTCCTCTCTCTGAAACAGCCCCCACAGGCATTCTAGGAAGTATTTTTCACAAAAGCCAGCCCTTTCATTACAATGTTGGGGGGAAAAAAACCTTATGCATTTTCACACAACAAAAAATGTGTTCCCTAGCTAGTTCTATTACTTGAAACCATGGTTGTTTCAAAATTAATTTAGCTTTAGGAAAAAAAAAAAGATAACTTAAACTGCCTTGGACTCAAAAACTTTTAGAATCATAAAGCTTGTATAAAACATTATTTTTGGACTATCTACATCAGACGAGATCAAACATAATACTGTAATAGCCAAACAATCTCCGAAAATATAAAGACAGGGAGAAAAAAAACACACTCTCTGGAACTCTGGAGTTTTACATGCTTCCTATGAGAAGTACAATCTTGCTGCACAATACAATAGAACATATTCAAGCTGTTCTCTGCACTGGTCTCTAAAGTAAGAGTAAAAGCAGACGTTTATGCTGATTAATTCAGAACAAGAATATCAGAATCCATATCTTCTAAATTAAATCAATTTGAATTTAGCACACTGATGTTTTAAAGTGGTAATTTATAACCTCATATGATTAATCTAACACAATTTCTTTAACTTGGAATTTTCCATCAGTCTTTTCTGGATAACTGATTGTTTTTAATTAAAAATAAGACTTCCTTGAAATTGTTAGTAGTTTAGTACTTGTCCTTTGAAAAGCTACAAGCCACCTTCAAGATTCACAGGAAAAAAGATCATGTTTTCAAAACAGCTTTTCTTCCAAACACCAAACAAACAAACAAACAAAAAAGACTGTGCTTAAGCTTTCATTCTCACATGTGTTCAGAAGACAAATGTTCCAGTGAAACAATTAAGTCAATATACAAATGATCGGTATCAGAAACAGTCCCATAAATAATTACAACTGGATATATCACTCTGCATAGAGTTATATATTCAGGATGAAAAATCTGGACCTTGGTCACAACCAAAAATGTGTATGCATTTTTATTCACACCACCATGACAATGCAATAGGGTAAAAAAGAAAAGTTGCAGTTCTTTAGGATTTTCAGACCTCAAATATTAGACATGTAGATGCAAAGCTTTACTTTGAGCTCACCTTTTCTGTGAGCATCAAAGCCAGGTGAGGCTATAGGTATTCAGTGAAAACTGTGAGGAGAAGCAGAGCATGCCCAGCTCAGCACAGACTCTGCTGGCAGCAGCACTGCAGGTGAGCAGTGCACAGGCGATGCGGTGACGCACAGAGGAAGCTCTGCCATCTCCTCCACCCCACCTTATTACTGACATTACCACAGAAGCCAGAGATTTCAGCAGGAACCAGAGTCCTGCTTTGCCAGAGATGGACCATCTGCTTCAGAAAACTTACAGCTCATAGTTGATCCAGTTGAAATTTTACTGATGTACCTCAGTGGATTTCCTAAAATTCATTTTATTATTCCCAGAAAAAAGCATGGACAGGGGTGTGTGCCACAAGTAGGAGGTAACCATAAGTTGTCAGTGCTAATTTAGCTACTTCTAAATTCTGGAACACCCAGCCTATTTTGGTGCAAGTTCAATTAAATGAGAACCACTTTCCACTTCTCTGCTAGAAGTGAAGTACAGCCTTCACGCCTGTTACACTGCTTGCATTATGTAGCAGAAGGGCTCTTCTTCTTTGCCTCTCTCAGCCTGGTTGCTTCTGAAGCCAAAAAAGAAAAAAAAAAAAAAAAAAAAAAAAGCGGGGGGGCTTCAGACCAGAAATAAACCTTAGTATACTCTAACCAGCAGCAAAACAACCTTTGGAAAAATTACACAAATCCCTTAGAGACTCTGGGGCTTTGTCCCACACCAAGGCTTAAGAGTCTAAATTATATGGATGAAGCATGGGTTAGTTACAGCAAGCAGGAGGGCGGGACAGTTCAGTTCGTTCATCCTTCTTTTGAAGATGTGCAGAAGAAGCTCTAAGCACAGCACAGAAATGTTACAGGAAAAAGACTTTTAAAAGAGGGTGTGGGGAGGGCGTGTCTAATAGATCTCCATCCTCTAAAAGAAAAACTCGTTATCATTTCAGCCAAACTCTGGAAAATACAGTTAGTCTTTGGACTACAACTTTCAACAACTACAGTTTCAGTTTGCAGTTCAAACTTTCACAGGCAGCCCAGAAACAGTGAAATAATAAGCATTTTGTACAATTACCTTGTATTTAGCTTTAGATTACTTCTGCCTACATAAGTCTCTCTTGTTTCAGTCTTACAGGCAAAAGGAAAAGGTTATTTGAGACTTCTGTTTCTGACATTCTCTTTTGATTACAGACTAAAACCAAAAGAGACTACCCTGGAAAGGCCAAGACAAACGTGCAGCCGCATAATTGGTCTGGCTCAAATGGCACTGAAGTCAGGAGCAAGCGTCCCCAACTCGAGAGATTCAGTCTGTGCTGAAAGCCACATTAAACTCTGTTTACTGTTTGCCTGAAAAGCCATATACATATGCTACAGGAATGTTTTGCCAAGGTGCTGTGATGGTAGATATACTATAAAAAGCCCTAGTCTTCTGCCAAGATGTGTATAGCACATCTGCACTGTTTTTCTTGCACACTCTCAGAAAGCATTTTGACTTGGCATAAAGCATCATGTTTTATTCTAGTGAAATTCTTGCAAGAAGCACTTGGGAAGCAAAGCAAATAAATGAAGTTCAGAAATACATTTGATTCCTAATCCATGAAATGCGCAGAGAAAATTGTCATTTTGCTATAAAGCAGGCACTGTGCTGTGACACAGGGAAGTTGGCACATATGCATAAATAGTGAAAGTGTGTCATAATATGAAACATGCCTATACAACAGCCAGCTCATTAGTTTACATGACCCCCTCCTTCAGCAGATGAGAGCAGATTTGGTTTATATCAGAGAACAACTAAAAGAAAATTCTCAAACATATTGCACATGACTTCAAGGAAAGAAGGGATAAATAAAGGAATTTCAGTGTAATATTATTACTAGAAGTTTTGCTCAGCTACAACATGCAGGACAGAAACAACTGGAGGTCATATATTTCATTCCCCAGCACAACAGTACTTTCTGCCCCTGAAAAAACACCACTGCCAAGATCTGAGCCACCCATTTATTAATGTTTTTTATACACATTTTTGTTGCTTATTCTGTTCCTGTTTATGTTGATAATAGTGTTTTATTTACTGTAGTTACAATATTGGAAAATACTTCATTTTCAAAAAACAAGATCTAGACTAAAATTATTTTGTAATTCATGATACTGATTTTTTTTTTCAGCTGCTTTTGGAAAGAGAAGAGAGAACCAAGGCATGCTTGATAATCTAGTATTTACCTATTCAGTCTTCAAAACAAAATTCTAATGCTGGCATACCTGGGGCAACCTCTTCATGCTCCACCACCACCTGCAGAAGTCTGGTCTTCAGCAGCATGGGTGACTGTAGGGATGGGGTAGAGGAACAGGATTGTCCCAAACCGGAAGCAGGGCAGAGGTGCCTGGCAGGCCAGACTAGGAATCACGTTCCCCTTGGGACAGCATGGCATCAGTAGGGCACAAAACACCAGCCAGAGCTCGATGGGACATAGCTCTCCACCCACAGCCAGTGTGACTGACCCCAGGGATGCTGTGACCAGTGGCCCCGGCAATTAAGCACATTAAGCAAGCTCAGACCTCCTCAGCCTCTCTCCTACACCCCTCAGTACAGCCTGGGTCCTTCTTTTTGCTATTTATTCTCTCCTTAATTGGCTTTCACTAGGTCTGCAAGTAAGCAGTTCCCAAATGCTGTCTCTGCAGCAATGCAAAGCACAGCAGGGAAAACAGGGTGGGGAAAGAAATGCCAGCAGTAGCACTGGCTTACATTGGCTTCAGCAGCTATAAAACAGTGTCAAATTCAACTCACGGGCACTTTGGCCAACATACAGGGGAGGATGGGAGGCTCACTAGACAAATTCACTGTAGGTTGGCAAAGGATAACAAGATCCTTCCCAGCTTCCTCACCTTTCCTACTGTGTGGGGGAAAAAGAAAAAAGTCCAAGTTATGTAGGTTTTCCAAGCCCTCTGCCAAACAAGGTTTACAACCACACAGACCAAGGAAAAGATACCATAGCAGAAATCATGGATGCATACTATCTATCTCTGGTGGAGGAAAAAGCCCATATGCCACAGTCACAATAAACCAGGAAACCACAGATAACAAGGCCACAAACAGTCCTCAACATCCTCACAGACATACTGCCCAAACACTAAGCTGCTGCTGAGCAGCCATTTCTGTACATTAAATCCCCACTGCTTATATGAGAGAACAAGAGGAGTTTTTCCCAGCATAATGCACTGTTGAGGCTTGTAGCATGGACCAGCTCCTTACATATCATTATTGGAAGGCAAGAAATGCAGAGGGAAAGGCAGTCCTCCTGTGGCTCAAGGAAGTTCACTCTGCAGTCATGTGCACGCAGTTATTTCAATAATCCTTAATACAAAGCATCCCCCAACCACCCGAGCTCCAAAATTCCCTCTCCTGCCAACACCACTGCCCAAACTGTTCACACCTGCAACAGTCTCTTGGTATCCACCACATGCTTACCAAAGGGCTCCAGCATGAGTATCATTTCATACCAAGCCCTTCAAACACTGACCAGCTCCTGAGGAGCCTTGACCACTGGCAAACAGGCATCACACCAAAAAAAAAAAAAAAAAAACACAACACCACCAAAAACCCAAACTATACATTTTACAAGATTCATTGCAGTGGTAACTTACTCATTTTGTTGATATTGAACCTTCTTAAATAGTAAGGAAATTTAAAATGCACAAAATCATAAATAGCAGCCACTTCTACAAAATTATGCATCTGTCCTCCAAGAAACACAAGATTTTTTTGTTGGTTTTGTTTTGGGTTTTTTTGTTATTGTTTTTAATTGTTTCTTTGGGGTTCTTTGGCAAAGGTATTAGAAAGCAAGAAAATCAACTGTCAAATGACAACAATGGGAAGTGAATCTGTGGACAAGGCAAATAAAATATTTTGTCTGCTTTGTTTCAACTTTTAAGAGTATTACATGGCTTTCTCTGTATTCGCAAGTTATAAAGCTAATTACACAAAATGCTAAGCAAAAAGTACCTGATTTATTGCAGCCTTTAAAATAGGAAAGGTTAGCTGGAGAAATAGCTATTGGTGCATTAAAATGTAGTTACTGCTGCACAGTGTAGATATCTACTCCATACCCAAGAATTTAGCTGCTACATCATGTTGTACAGAAACCATAACAAAAATGACAAAAATCAAAACAAATGTAAACCAGCCTCTTCAATAATCTCAGTTCACTGCTAAAAATCATATTCTGTTGAAAATTATCTTGCATTTAAGATTGCACCTCAGTCCAGTCACTCAAAACCAGCAAGAAACCCAGCAGGGCCAAGGCACTGTTCCCTCCTTGTGAAGCATTCACGAGCATCCAATCTGCACTTGGGCTCTTGGCACTATGGATGTCTGGTTTTCTGGTCTTAAAACCTTCTGCAGACTACTTTTTTTTTTTTAAATAATCATCCTGTATATCTCTTTTTGTTTGTAACACCCAGAGTTGCTGGACTCTGAACACAAATACACCTCACTGTAAATGCAGTTTGAAGTATGGCAGCAAGGATGAGTAGAGGAAATTTAAACATGGGTGACAGTAAGTCGTTCTGTTCTTCTAATTCCCTTCAGTTCCCCCAGGTGCTTTCTTTAGGATAAAATTATTCCTTTGATTAAAAATCTGGTGCATCCATATACCATAGTTACATTTATAAGCCTTCCACTACATCCTGGCTCAGGTTTGTTTTCACTAGCTTGACTTTTAAACAAGCTCAGCTGTTTTGTTTTTTTAAAGCTTATGATTAAGCAATTCTTCTTGCAGGAATCAATGCTGTGCATTACACTTAAGTGGGCTCAAGGCTTCCCTTCCTGGTGTCCCTCAGTGTACATTTATACTTCCCAGAGTATTTTTTCCAGTGCAGATCTTTAGGAAAGGAAGTTCACTCTGAAACACAGACAGACTGTGTTCAGAGCTGGTGCCAGAAACTTTCCACAATGCACTGCAAAAAGGACTCTGCAACAGTCACATATATTCTGCGCTCTCTCCTGTTTTCTGCATATTCCTGCCTCCATTAAAAAATACATCATGCACTTCCTAACACACTAAAGTACATGCAAACAATTTTCTTTCTCAGCATTTTTTTTCATTTATTTAGCCTGAAAGAAGTTCATACTTCTAAAGGAAAAATTATTGGCAAGCCTCACCCATCTTGTCTGGAAAGAACACGGTTCCTTCATTTGAGAGGGAAAATAAAATATGAGTACAGTGGGAACAGAGGGAGAGGAAGAGGGTATAGGCAATACATGGTGGGGGGGGTGTTGGGGTTTTTTTGTGCTTTTCTTTAACCTCCTGTTGCTGTTCTGTTGGAAAGATTTTTTAACTTCACTGCTATCCTGAAGTAGCAGAAGGTTTAGGAGCAAAACAGATTTTCTCTGCAAGAACAGTACTTGAACAGTAGACTTGGGAATACCTGCTTTTCATTTCAAAGTACATTTAGCATAATGCTATACATATATACGTAGTAAGAATTGCCTCTCAAGAACTCTAGAGAGCTCTGTTCTGACAAAATGGGCAGGATGCTTAGTGCCTTCTGTGGTTACAGGGTATGTTGGGAATACTGCTGCTGGAAAATTTGGAGCAATACTCTCACTTTTATGACCTCAAGTGAGAATTTTGCAATATAAGCAAAATATCACAAAGCAATTTTTCATGAAATCCTGTGCCTTCAATAAGCTTACAAAACCTTCCATTCTTATAAACAGTGTTTATCTTCTCTGTTAAATGACATGGGCATGGTTACTAAACAGATGGAGCACCAATGCAGAAGCGCAAGTGATGCTCACAACACATTACAATCTTTAGAAGGACACCAATGCCACTGGCCACTAATACCAGTACCAATACCAATACCAACTGCTGGCCCAGCCAGCAGCTGCTCTGGGCACCAAATATCAAACATATCTGTAAATGTAGTCAGGTGGCAACACTTTGAATAGCCCCAACACTCAGCTCGGGATGGTGCAGCAGGGAGATGAGATGGGGTGCAGTCTAGTACAGAGTAAAAGGTAAGGGAGCACTGCTGGGACTATGACTGCCCAACACACTGTGCCCAGGGAAGCTGGAGGGGCCACAGCCACAACTGGACCCACTGCAGGTGCACAGGACCCTAGAGAAGACAAAGCACCAAGCCTTGCCAGGGAATCTGAGTCTCTGCAAGCATCTATGTTGCAATACAGCTCTTTGCAGTCACTTGAGTGGTTAAGAGAAACCCATGGTGCAGTGGGATCACTGGCACAGGACTCCCCATCAAGGTGTCTATAATGAAGCAGGGAAGCACATACAAGGGTATTCATGCTTGCATTATCTGGCCCCACGGGATTCAAATGAGCTTCTGTAAATCTTGACATACAGTAAAATTTCTGGTACAACAAACCATAATACTCCATGGAAATGATTTTAAAATTTTTCTTTTTTCCCGAATAAAAAAAAAATTAAATATAGCAAATTGTCTCCAAGTTTTTCAGTGGTTGAAATAGCAATCTCCTCCCAACTTAAGGTAACTACAGATTCCACAGGAAAAAAAAGGTCACATCAGAAAAGTCTTTTTACAGCAGTTGATTTTATACTAAAATACTTTAATAGCAAGATTTTGAAATTTTTCATGAACAGCAGAAACTCCTGCAGGTAACTACACAAATAGTGAGACTGCCTCAAAGAAATTAAAAACTGAATGCAATTGTTTACACTTAAATGCCTCTGTCAATAAATGAACAAAAGTATAAATAAAGTTAATAAACACCTGAGCATTTATTAATTGAGAGGAAGGCAAAGCATCACAGTTCCAGGCAGGATGGGGAGAAGCCCCACCTTTCAGATGCTGTGTGTGCATTTCAGTGAGACCATGCAACAAAACTCCATCTCCTCCCTTTGAGAGGGGCAGTGACACTACCATGCACTGCTGAGAGATGGGCAACACCCACCTGGAAAACAGCAGAAAGCAGATCTAGTTACAGATCCAGCACTGACACATTTTGGTGTCATTTTTGGAGTTTGACAAGCAACAGCATAAATAGTGGAAGAGAGGTTTCTGCAGCTGCATATCCTCTGCATGTCCCTTCAGTACTTCTCCTTCCTTTTTCAGCTGTATCATTTAGGTAACATAATACCTGTAGCAAAATAAAACATTTTGTCTCCGTCCTTCATGATTTTATTTTTAAATCAATTTACAAAGCAAGAAGAAGGGAACACGGAAGTTAAGCCAATGCAGCAATGCAAAAGCAATGAGATATTCACCTCAGGGAAATTGCTTTCTACTGAAACAAGACACAAGCTTCTTTTTGTTGTCATCAAAGAATTAACTAGAGAACATGCCAATAATTTATAAGGAAGTAGACATGAGCATAAATGATGGGAGGAAGGGAAGATCTACTAGCTTCTGTGCTGCAGAAAGGTAGAAGACAGTGATGGACAAAGAACTAATTTTTACTCCAATGTTTGTTAAAAGAATTGCAGATTGGTAACACACAGCTCAGACTTGGACCTTTATATATATATTTATATAATGCTCCTGTTGATTTCACTGGAGTCTGTAGGTGTACAGTATTTGAAGTAAGAGTCCCAGCATTCTGTTGCCCCAGTTTTTCCTCTATGCAGAAGGAGGAATGTGAATATCAACCACTCTTACTAACTAGGGGAGGGGAAATAAGGGTGCAAGTGTTTAAAAATAGAAAAATGTTGCTAGCATGCATTAGGTGTTACTAATGCCCTCTCTACCAGAATGTGAATCAAAAAGAGGTACCTGCAGTGAAGGACAGTCTTTCTTAATGGTAGTTCCTGGGTCATTAATTTTTTTAGTTGCCCCCAGGAGCATCAGTATGGTGACCCCTTCAAAAGCTCAAGGAGGACTTGAATTGACTGCATGTTGCCTTCAACTATAAGTTCATCCTGTGTATATAGTTAGGCAACTTCTGCTTTCCTCCAGCTCTCCCATGATTACAGGCTTGCAGTTTACAAACATTTCCCTTGCTGGTTTCCCATCTCTTTTTTCATACACAACACACACGCTTCTTCAGTCCCACTCTCTGAAAGGCAGACTGCTCTCCTTTCCCTCAGCCCTCTCCAGTGAATTCTTAAGCAAAAGCAAAAAGAAAAAAAATACGTTTCACAACTGTTTTTCTCACTAATTTTGTCCAAAGGCTACAGAAGTTTCTGGTCCACTTCGAAGTGTTGCTGGCAGGGCCATAACTGAACCTTCTTCCCTGTTCAGTACAGGCATTACCAGAAGGATGATTATCCTTGGCCTTATTATTCCTTGCCTCTGGCTACCCTTCTCCATTTGGGAGCTAACCTACTTGCTCATCAGGTTCTTCTTCCCCATTCTTGCCACTGCTGACATTTTCCAAAGCTTCTCCTAGAGCGACCACTTGCTTGCCTCACCCAAAAAGTTCCACTTTGGCTCCAACGCGTTCTCAGCAGAAGGCTCTTCCCACCCCTGCAGCAGTGTCCCCACAGCCCTGGGGGACAGCCATGCACAAGCTCCCTCCCCATGTCCATTAAGGAAGGAAGCGCTGCTGCTTCTGCAAGAGTCAACACCTCAGCTTGCGATAGGCTCCAAGCACAAGTGAAAAGTCAACACGTGTCTTGTTTGAGGATCAAAAAACACTTTTAGAATGACAAATTCATACAGCCTAAAACTGTTATTGATTTTGCCATCAGTGATGGTATAAAAAAAAAAACAAAACTAAAACTGAGGATCCCTCACACTCCAGCTACCTACTGGTTCTGCAAGTTTACTCCATTTTACAAAGCAATGCCAGTTTTTAAAGCACTATTCAAAACCCTGACTACAAGGCTGAGAAGGCACAAATCATTCCAAATAAAGAGGAATGGTGGAAATGAGAAAGACAGAACTTATGGTCATTACAGGCAACTGTATGCCAACCTCCCTGATCAAGTATGCAACTATTCCTAACAGTTTTTCAGAGTTTCCCCACGTGTTTTCCCAAAAAAGTCTTTTAAGTTGCAGTAGAATAAGCAACACCTGAAAGCAATGTAATTTAAAGAGATACAATTGAAAGAGATAATACATTTTCCCTGGAAGAATACTTTTTTTTCTGACCAGTGTTGATATCGATATATATTTTTACAATCCTAAATAGCCCTATTTCTTTCACTCAGATACCAGCACCTAATGAGCACAGATATTCTAAATAATTCACAGTAAAAATCTATGTTGAACATCCACCACGCAGAACATAAAAGATTTTAGAGCAGTCTGGTTTAAGGCTGGGAGTTTCTAATTTGAATACTTCATTTCAAACCACTTTTAACGTCAAGATGTTCAAAGCCCACTTGTATCAGCCAGGCAATGTTGGCACAGCAGGACTTTCAAGAACCTCAAATTTGTGCAAATGTCTGAAGTGAATACTCTGACAAATTAAAAACTTCAAGGAAGTAAGTAATAAACTAGAAATTTTAGGATTTACCTGGTGTGAACTCTCACTCTAGCAAGGCCTGACCAGGCAAGCTCTGTGCACTGAAAATGTGCTTGGTTTTTTGTCCTGAATACCCAGGGCACCAACCCAACTGCTTCACAGGTCACTGCAGATGGCAGTGCATCTTCTACCCTTCCACAGAATTTGGCTGAAACAACGGATTCTCTGAAACTTCATCACTAACTCACCACATCCAGATTTACTGTTTCATGGGAACTGCTATTCATGATACTTTGTATTTGTTCACACTAGGCAGAGATTTAAAAAAAAATAAGTATTCCCACCTAGATTCATAGAAATAAGACTTCCCAACTGTGAAGCACCTTATCAAACACCAAAAGGAGCTCCAAATTAAAGAACAAATGGTGTCATCACCACATAAGCAGCTCCTCTGGCTTCACAACATGTTAACAATGCTACACCTGAATTTCAGTACATGCAAGTATAAGTATCAGTGTTCACAGGAAGGGTTGGGAAGATGCCACGTGGAAACTGAGGAAGAACTGGCAAAGCTCACAGGGCTCTGCACTGAGGAGCAGATTTGCTTTACAGTACCCACTCTCCTCCCAGGTGTCCAGTGCCCACCAGCACCCACCCTTCATCTGCCAACCAAACAAACACTCACTTAAATACTGCAGGGCAAAACACTGGGTAAGACCCACACTGGGAAAAACAGTAATAAGAGCAATAATAAACCAGTCAGACACAGCAGGGAATTACTAAGGATTACAGTGAGAAACAGTGCAGAAACAAAAAGAAGGTTCCCTGGAAAGATACCAGTACCCAGTCCTGAGAAAGAAGCTGGATCTCATGCAAGTTTATCCTAAAAAAAAAAAAAAAAAAAAAAAAAAAAAAATTAAAAAAAAAAAAAAAAAATTAAAAAAATAAAATAAAATTAAAAAAAAGTCTTTCTAAACAGATTTTATGATCACTAGGCTAAGAAACACCACTTTGGAGAAGAGTTTTTCATTGCTCACATAAATGAAGACATGACTTGCAAAGCAACCAAAAGAAATATATTTTCATATTCCATATGAATATTCCATATTCCTCTAATTTCAACACAAAAGACCTCTGGCAGTTAAAACTGTTTCAGCAGAAGAGCTGGGTTTGCAGCCTTGAAACAATTCTCAGTATTTTGCTGAGCAATGGCAAGCCATAAATATTGTAACAATAGGGATTACAAAAATCTCAGTTCAAGAACACCAGAAGTGGTACAAAGCTCCTGATGCCTGCCCATCCTGAACTGGAAACATTACCCTTCAAGACTGCAAATGAGCATTTCACCTCTCGGTACATCTGCATCCAACACACCGAGACAACCTGTTTGTGTGTGATAGTGTTCATGCTATGAAATGAACTGCAAAAAGTTTTACTGCCAAATTTACCAACGCTGGCAAGCTGTTAACGTCAACTTTACTTCAAAACACTGCAAGTAACTGCCTGCAAATTTTAGACCTGCTTATCTTTGTAAAATGCTGTCTGCAGATTAGGGTTACCTGACACTGACTACCTCCATAAGGGCATCCCACTACAAACTTCATTTTCTAAATTACATTATATAAAATTGCCAAACAATACACTTTGTTTGGCCCAACATACTATATAACAACTCCGTACTTGCAGGAACAACTGTTCTCTGCTTATACTTTTTAATTAGTTACAAAATGTTTACAGTAGAAGGAACAATGGCCCTGATTTCTTTTCAAAGAGCTTCCAGTTGTGCTGCAACATGCTTATGTATCCGATTGACACCACTTTTCACTACACAGAAGTGGTGACACAACCCTAGTACTTCTCTTGCACTTTTCCAGTGTTCCCAATATTTATACCTCACTTCTCATCTCTAAGAGTAAGGCATGTGCAAAACCTATTTGCCTCTGTGATCACCACTTAGCTGTCTGCTTTCAAAAGTGTGAAGCTTTATACAACTAGGAAGCAGTAAGGGGGAAAAATTAGATTATAGATATGAACAGGGTTTTATGTTCTTTTTCTTTAAATCTGTGGGTTTGGAAAGTTTATCTGAGCTTATTTAGAAAAAATATATGTATGACTTTTCTAAACAATTTGAAGTTGCTGTCTTAAAAAAAAAATCATTAAAATATTGATGGAATAGGAGTAAATGCCTTAAGTGGGAGAAGCTGGACTGTGCCAATTCCTCCTCCCAAGAACAGATACAAAGAAGCCTTTCTTAACATGGCTCAGGTCCATGAAGTTAAATAGTCCCCAGAGTAGAGGGAAATCTGTTCTTCAGGAATGAGTTAATAAGCACAATCTCATATGGACATTGTCTAGCCCTCACAACATCCTGCAAGGCATCAACAATTCTATCCCATATAAAGACAGTGCAACCTATGGCCACACTGAGCTAGCAGTGATTTTCAGCGAGGTAGCTGTGTTTTTTCCATGCATACATTTACTTTCACTCACAGCAGGCACTCAGCAGGATCATACCCTAGTGTAAAAGCAGCCTGTTACAAATGGACACATGGAATAATTGGGACCCATCTAAGCCACCTGGACAGTCCACACCGGAAATGTGTGTGCCAAAGTGATTGCAGCATGCTGCAGCCAGCTCCTAAAACTCTAAAAACGGAGCTGTTTCACATGGCTACTTACAGGGCAAGTGAATCACATCTTAAAGACATTTATTTCTCTGCACTGCTTCTAAACAGAGCATATGCAGACTCCAACCTTGTAGGTTAACAGTTGGGCTACATAAACTCTGCCCTACATATCAAACTTAACCAAGGTGAAGGAGATGAAGATAACCTAAGTATGAGGATATCAATTTGTAGTATCAATAACAGCTGCAATTAGAGATTTGTGCATAGTCTCTGTGTAAAGCAACAGCATTCAATACGAGTAATTGTGCTACAAAAGTGTCTTAAACCATCCACAAGAAGCTGACAGTTACACAGACCAACCTGGGTAAGTCTCCCAAACTTAGTTTTAATTCTCAGTTTAGAATATGAAACAAAACCAAGGATAAGAGTTTTGGAGATAGCAGCATACACATCTAGAAGCAACAGCTCTCACACACTCTGACATTAAATCTCATAGTGGCAAACCCTCTCTGTGGCTAAACCCTGACAAGTACAAGCCTTTCTAATGAAAAATTCAACATCTTTATTCTCTTTGTTCATGCAAATGTGACCTTTGCGTTCTTCCTCCTTGGTACACACCTCCACTTTAGCATGAGTATCTAAGTTCAACATATTCTCTCAATACACACCTGAAGCTTCAACACAGCCTTGCTGTGCTCAGAGTCCACACACACACTCCATCATATGAGCAGGGCGGCTGCCTGACTCAGCTGTCATCCCAGCTGATTCACTATTCCATTTATTGTTCCTTCCAAATGCAAAGAGACACCTTTAACCAGCAGTGCATAGTAAAGATCATGAGATATGATAGTACTCGATTACAATACACGATATCAAAGCTTCTTCCATTACATTTTTTAGCTTCTGAATGCTAAAGAAGCATCATTTCTTGTGTGAAAAATGATTGCCCAACAACAAAAAAATCATGCTCAGATTTTATGTTATTTCTTTTGCCCTTGAAAATAGATATGTGAATCACTAACACCATTCACCAGTAAATGGGCTACTCTCAAAGAGTTTTAATATTTGTAAGACCTAAGCAACAAAGGCAAAGACACTTCAGAAAGCACATGCATTGCTCAGGAGTACAAACAGGGCTCAGCAGAACTGCAGAAAACAAAACTCTGAAGATAGTTACTGGTTTAGATCATTGTGGTTTTCTTTTGCTAGAAAGGAATCCAGCAGATCCTTACACTCATGCAATTTATCAGCAGCTGAAGAGCAGCCCTCTCACTTGGGAACCACATTGCCCAGAATGACAGACAGCTGAAATCTCAACCTTTATCCATGAGGGGAAGCAGGCTACCCAGAGCAACTGATGTCACATCACTCCAAAATGAAACTTCACGCTGATCCCAAACTACTACAGAGGAACTTCTGAATTACTGAGTACCTCCATGTACTCCCACTGAAGAGAAATGCTACCCATGCAGAGGTTCTCTATCACAGAAAAGCATTTCAGGGGGCCACTCCAAACACATTCTGGAAACTTTGGGGGGTTTTGAGGACAAAGCTCAAATTCTTTCTTGATAAAACAGCAACTAAACTCTACTTCAGAACAATCTTTGTGTGTGTGAGTGTGACAATAAAAGAAATACCAAAATAAGTGCAAACCCATATAAGTTCCACCTCTGAACAAAAATTAAGCTAACTTAAGTAAGTCCTCAAAATGTCAGTAACCTGGCTCTCAGGATACTCACTTAACTACTTAATTATGGACTCTGTTCCTGTAACTGAAATACAATGAAATTCAATCCTGTGGTTATCCAGAAGACGAACCATTGTAAGATAAAATGTAGTCTCTTACTACTTTACCCTTTTTCTCTTCAGTTTTCCATATAAATTACTTTTTAGTTCAAAATATGTATCCATAACAGGAAGGATGATTGTCATCACGGAGCCTGCAATTATCCATAGGTAAAGAAGAATTTGATTCATGAGGATCTCAAATGCCACCAGAAAAGTTCAAACATCTTCTACTCCTGAAAACCCAAGATCTACCACATCAGCTTTAACATACAAGACCAAAAAGTCATGTTCTATATTCTAGGTTCTAGTATGTGTACTGAAACTACAGTACACATACTTAATAGCAAGAGAACTACTCAGCAGGGCATTTACCTATAAGTGCACTGGCATCAGCTTCACTTGAGGTCCTTCAAACACCAGCAGAGCCAACTCTGGGAACCTCTTTGACAGGTGATCAGGAGGGGCTGTCACTCACTCATGGCAGCTTTGTGAAGGGCAATGACACAGGATGACACAGCAGTTCCCTCTGTCCCTGCATGTCACAATCACCCATGGAGCAATTCCCTTCACCAATACTACAGCAGAGTGACCCAAGCAAGTGACACCAGTGCCATTCACCATTACCAAAGAGGAGGCGTACAGACATGAACCACCCAACACAAATAAACCCTTCTGCCTTCTCTCCTTCCCATCCCCACTGCCTGCTGTAATCCCCAGTGATGTACCAAAGCACCAGCCTTGATCAGAGCTGGGAACTGCACGGGGTCACTCTTGGGAACAAGGCCACCCCTGCTCATGCACTGAGCTGCACTACACAGATTGCATGACACTGTACATATCCAGCTGCAGGGCTGCCACCTGAAAAACTGCAAGTCACAAAGTGCTAAATGGGTATCATTAGGATTTTAGCTCCAGAATTTTACAAGTAGCTATACTGGCAGATCCCTTTGCCTGGACACAGTTCTACATTTCAGGGTACTTCCACCCAGTTTTTAACCAAACCTGATCACATAACACACCAGAACATTACCCTGAGCAGCCTGGTACCACACACGCTCATTCCAAGATTCAAAAGTATATTTACTAAGCATGGCATTATCACAGAGTACAGCAAAAGAAGGGTTGAGACAATTTTCTTTTTCAGATGCTCTACCTTCCAGATTTCATAGGTAAATATCAAATTCCAGATACATAGCAGACTATTTTCTCCATTGATTCATACAGCACAAACTATAGGATGCTTGCAAAGTTTTTATGCTTTGTAGATGAGATACAGGGAAAAACTTGAATAAGTTTTTTAGAACAGAAAAGCAGATAAGATATTTCAGTGGCCAGTAGAGCTGGGATGACTCATTTATTCTTTTGTACAAATACAGCTGAATGTTAACTATGCCTATGCACTGTGCAAGTGTAATAAAAAGAAGGTACTGTAAAAAAATAGATTGAACAGTTTGCCCTGGACTGATAAAACAGCAAGCAAATAGCACATTGTATGGAAACGTGCTTGGTTTATGAAAGCACAGTGCCCACTGCTACAATCAATTACAGATGAGGGGGAAAAGTAAAAAAGAGAGGATGGAGAAAAATGAGAACATTTCCCTTTCTGCCTGGAAATGTAAGATTCAAAAAAATAAGTGTCCTTCAGGGTTTCTGATCCTCAGGACATGCTAGTTTCTCCTAGGAAAGAAATTCAGTTGACTCAGATCACAGTCATGTTTGAGCAATCTGTAAATCAATGAACATATCTGATTCTACAGGCTTTGTACTTCAGTGACAAGTATGTAGCTATATAATACAGACAATTATCAATTTACATTTTTAACTAAATTATTTCCTCTACTTCACATTGCTCAGTGCAGGGTTTTGTTTTTTTTTTCTAATATTGATTCTACATCCAGCTTACTTGGCAATAAGCTCATCCAATGCATTTTCTGTCTGTTGTTGATGAAATGCTGACTATCCTCCCTCTTAATATTAAGTAGAAGTGTTTACATGCAAAAAAAAGTATCACTAGCTTTTAAATAAATATTTTAAAGTTATGTAATGGTGTACAGATTCAATATAAATGCAACCTGGGACAGAACAGAAACAGAAATAGCCTTTTAAGTCACTATCAGAACAATCTTCATTTGGAAACATATCCCACTTACAAAGTACAGGGCAAACGAAAAAAGCAACATCTGAATTGGCAGAGCCCTACCACCGTGCATCCATTCATCACCACTCATTGCAATTCAATTGCTTTCAATAAAACTCAACTTTTTGTTAAAAGTCCTGACTCAGTAGCATTTGCAGGATTGCCATGACAGTATTGCTGGTAGCTTAAAAATCTGTCTATGTGAATCCTCCTCACAGGGCGAGCTCAGGCATATGAAGACAGAGCAGGAGAGAGTCCGGAGCGAAAGCACTGCTGTGATCATTCCTGCACACCAGCCACCCCTTCTGTTTGCTATTGCATGCTGTAAGGAACAACTCTTCTAAGCAGTTAATCAGCAAGGTTATTAGGACAGTACAGAATTCTTTGATTACTGGTATATGGAATGGCCAGAGTTTACAACAGCTAAAAAAGAAGCACCAAGACAGCCTTAAAAGACAGCTAGCGAACAGCCTAAAAATAAAATAAAACATATACAGTACTAGTTTCCAAAGTATCATTATTTCTTTCCATAGCATCATTATATAACTCAGAAATGCAGGAGATGAGGTAACTTTCTAAACCAGAATCTTTGATGTACATTCAGCACATTCAAAAAAAGAAGATTTTTGTTGTGCAAAAATCAATTGCAAGAATCAGAAACAACACCAGAAGAAAACAATAGAGGCTAGACTGTAGTAGAACAGAACAAATTTTTCTGAAAAAGCCAGGAACAGAGATGCCATTGAACAGGTCAGGAATAGTTGTTTCCAAAAGCAGCAAAGGAAGTAAAGTATCAGCTCTGTTACCTTCAGGACTGTTAAATCTAAATACAAGCAGCTTTGCTTTTCTCAGGGGCTTTCTACTGGAGAGAGCTGTCTAAAATAAGAAGGATATGTCAAAACAACAAGAAACACAAAATAATCCATGTAAATCGTTAAGAGATACATTCTACAAGATTTCATGGAAATCTCTCAGGCTCTCCATGCCTAATAACAGCATGTTTATCAAAGCTGTACAGAGTCACTTGAAAATAAGGTCCTAGAGGAAAAATACGAAAAACAGTTACAATGTCATCTAAAATTATTTTGTAAACACCCCTGATTGCATAGTCCACCAGCCAGATTTTTGCAGAATGATGGAGATAACACAATGACTATTATAGCTGTTAATAAAACTGAAGGCTTCAACAAAAGCAGTATTAATAAATGGCAGTTATGCTGTAGCATGTTTTTCAAAATACATGAGCTAAACCCCTTGCTAAATTTAAACCAATCATTCTAAAAGAACTGATTTAGTTGGAATTATAATTTGCAAAACCCCAATTTTCAGGGTTTAGTATTATTATTTAATTTGTACTACAGCAAGCACTCCCCTGTTTGCTGTCTCTGGCCCTACTGCAGCCCTGCACGTTTCCTTATTCATAATACAGAGATCCTAATATGACATTATAATCATGAACACTTACACCTAACAAGAGGAAAACATGCTTTCTTCAGCACTGTATGCAGAAGGGATTAAAAAGTTTTGGTAGACTGAGTTCCTTTTAAATCAGCATCTGTAGCACAGTAGTCTACAAGCTAAGTTGAGACCAAGGCAATTAACCCCANAAAAAAAAAAAAAAGCATAAGCATGAAGACAGTTCTTTCTTACCAGCATCAGCTAAACACTATTAGAGCACTCACCAACTACCCAGATTTCTTGGCCATGTCCACCTTATTTGCAACACTTCTGTATTAGGAGACTATTACAGAACTTTAATGAGGAAAAAAATTGAAAAGCAGATTTAAGTTCTACTATCATGGATTAATATTCTCCCTTCTCCAATTTTCTCATATTTAAACCAAATACACCACTGAAAGACCTCCTCTGGCTTCAGTGTGTCACTTAAAAAAATCACTACTCATAAATCCCTTTAGATAGCTGTACTGAAGTCAAACATAAGCATTTCCTTTACTTACATTCTAAGTTACAAACATTTAAACAATACAGGAATCAACATCCTACACTGTCAAAGACAGATACTATATGAAAGTTTCAACCCAAGTTGAAAAAAAACTACTTAAGAAACAGACATTATTAAGCAGTTTAACATGATGGACTCCACACTTTTCTAAAATGAAGATACTTTCTTTTCAACCCCCAATTAGCACAAGCTGTTCTCTTTTCAGCTTGGAAAGCTTGGTGTGTCTTTCCATACAATGTCTGAGCTACAGGACAGGGAAGGACTAAGTACAGTAATATTTTACTACATCCTTACTAGACAGGAAAGATAGTCTTGCAATTAAGGAGTCAGCAGGTCAGCACTTTATTTCCAGCTTGGTTCCGAACTGCTTGTGTGGTCCTGGATCAGCCAGTGACCTCCTGTGCCTTCTTTCTCTATGCACCCTGCAGGGATAAATCCATACTTGCCAATCTCATGCCATGACATTTGTTTGCCAATTTTGTTTTTGAAGGGAAAGATGGCAAAGCAAAGAAGAAAACTGCCCAGTTAAGAGGAGTAGGTGCTGAAGAGCCATCTCCTTGAAGATGGTTTGGGTGTATGTTACAACTGATGGGTGCAGCATAGGCAGCCAGTACAGCCAAGCACTTTTCTCTTTCCTAAGGTCAAAGAAAGACGCAGAGAAAACCACAGAAGGACTTTATGCCAGTACTCACTTGCAGCAATTAACACTGTGCTGTTGTGAAATGCAGTTAATGAGGTCTTTGCAGAGAATGAGCCACGGGAATACACAGTGCTGCTCCCAGGTGAGCAATCCCATACTTCATCATCTGTGTTTGGAATAAACTACACAGCTTCCCAGTTAATGCAGGCCTGTCTTTGGTAAGCAGTGATAAAAAGGAGCCCATTCCTACTCTGTGCCACTCTTTCACACCTGAAGAACCAGGGCATTGATACAGATGTTTTCCTTCTCAAATCACAGCATTAGGGAAGCAAAACTAACCAGGTATTTCCTGTATCTTCACCACAAGATTCAGAGCCAATGCTTCTGAAAGGAACCAAAAGACACTGTAACTGTTTCTTAAATCTGAACCACAGCACTTTTAGTCTCTCCTGTTCACTTCTACTTATATCTCTTTCTATAACTCAGACTCCTGTGCACCAGGAAATTTGCTAAAATGGAGTAATAGTTTTCACAAAAAAGTACCTCTCATTTTTTTACAATATATTACTGAAGTTACATTAAACTTCTCTGAAGACGTTCTGACTTCTGAATTATAGTTGAGTTAGCAAATCTTTTAACTGTGTAGAGACACAAAATGTTCAGTCTCTTCTAACTTGCATAACCTGTATGTTTAACTTTACCTCCATGTTAAAAATTAGGCAATTTGAAGCATTTCATTCTATAATGAAAGCAAGTTATAAAACTATTCACCTACTAGTGAGGAATATACTATGGCAGCCCAACCACACAGCAAATCAGAGCCTCTGCTCACCTTGCAGTAACAGAGCTGGTGCCTGCAATGGGACACAGCAAGTGCAACCCAACACCAGTGAGTCTGAATACAGATGTGGAAATTCAACACCATGGCAATGACCAGCGCAACAGTGTAAGTCATGACACAAAGGGGAAAGTTGTATTCATGGAGTTCTATACCAAGAGTAATATGTATTAAAATAGATGCTTTAAAAAAAAAAAAAAAAAAACACTGTGGCAGATTTTATCATTTATTTTATTTTAAAAGATCACTTTATCCTTCTGCATTTTTTCAGAATTACTCTGTTATTTTGTCTATTCCTTGTCTATTTAATAACATTCCCAAACCAGCAGAGCCTATCAAAGCTAAAAGCCTTGTCCTGCTGCTGGTGTATCACCAACATATGTTTGGAGCACTTGCATTGCAAGGCTGCAATCTGCTCTCTGAAGGAGGCTGGTAGCAGGTGTGACAGTCTGATCTGCAGAATGAACTATATATAAAGATGCAAGCAGTGGGGGGAGGACTCCACAGCTTTGCTTTTACATATCATGCTGTATTTGTAGTCCTACTTATTCAGAAAGAGGGAGAGGGGAGTCACAAAGTTAAAATAGACAGACCTTGGCATCTTAGAGCTCAGTGTTTGATTTCACAGCCCCTCCCTCTCAGCAAAGCAATGAACAGCACCAGGCTGTCTGTGATTTCTGTTCATGCTGAGAAATGCACAATTTGCAATTGCAAAGAACCAACCCTCTTATTTATTGCATCTAGGCACAGTGTACAAACCCAAAGCCATGTGGTCTTCCCCAAAGGCTGGCTTCCCTAGCAGCAGGCTGCAAAGGGCTGTTGACTATAAACTGAGTTCAGATCCCTGCTTCCTATCTCAGCTTCTACCTTACACTGAAGAGTAACACAAAACAGTGTTACAAAGTGAATTGTCGCATTCCACACTTAAGTTCAGAAGGAACAGCACACTTTTTGAAAAAAGTGACAGGAAAATTCTGAATGATAAACAGCATGTTTCTAAAACACTAATTAATTACAGAAAAACTATTATTTTTTTATTGCACTATCACACACAGCTTTAATCCCCAAGAGTGATCAAGAAAAAAATGTGGACTCATTGTGTCTTAATTCTCTCTATTCACCATGTCTCTGGCATCCACCAACCTTTGGAAACAAAGTCTTTCAGAAGGCAACAAAACACTGGCTCACTGAATCAGAAGCAGCTTGTGAAGGCTGCTAGAGTTAAAGCAGCCTTTACACACTGTCTAATCACAGACATAATGCATGGTCTTATAAAGGGTAACACAGACCACCCGTGAAACCCATAAAATCTGCAACTCCTCTGCTGCCCAGAGAGTCTGCGGCTGCCCCATCCCTGGAAATGTTCAAGGCCAGGCTGGATCAGGCTTTCAGTAACATGGTCTAATGGAAGGTGTCCCCTACGACAAGGGGATTGGAAGCAGGTGATCTTTAAGGTCTCTTCCAAACCACTCTATTATTCTATGAAAACAAGACATGTATTTTACAAAATTAGCTATTGTGATTTACAGATTCCAAATAGTTTAATAATTCACATAAAGCAAATTTTAAAAGCCTTCTTTTTATTTTGTTCTGATATGAGACCAAGCAAGTGCTGAACTATGAAATTGAGGTAATTTAGAATAAAATAGATCATTTCATACTAATTGGACTCAAGTACAGCAGATTGCTATGGCAAATATTGGGACTTTTTTTTAATTGAGAAGAGTAGTATGCATGCATAAGCATTTACAGCTCCACCTCGACAGCATTTTTAGAAAGGGGACAACTATGTGGATGTACCTGATCACCCTGGACAGCACACAGGACAGCACTAGAGCATTGCCCAAACCTTTCCTTGACCATTTAGCTCAGCACTTCTCTCACAGGTCACTGGCCACTGGGAACATACCACCACAAAAGCAGATTTAGTCAAGTCTGAAATACACAATTGTAAAAAAAATATTTTGGGAGAAGATTTAGGATACAATTCCCTTCAGCAGATTGTTTAGACTTTCCCAGATGCTAAAAGGTAAACAATGGTACATTCAAGCTAATTACCTCATATTCAAATATCAAAAGAATATTTAACTCAGCACAAATTAGCTGTTCATACAAGCTAGCTCTCCTTCACTGCTGCTTCCATTCCTCAGCTAGGGAATTTCACCAGCAAAAGAAACCTATTACCTCCACAGAGACAGGGTAAGGCCCAGGAGCCTTTTCAGCTAAATATTTCATAAACACCAAAAGATAAAATACAGGATGTTCATTACCTGTGGCTTCCAATTTAGTAGGGGCTTCAAGATAACAACAGCTATTTTACAGCAACACCAAAGCAACAAAAGGGTCATCAGGAATTTACTTCAAACAGCTATACTAATAAAGGAGAGACTTATAAGACACTGATTACAGTAATATTTCACACACATTAACATCTGGGTTTAGTTTACCAAAGCATTGTGCTCCTGAGTGATCTCTGGCTACAGTGTGAGGATTCTACTCCATTGCCTAACATAACCACAAGTTAAATATGCTGTTTTACACACAGAGCATAACATTTTCTTTTAAGACCAGGTTAATTAAGTCCAGAAAATATAGAACGTTTTCTCTTCAAATGGAAGCTCTTAAACATACAAATATTTTGCATACAGTGATAGTCATTTAAAATCACATTTACTGGTGTTTTTACAAAGATAGCCTAGGCTAACACAGTATTCTGAATTTAAAAGCTCTACTTTATTTCATCCAGTCCACTTTTTCTTGCTATTCCTTAGTTCAGATTTGAAATTTTCCAGAATTATTACACAGCATTTATTTGTGCTATTATGCATTTGAAGAAAAACTAGAAAGAGCAATTAAAGCTGCTGTTAAAAAAAACTCAATGAGAGCAAAAACCATCAAACCTATGTTCTCAAATTAGTATTCTTAATGACATTTTTAAAATGTTCAATACAGGATTTGGCAACAATGCTCTGAACTTGCACCATGCTCAGAAGACAAGACTCAGTTTGACAGAGTGAAGGTGGAGGAGTCTCTCGTGCTGGGTCTTTTCTCTTGTGTTAGTCACCTTGTTCCTACAGTGCCACAAGAGAAGCAGCAGCTCTGTCAGCGTTTAGGGATGAACCCAGGGCACACCCTCACCCCGATGCAAACCTGACCTGCTGCCTCACACTGAGCCCCCTGAACACACACACCCCCCCGGCAGGAGCCCTGCAAAGCCAGCTCCCCCATTCCAGGAAAGCCACAGCCATGGCTGGGCTACCTCCCCTCACCTCCCTGCAAAAGCAGCAGCAATTCTTCTCCTACCCAGCACTCATCTCTATAATAAAAATCAGAAACAGCCAGCAGAATAAGTGAGGTGTATAGAGATGACTACTCTCCTACTATTGTAATACTCTCCAAATAGCAATTGCACAATACTTTCTAACTTTTAGCAAAGCCTAACACTTCAGGCTAGCAGTCTTCCAGCAGCCTGCTACTGCCAGAGACAAATTCAAGATGAGTAAAATCCCTTCCCTCTTCAGGCTGCACACGGTGCTGAGGCCAGAACTCATTTACCAGGAATGGATGGCCACCACAGCCCTGCTGTCTAAATCCTTGTTTTGGTCCCTGGTAGCTTTCCTGGTGCTCACAGCTGCAGGAACAGGGTCTTCACAGGAAGGCAGAAGGGCAAACTGACAGCACAAACAAATGCATACTTAACACAAGGTATGGTCCAATAGGTTCTTGGAGAGGTCAAATTAAATCAAGCTTTGTTATTTCACTTAGCAGCTTATTAAAGAAGCAAAAGGTTCTAAAGCTTCCAACTTACTGGGGTTTTTCAACTGTCATTTAAGTTGTTACAGCAACAAAACTATCAGCTGTGCAGTGTCTCAGAGACACATCAGCATCCTCAGAAGTAATTTTTCCAATGTTTATTGAATTCAGCTCCTTCCTGTTCAGGTCTTCAAGAACTTGGAACAAAGTTGCTCGTGACATGCGCAAAGATGTGCATTGCTGCAAGGTTTTCACAAGTAAGACACTGCTTTTGACATTTAACAGAGGAGAAAAAAACATTATGTGGCCTTTGCCTAGGGGGAAGATAGAGTAACTCAACAACTTTGAAAGCACATGCAAAAAAGATGGGGTAAAGTGAAACTACTTTTCCATTTAGTAAATGTGGCTACATTTCTTCAAACAAATGAGAACACCTAAGTGGGTGCACACACAAACATACAGGCACTCCCAGAAGTTCTATCTCCATTTAAAGTACTTTATACCCACGTAACCTCTTTTTTTCTAGTAATACAACATCAACACCAGAAACATTTCAAATTGCTATTCTGAGTTTGTAAAGACATGCACACCCGGAAAAAAAAAAATCCTATAAATGTTACCACTTAAAAAGAAAACTGCTAATGATATACCAGCTTGCTCCTCCTGCAACGAATTCATAACTTCACTGCATCAGCAGCAGGCTGAGCATGAGCAAATGTGGAGAGTATGGCCAAAAATGTGACATTGCTTTTCCAAAACAGAGTCTATTTTCCCTACCAAATCAGGGATACGCTACTTTCACTGAGCTTATTGCTCAGAAAGAAAAGCTTCCTACAATAAATTCCACAGGTTTATTTTAAAAAGAAAGCCTTTGGGTGACATCTGTTGCACCACTGAGGTCAATTTTTCGTCCTCTTGCTAAATGGACCACTTGCCTCCAGGACACCAAGTTAACCCATTTCTTCCCATCTTTGGCATTTTCAGTTTATCTGTACTTAATGTACTGCATTAGTGTCTTGCTTCCATGCAAACTACCATTTCCCACTCACGTGGGGGAAAAAAAACAAAGCAACGGGAGCCATATCTATCTATCTATTCTTCAAAAGCATTTCCTTTCACCAAACTCCAATGACATCCTGTCCTTTTTTCCATCCCCACAGAAGACCATCCTTCTCCCCACAGTCATTTCCCTTCTGCCAGCCCTATTTCTGTCATCACTGAAATCCTGACAAGCTGGAGGCACAACGATCCAGGAGGCAACATCAGCCAACTCCCCCAGCACCAGAACATGGTCTCTGGCAGGAACACAACAGCACCCCAGGGGCCAGCCTCAGGGGATGCTCATCTCTGCTCCTGGGCAGCAAGGATCATCCCCTAGCACAGAAACTCTTTTGGTCTTCATTCCTCCTCTCCTACACAAGAGACCTCAGCCTTGAGATGCAGGGTGTGGGATGCAGTCCGAGAGTTTTAGTCGGAAAGTAGGAATGGATTTCTCCTTTTGTTTGGGACTAAATAGGTGATTAATGTGCATCACTTTGCCACAAGGAAATGAAGTAGAAAATAAGCTACCAACAAGTACCTGCTACCTGATTAAAACAAAAAAAACAACCAACTAACCAACCAACAAAAAAAAAAAAAAAAAAAAAAAAAAAAAAAAAAAAAAAAAGCAAATACTGCAACAAAATCGTTATTAAAATTACTTCAAACTTAAAAATACCTGGGACCAACTTGAGAAAATAACTAGGGATACCCATAGGAGAAAAAAACCCTGATGCTGCTGAGGTATTGTAACAAGTAATGTGATTCTCTCAAAAACAAAAAGGCCTTAATCTTTGCTGTTAATTTAAAATTATTTTCCCCAATTTAAAATTTGACTCATTTCTCTTTCACTAGTAATCTTAGTCATTTTGACAAGTATTATGTATGTCTGTGCTTCTGTTTTCTTTTCTACTTTCTCGGTTTTTTAAACAACCCCACTTGATTATGTAACTTAGCTCAAAGGCAGTTTGGTTTTTGGTGGTTTTTTTATCCATTTTCTAGTACCCAACTTGCTGAGCATTACATCAAAATGACCTCAAAGAAACAAAGAAAATATATAATGTATATTAAAAAGGAGGAGAAAAAAATAAAGCACAGATGCCCTAAAGTATCTTCCAGAATTTTTTAATACTTTTTGCTTCACTTTTTATTTTCTTACTGCTCAGAAAATATTTCTGAGTGAGAACATCTGTGCTATGTTCTGGATTGATGTTAGAAGAATTCCACTTTATTTTCAATATACATAAGCACTGGTTCAGCATTGTTGCATGTTTTATCCATTCAATTTATATTTGGATGAAACGGTTTGTTTTCCTTTGAAGAACCAGGAAATTGTTTTAAAGCTACATGAACTGTATTCTGTGTAACTAAGATCACCAGCATTTCTCCCCCATTTACTCCATCTTATTTTACCAGATTAAATGTGCCACAACCAAAAGATGACATAGTCTGGTACAACTGAGAAAGTGTTACTTCCAGGGATGTTTTTATAACAGAACTAAAACATCTGTGACTGTTGTAAGTGAAGTTAAAGTGTAAAAAGCTATGAGAATCAGATGGCTTTCCACTGGTGGAAGGCTATTGCTCAGGAGAAGAAAGGCTGGCAACTCCCTAAACCCCAGATTGCCTCCAGGAACTGCTCCCCAAATGCACTGAGTGCTTTCACAGGCTCCTCCACAGTCCTCCCCTCAGAGCTACAGGAATTGCTCAGCAGCTGAATGATGCTTTGCTCACAAGGAAATCACTCTCAAGCCACTCTTCCACAAGCACACACTTCACTTTGATCACTGTTAATTAACAGCGAGAAACCATATAATGCCAAACTGAAATCCATGATGCATCCTGTCCAGCCAGAGATAGGTGCTGCTCACACCAGCCAGCTAGAGCAGTGCCACACACATCCTTCACTGAAAGGACCTTCAAAGCTGAAGGGCTTGCATGCTGTCCACTTCTCAAGACCCTCTTTTTAAACACTACAGAATTCAGTCTTCTTTATTAGCTTTGAATAATCCCAGGTACTTCCTTGCTCACATCACAGGGCTACAGCCCCAGTGTGGCTCTCAGGCCTTCCTAAGATGAGCCTCCTCCCTCGTTCCACAGATGGCTGAACACAGGCAAGAGCTGGCAGAGAGGGCATGGCAGGGCTTGTGCAGCTCCCTGCCTTGCAAGCCACAGGTCCCCTGGGGCACAGCACTGCTGTACAGCAAAGTCCCCATACAAGGGACCTCTGCAGCCACTGCCATGCTCACTCCAAAGGTTCATTTCTACCTTCACCCTGCAACTTCTCTCGCAATGTGCAAGAGTCACCTGTATTTACAGATGAGGTAATGACAGGAAAACATCGATTTGGCTGAAAACACAGAGGGAAGTGGAGAGAAGAGGTTAAAAGAAAGTTTTCCATAATGAGCAGAGGGAATTTATCGCTACAACCTTGCATTTCCAGCACCAAACCTGCAGGACCACACAGCAGCTTTCTAAACACGAGGCAATCATGACCCATTTCAGTACTTATCTTCCTTAAATTAGCATCTCTCCACTGCTGTTTACCAAGCCTCAGCAGAATGACGTTCCCCATCAGCTGGGTTTCACTGCCACTGTTGGGAGTCCAGCATCAGGGAAGAGAAAACTGCCAGGAGCCCCACAGAACCCTGGCTGAGCTCGGGTAAATCATGGAAATACTACCCAGCCAATACTGAATGCAGAGCCCAGAAACATCATCCTGGGGGGGTCAGCTAGAACTAAACTGATAGCCAACTGAGCAGCAGGGGTGACAGGGATTTTTTTGGCATTTTGGTTCCTTTTTGGGGTTGAGAGGATTCCTGCGCATTCTGGAAATAGCCTGTAAGATTTCTTCCTACTTCAAAAAGGCTTGAGATTTGCATATATAGAAAAAAGAAATCCAATTTAAAAACAAATAAATAAGAAGAACACACACACAGACACACAAAAATTTTTTTTTTAATTTTAAATTTTTAAATTTTTCTTTAATTTTTTTTTTTCTGCTAAATTTAGCCACTACTGCCCTTGAGTATTGCCAAAGGGGTCACTGAATGGGCATTGTGGCAGATCCATTTAAGCCTGTGGCACAAACCTAGTGGTCAGGCTTGAGGAGAGAACGTGCCAAGAACAATACAAAGCCCAAGAAAAATCAACAGATTTTCATACCAACCCACCCATGTATTAGGCTCTACAAACGATGCCTCAGTGACACAGCCATGAGGAGCTGTGCAACTGTTTGCTCTGCAGAACACAACTTGCATCAAAACTGCCGTTGTGTACCTGGCAGATAACCGGCTGTCTGAGAACTGACTTTTAAGCAAACAATCCCCGTTAGCTGGCACTGGGGGGAATAAAATCAAAAAGAGAAAAAAAAAAGCAAGCTTCACAAACACAATCACTCAGGCTACAACCTTCCTCCCTCACAATTCCCTGCTGATGAATGTCAGACCTACCAAAGAGATGGAGCTTTAAGCTCTGGGTGGCCTAAGCCCCCAATGTACAAATTAAATGAGAATATGGTCATCTGACACCTGTTACCTTTGCTTAACTGCCAACTTTCCTGGAGTTCTGGTCTCTTATCAGCAACAGCCTCTAACACTATCAAAGAGCAGATTACCATTTCTTTTCACAAATATTAGTGCTCTGCAGTTTTCAAATTAACAATTGATGTATTGTTCCATGCAACATTAAAACCCCACAAAACTCCATTTCCTACAGCATTTGGCAAGGGAGAGGGGAAAGGTGTCTCGAGACTTCTCTTAAAATCTTTTTGATTCAGCAGGAAAACTGTTAATTTACTTATTTTAACTGGAAAATGAGACATATATAAGGTCTAAGAGCACCACTACAAGCTCATGATATGCAGGGCATCAGCCTGAACTAACATGGAGACCAAACAATCCCTCTATGGACTGAACGGGACACTGAACAACTCCAGCAAATCTACAATTTCCTATTTCATATTCTTGCTTACCATGCTCATTTACACCACATTAATTTTTTTAATTATATCTACCCATTGCTTATGCACACCTATTTTTACTTGCAAGAGAAAGAACATAAAAGTTAAAACGTTTACAATATCCTCCCCAAAAACCAAAGCACAAGAGATTATGCTAACAGTCAAAAGTCAACAAAAGAAGTCAGTCTGGCTACATCTAGGTCAAACCAAAGTTACAAGATGCACAATTATTTCCTTTTGATAGCTGCTCAGTACATAATTTCTATAATAATTTTCTACCTTTTAACACTGGTTCAATATTTGATAACCCATGTTTCATCTCAACTGCCTGTCTGCTTTCTCCCTTTTGGTGCAGGCCATCATCTCTTACCATCAATGTTAAGTCACTCAGATGTGCCTTATCTCCCCTCTTAAACCACCGTTACCTTCTTGCAAGTTTTTAACCATTAAATTAATTGCTAGGTCTACACCAACTCGCTAGGACTGCACAACCCTCAACCAGCAGGGTCTGGAAAATGCATCTACGGCTCCTCAGGCCAGCTGTCCCCTGCCCATGTTGTACTCCTTTAAGGTTCAGGCAGAGATTGTGCCAGAGGCTGCATCAGTCTATCCAGCCACACAGAAGTGCACCATTAGCGTGCCCCCAT
Source organism: Rhabdornis inornatus (assembly GCA_013397075.1). NCBI lineage: Eukaryota > Metazoa > Chordata > Aves > Passeriformes > Rhabdornithidae > Rhabdornis > Rhabdornis inornatus. The sequence goes on along the minus strand of VWZS01000915.1, from coordinate 320,991 downwards.
GAAAACTGGATTTCATTAAACATGATCGATTTTGCTGACTCCACTTGCCCTGAACAAGGTGGACATTTCAAACATCTCATATCATTTGCTTGTTCATTTCCCGCAAACACAACCTGCACAAAGAATGCATCATGTTTCAGACAAAAAGCAAAAAGAACAGAAAAATTTATACACACTACATAGACCAGCCTTTAAAGACAGCGTGTCATATTAATAACTAATTCCACACACAAAGATTTAGCACTGACAGCAGTGTTAATCCATAATTAACTTTTGGAGATTTCTGAATCCTGATCAAAGACATAGCACCCAGAACTAACTCCAGTTATCTGCAGTTGTGTTATCTGTATGTTTTGAACTCCTAAAATTTTACAGAGAGGAGAACTGTACTATCATGTGGATTGCTCTCCATAAGTACTTTTTCCATTCTCGACACATCTCTCAAACCTAAATAGTACCACACCAGAACACTGAGGTCAAATTTTGCAGTTATTCACTCCTAGCACTCTGCAAGCATGGTTTTGGGCTGCCTCACTACGACTGCACAGGAACATCATAAGTGCACTGTGCAGATCACTTACTGCTAATCACAACCGGGAAACTGTGACAAAGTGGGAGGTAATCTGGGAAGGGCTGACAACTCAGTCCTCAAGGAGCTCTCCTGAAGGAACTGCTGCATACAGTAGACACACACATTCTTGCAGGATGAGAAATGCTGGTTTTCCTGAAAGCATGAAAACCATAAACTTCATTCAAATATTTTGAATAATCTTCCACCAGATACACTTCTTTCCATAAGAGCATAGTGGTGGTGAAGTAGATTTCAGCGTCAGCTTGATACCAGCTGCCAGACTGTAAGTTCATATGAGCACATATACTTTGATCCTCTCAGTTAGGGATTACTTTGTCCCCTTTTTTGTCTCTTTATGAAGTGAACACTTGCTCAATTGCCACACTATCACAGAAATGAACCATCTAACTGCTACAAAAATACAGTCATCAGGAATTCTGGCATCCAAACCATAAAATTACTATGTTACTCTACTGAGAGCACAGCAAACAGCACTACACACCTACTTACAAAACTTACTTACTGTAAGATCCAGTTCCTTACCACCTAAACATCACCACAGAAAATCTTCAGCAAATTTTAAAGTAAGGTTTGACGGTGACCATATAAAACACTCAGAGAAAGCCCGTGGACACTGCTACTGTTTTCAACCACAGAATTTCCATATAAGAGAAACAATCTCAGTAATTGCAGCTACCTCAAGTCCATACCAGTGGCATTTAGCATAACCACCATATAAATACTAATAAATAAAACCACTGTGTCATTTTAACCCAGGATGCAGAGATTTTGATACCAGGGACCAGACAAAGTCTGGCTGCCCCTCTGCAAACCATCTTTTTAATAAGTACCCGGCCATATTCAGAGTTACATTTTTTCCCTCCCATGCTTCCACAGATGGGCAACTTTTATTTTTTAAGTGAAATTCGCAATGATGTAACCTTTTCCTGGTGACTGTTGTGTATCTCCCCTGTGCTTACAACTTCAATCCCTCCCAGGTTTAACATCATGTGCAGAACGCAATTGCCTTTCCTTAACGCCACTTAATAGTTGGAAGCCAGGATGCAGTCCACTGCCACAAGAGTCACATGGGCCACAGTTTTGGAACAAAACACAGAGAAATAATTACTTTTATTAATGCTGTAACACTGATAAACAAATGCTGCAAACACTTCTCATCTGCATGGCCCAATGAGGTATTCAGTGTCCCATTAAGAGTCTCACTTTACTGTTCTCTGCTTCACCTTAACCAGAGGTACTTTCAGCCCCAGTCTCCTACATGCCAGCAGACTGCCACGTGCATTAACTGCTGTATATGAATGACAGCTACTATGCAGCCACAAACATATCCTAGCGAATCATTTTTCTCTTTTTCCAGCCAGAATCAGAGTATGCTTGCTGTCTTCAAAACCAGATTCTTCAGGAACCAGATGGGGAGGTGATGGGCAACTCAGTTACTTTTCTCCTCCCAGCATCTGGAATTCTCTACGAAAATACTGATTTTAAAAATTTTCTCGGGAATCACTTCAAACCAATCAATGAACCGTTCACAGTATTCCTGCCATTGCATATTTCAGGACAGCCTGCCAGTCTGCATTTGCCAAAGCAAAACTTACAGGATCAGAAGTGTAAAATGTCTCAGAAAGGCTAAGGGGGAGAAGCACACTCAAGCTTCTTGGATCGATAAGGCAGAGGAAAGGGGAAGGGCACTGCTGAAGTTCTCAGACAACGATGGTCATACTGCCCAACAAACCAGTTGATTAAAAAGAAGTTTGCAGCAACAAGAAAGT